>JBAMHW010000025.1:17622165-17633976 GCA_037177495.1 Rhadinocentrus ornatus
TGTGTGTGTGTGTGTATGTGTGTGTGCGTGCGTGTGCGTGTGTGTGTATGTGTCTGTGTCTATGTTTGTAAATTCTTTAATAAATGAGGGATAATTCAGTTGTTTCACACTCACCTTCAGGATTTAAAGAATCTCTAGTCAGTAAATTTGAGAGTGGATAATAAAACTACTATTTTTTGTTTTCATTTGCATCATCTGTGCTTTCACATTTATGCCAGTACAGAAAGATGCCAGACTGAAAATAATATCAGTAATCTCTCCAATCTGTCATCATAAGAGACTAAGAGTAGTTGGATTTGAAAATGATTGCTGCTGATGGTAGCTTGACAGCTCAGCAGGATGAGAAAAGTCATTTTACAACCATTTTCTCTCTTTTCAAGATCATGCGGTGGACTGAGACAGCCGTCTTCCTTTTATAAATGTCAGGCCATGGAAAACGTGACGAAGTGTGGCTTTTGTGTATGTGTTAAGAGATCAAGATGTAAAGCAGTCAAGTGGTTTGTCTCTTTTTTTCTTTCTCGGCATGGAAAATGTGACTGATCGTGGCCCAGATGAAAGACCCAAACCACTTCCTGTGTTCGGTAAGGTGCAGCGTGCAAGTGTCACATTTACTGCAGCACAAAAAAATTGCAACCTTAAGTAACCTTGGAGACAAGACATCATACATTCATTCATTTAGCAATGCCGTTTGAATTACAAATTAATCCATTCACTAATTGCTGTTTTTAGTCTTTAAAATGCAGCGGACTATCCCCTCTGGTATTTTGTCTCATCTGGCTATTAGTTTCATTTCTCTTTCAAAGCTGAAGATTTAATAAATGAAAGAATATTGTTGCTGCTGATGGTTCCTAAGAGGGAATGGCACAGATGGGCTTACTGCAGACTCAACAGCTTGAAAAGCAACATGTCCAGTGATAGCAAGGAGGGACACTGCCAAAGATTCAACGGCCTGTCGACCTAAGCTTCTTCACTTTGTGCATATCTATCAGCTTCTACTCTGTCAGTCTGTAACACAAAACTATGCTTAGTTTCAAGCATGTCACATTTCTTGATGGAGTGATCATCTCTCTCACTGTCATTTATAATCAATTTCATTAGCTTCATTAGACAGTGTAATTGAATAAGCAGGAACTTAATTGTGACCTGATAACAGCTTTCCAAAATAACTGTTTATCATTAAAGCTGTTTGACTGTCATGGTACAAACTGTCTGAGCTTTGTGGACTCAAGAAAAAGTAGAGGACTATAAGCCCAGACTGTACATGTTCTATGGTGCCTTCTTCTGAAGTGCTGTTTCACCAACAATCCCTGTATTTTATTTCTTTCATTTACTGGGCATGGAATATGAGTTCATCTCTGAACTTGTATGTAAGTAGCAAAAATGAGTTTCACAACTGAAGGTGCATTTTAGATTACAATCTCACTTGCTGAGAAACAACAAAAATTCTCAGATCTCAGTTATCTGACCCGATGGTCTGATAAGATCTACTTGTTATTCTTTTATTGGCAATGCCATCGCATTCTCAATAACCTTTTAGCTGTGTGTTGCAAAACAGTTAAAACGTGCTCAGAAATTATTGGACTTCCACTCAACCGTAACCTTCGAAAGTCAGGTGAATATGCGTTACAACCACAGTTTTTAGGGAGAAGTACCTAGAATGTAGTGACTTTAGCAAGGAAAACAACCTAACACACCATCCCTTCCACTGCCCATGTAAGCATGTAGGAAAACGTATGGTTGGCATAAAAACCTTTAAAAAATAGATAAAAATAGAAGTTTATTTTGAGCTACTGTACAACAATGGTGATGCAAAATGGTGCACTTAATTGAAGAGGATCTCCATCTGTTGGTATAAAAGGCATGTTTTTTTTGTTTGTTTGTTCTTTTATCCTCAAATGAGTTTATGCTAAGAAAGGAAATAAATCTTTATTACGTTTTTGCCAACAAATGGTACAAGATATCTGAACTGAGTATCTATTCACTTAAAATACTTTGAATGAATGCATATGATCTGGCATTGCTTGTTTCAAGGACTACCACCGAGATTACCTGGGTAATTACCTACACTTCAGCTGACATTTTAACTCCACTTTTGTATAAATTAGCTTATCAACTTCACTCTTTATGCTGTAACAGAAACTATTTTAGTGCTTTCTTTTAAACTTAATTTTGGGTGCAATGTTAAAAAAAAAAACATACCACCTCAAAAACCACCTTAAAGGTGTCATTATAAATATATTAAATATATTTCATGAGTCTTTTTCTAATACCCACTGCATCTGAAACTAAAATACCCCAAGGGGAGTTCCAACTGAAGGCCGAGGACTAGTGAAATTAGCTGGTTGTGGGTGGTGAAAGTCAAAAGATATCATCTAGCTATTTCTCCTTTGCCTCCTGTGCGAGGAGGCCAGCCACTGTAAGAGATTACCAGGAGAGCTATAGTTTATACCTAACAATAACAGCTCCATCACTGAACTCATAACAATCTTATTTTCTCTGCTTTTGACCAGTCTGCTTAGTGTTAGCGGTTCTTGTTGGCATGTCCCTTCGCCTAAGGAGCAGTGAGTCATCCTTATTGTCACTTAGCAACTACCAAATGTTGTTTAGTTAACGATCAAAAAATGATAAACATTTGTTCTAAGTTCCTCACCCTTATTGTGGATAAAGTCAGAGAGGAAGCACTGTATCTATTATTCTTGATCGTACATTTTGGGTTCACCTCATGCTTCGATGAAACACGAGATGATCTCAAGAATAGCAGATCATGTCACTCTGCCCGCAGTGGGGAACGGGGAACCATTATCCAGAGTGGAAGTATATCATGTATATTGTTTGGTTTTGAGTGGGGGGTTTTGACAAAGTCTCCTGATATTTATACCCACCACCCTCTGGGAGTGTTTATGACTGTTCAGAGGTTATAAACTAAAGTTATCCAACTCGACCCTTAAGTGGTGCAAGTTATCAAATGCACTCACTGCCCTTAACCTCTGAACCAAACAGAAGGATAACAAAATATAAATAACAATGACGCTTGCTGCACCCGCTGGTAATCATGTCTAAATAGCAACAGTTTCTAGGATGAGTGGTCACCTGCTGCACGGCTGTGTAGAAGCCAGAATATTTTATGGTTCCTCCCAGAGGAGACTGAGCTTTATCCTCAGTTTGCAGCTGTCTTCCTTCTTTGAAAATGGACTGCTTTGGATTATTCATGCAATAATAATAATAATAATATTAATACTATATCCCTATAAAATAATGTATAACGGCCGGGTAGCAAACAGTTCTCAGTTCACAGTTATCTTCATTTATTGGTAAAATCTATATTTTATGATATTTTTTAAGTTTTCTACAGTGTTGTGTGTTGCTAGCATTGCTTTCATTGTCCCTGCAACCTTTTTGGTTAACACTACTGATGCTAACTCCTCACTTTCCCCATATTATTCTACACAAGCTGTTACAGCTGTCAAAAATGTAAAACACTTCACTTCCTGTGTGATAGAGGATGATTTTGCAGGGAACACTTGCCAGGTGCCTGGTGTGCAGAATAGCCAATGTGAACCTTTTCCTGAACAGGAATAACAGATGTTCCTCTGTGAGTTGTAAACAAACATTTAGCTTTCAAGTCCACTTAAAACTGTGTTTGGACATTGTTAATTCTCTTGGATGTTTGAGCTTCACTGACCGGATTGATGTTTTCATATAATATGGGAGGACACTTTGAAAATATCTTTATTTTTTAATCAACTTGATATTAAATGCACTCAGCAAAAAGAACTATGTCAAACGTATTCCTGCTGGCACATTTTGTCACAGCTGGGTCATTTCAAGTTTTGGAACAGTCCCATCTTAAACAGGATGGATTACAGGTCCTCCTGCCCACAGTCATCTTATATAATCCCAGACATTTTTTGTAAGCGCTTTGAGCGGTCAAGCTAACTCCAAAAGTGCTTTATAAGTACAAGTCCATTTACCATTCCATTTTTAGGCCTTAACCTTTCAAACTTGAGGTCTTCCAACTGAAGGTGTAAGAAAGTGTCAAACTGTGCCAAAATCTCCATTTTGGAGACCTTTCTTGAACTATCCCTATTAAAACTCCACTAATTTTGTTGTGCTTCACTTTAGTGCAATTTCTTCTTCACCAGTAACACATCTATTGATATTTACACATCTTAATAAATAAAGTGTTCCCTTTACTATGACTCTAAAAGTATTAAAATAGACTTTGTGGTAGCAAAGCTTGACTATGCTTATTTCTATATGGGAGGCCTAAAAGATAGGAACATGGCTCAAAGGGTTAGGCACCTGCATGCCACAGGCTGACTCAGAGCTCACAGATTTTCTGGAGAAAAGGAAAACGATAATAATAATAAAACTGCTAATTTGACATTAATTGAAGAGAAAGAAAGTTTTGTTTTCTTAAATCCTCAGTAAACTATCCTCCAAGGCAGGGGTTCTAGAACTTTTTGAGCCACCAACCCCAATATAACATACCCTATATTGTCAAAAGTATTCACTCACACATTTCAAATAATTGAAATCATGTGTTCATGTGTTCTGATTACTTCCATGGTCAGAGGTGTATAAAAATCAAGCACTGAGGCATGCAGACTGTTTCTACAAACGTTTGTGATGGAATGGGTCGCTCTCAGGAGCTTGGTGTAGTCCAGCGTGGTACTGTGATAGGATGCCACCTGTGCAACAAGTCCAGTCGTGACATTTCCTCACTCCTAAATATCCCACAGCCAACTGTGGTATCATAACAAAGGAATTTGCGAATGGAATGACAGCAACTCCGCCACAAAGTCCTGTAAAATGAGCGGGGTCGGTGGATGCTGAGGTGCATAGTGCGTAAAGGTCAGCAATTTTCTGCAGAGACCTTTGCTGCAGACCTCCAAACTTCATGTGGTCTTCAGATCAGCTCAAGAACAGTGCAAAGAGAGCTTCATGGATTGGGTTTCCACGGTCGAGCAGCTGCATCCAAGCCGTACATCACCAAAAGCAGCACAAAGCGTCCGATGCAGTGATATGCTGCTCTGGATCACTGGAGACGTGTTCTTGACGAATCCAGCTTCACCATCTAGCGATCTGATGGAAGAGTCTGGGTATGGCGGTTGCCAGGAGAACGGTACTTGTCTGACTGCATTGTGCCAAGTGTAAAGTTTGGTGGAGGGGGATTATGGTTTGGGGTTGTTTTTCTGGAGCTGGGCTTGGCCACTTAGTTCCAGTGCAAGGGACTCTGAATGCTTCAGAAAGGCTCTTTCCTGTTCCAACATGACTGTGCACCAGTGCGCAAAGCAAGGTCCAAAAGACATGGATTTAAAGTGCTTGTTTTTAAAGTTTTATCTTACCCATAACTCATAGCAAATTAGTCTGAAGGGAGTCTGATTGTTGTCACTGAACCTGGCCCTGGGGTTCTGTGCAGTCCACAGCAAAGGCCTGCTGCAAAGACCTTGTTCCTCTTGTGTCTGAAGACAATTCTTTTTGAGTCTGGATGTGTGTTTTTGGTTGTCATCATGCAGCAGAATACATTTGAGACCAATTAAAAGCTTCTCCAGTGGTACTGCATGATGGATAACAATCTAAACATTTAAACAAAAAAACTTAGATAACTGCACAATACTGTATGCAAGGAACAGGGCATTAAAGGGGTTGTGGAAATTTTGTCAGAGCTCACCAACAACTGGTGTTTATACTGAGATGTTAAAACTTCGAGACTGTATGTTCCTGCATTCTGGATTTTCAATGAGTTATTTTAAGACTTTCCAACTGTACCTTTTGTAATGGGAATATAAGCATATTAGATACAATAAGTTTTTTTTAACTTTTCATTCAGATTAAGATATTCATTTTTAAATTTGTGAAAACACAACAGTTTGTACAAGTGTACCAATACAATTGCAAAAGAAGTCTTCATTGCATCATAAAGCTCTGTTTAAAGGGATGAAGAATAATGACCCAAGATGTTCTGCAATGTATAAAAGTTAATTTCCATGAAGACTGTTTTCCTCTTTTCAATCTGAAAAAAAAGCTAATCATAGTACAGCAAAATCATATTATCCAGCTGTTTTACATGCACTGGATAAGTGTAAAAAAAAGTTGTTCCACCTGTGAAGACTATCAAAAATTCATATACCACTATGCTGGTTCAACTTATCTGTTTATATTCACACAGGAAACATTTGAATGGAAGTCACTGAAATTCGAAGAGAGTTTGCTATAAATTCATTGACATTAGATCTTTGTCAATGTCAATACGTCAGCAAGATTGCACAAAAAATCCTGGATGAATTTCATGAAACTCGAGAGGTAAATATCAGGATCACTTTCTTTAAAACTGTTAGACTTTGAAGCTGAGGATGATTCATTAGGAGCATCTTCCATCCCTGTGTAGGAGCAGCTAACGACCAGCTTCTGAAGCGATATGTCACAGTCGACCACTGAGCACACTCCATCCACTCATAAAGAAGTACCTGAAAGCTTTAAATGTAGATTCTAAATGAACTTTTAGTTAAACTGGTTCTTTTTTTTTTTCTTCTTTTTTTTTTGCTATTGGTGATCTAAATCTGCTGTTATTTTTTTACAATTAGGATCATTAATTTTTTTTAAATTGTTATAGTGGTAGTTGTTTAAGACTGAGCTGCAAACATTGCTTCCTATCACTAAGCGCACTTCATTACTGAAACAATAAATGGGAGAAATAACGGAAGCATATTACATGACCCATTCATTGTTTTCTTTATCTGAGTCTCCTTGAGAAACTAATGATGTCCTTTCATGCTCTTCTCCCCCTTGTTCACAGTCTGACAAAGTGGAAGCCTACAATGCAGGAAAGCTGATGAGTATGCAAATGACTGGAGACAGAGACAAAGGCAGAGAACTGAAAGTAGATAGGCTACAGTGGAGAGTGATATGTGTCATTTGGTGATGTCATGCATCCCAATGTCCAGGGTGACAGCGGCAGTGGTTACAGCCTGAGTCAGAGGATGACATCAACGCAACAAGCTGTCAGACAGGTTGTAAAAGGGCTTAGTCCCACGCTCCCATTGTCCCTGGGTTAATGCTCTTATTCAGCCCGCCACCGGCCTTGCTATTTGTTAATCTGACCTAACACACACAGTTAAAAACACCACAAAGGCACACAAACAGCAAATTTAAAGGCCAGCATAGAGAACAGTCAGCAGTTAAATGTCAGCCTATAAAACACCAACACAGCTTTCTGACTGAAAAAAACCAACAAACCAAGCATGTTGTTATGTGAGGTCAGACAATGAGTGTTTATGATAGACAGATTTAGGTAATAAAGATTTAACTCAATGCCTCATAATTTGATTTTCATTGTGGAAAAATACTGTATATACATTTTTTTATGGTGAATGTTGCTGATGTTTATTTATTTATTTTTTTTTTTTTTGTCAGAATGCACTGAAAAATGTTTAAAAGTAATGAACGGACTTCATTGTAGCCCCAAAACCATAAGAAACACATTTAAAGAAAACACTGTTGCATAGTTACATGCTCCTTTATTATCACAAACATGGGCTCTCTGAGTCAAACCCATAGTGCGCCAAATATTTAACAAGAAAACATAATATTTACTTCCATTTGAGTTCCAATTATTGCCATCTTTCATGGGAAATATACAGAAAGAGCAAATGGGCTTAGAGCTGTAAGCCACAATCAAGCTATTTTACATGAACTGACCTATTGTTTGTTTGGCTCACCACACAAAATTGTTGACAACAATTTACAGGAAGTCACTATAACAATACATTACATATTTACAAAGACGTAATCTATTGCGTATCCCATTATATGCAAAATTTACTTTCTAAAGGTTTTCTAACAGTCATATGTGTCCTCACAATCTGTGTATGAGGCCAAAAAATGAGAAAATTCTGTCTCTTCTCTCACTTGATTGCTCCGCTTTTTAGTGAATGCGTGATCAAATAAGTAAGTCTAAGATCTTTCTCTTTGTGACATTACAAAGAGAAATAACCACTGCCCTGATAGTGGATACTATCATGTCCAAGGCTGAATTTGGGGTAATACACACAATGTTGTTGGACCTCTGATACTCAAATGAAATTGTTGAAAAAATGTATAATATGTGACCTTTAAACATTAAAGCCTGTACTTAATGATGTTATGGCTCCCAGTTTTTATCAGTTCAGTTCCTTTTTTGATAAACATCAAAGTAATTGCACTTAACATAAAGGTGGTAATGCTGTTGTTTAATAAGTCAGGGATTAAGCAAAGTCATACAGTGTTGTCAGGGGACCACAGATGTCTGAAATAAATATCCTGATGATCTATCTACTGATGGTGATATTTCTATCAAACTATAAGGACAAGAATCTGACGCAATAACAGTTTTTATTGAAGAAAAGAGAGAAAATGTTTCAGCTTCTCACTTAATTTCTCACTGATTTCAGTGACCAGCTTCAAGTCTTTAAAGGACATGGTGGCAGAATATGGCCCTCCATAACAGTTAAAACAGTCAACAGAGCAGGATATACTTGAAGGTACAAAATAGGTCATATATTATGGGAGTAAGTGTTTCAATCAGGTCCACTGCTCTTATGTGAAGTGTAAAGTAGTTTCAAAAGAACAGGGTGGCAAAAAGCAAAATGTTAGGCGTAAGACTAAGAAGCAGCAGGCTTTACATTATTTTGGTTACATTCATTTTTACTGTGCATTCTGTTTGAAAACACAGGCAAGAGACACAATACACCCTGGACAGGTTACTCACTAATAGGGAGAATTTGGAAACAACAATTGACTTAAGACGCATGTTTATGAAGTGCAGAAAGAAGCTGGATTACACAGAGAGAACGCACACATGCATGGGGGAAGACCAAACTTTAGGCAAGGCAAGTTTATTTGTATAGCACAATTCAATGATTGGGTGATTCAAAATGCTTTACAGAATACAAGCAACATAATTTAACATTAAAAACAAAAGAAAAAGGAAAAAGAAAAGAAAGAGAATTAAATGAAAAACAGTATTAAACATGATCAAGTTTAAAATTTAAAGCTTAGAGAAAACAGATGCAGATTAAAAGATTTTTTCATTCAAAAACTATTGAAATGCAGCGGAGAACAGGTGCGTCTTTAATTAGGATTTAAATAAGATGAGTGTTTCAGCTGATCTGAGGCTTTCTGGGAGTTTGTTACAAACATGTGGAGCATAGAAGCTAAATGCAGCTTCTCCATGTCTCGTTCTGACTCTGGGAACTGATAAGAAACTGAATCCAATTCACCTGACGGTTCTGGTACGTTCATAATTGGGTCAAGAGGTCACTGATGTATTTTGGTCCTAAAGCATTCGGAGCTTTATAGATCAGCAGCGGAACAACTATATGAGTACTTTGATGATGAGTATTAATATGAGTAAATTGTGTGGTCAACTGTATCAAATGCAGCACTGAGGTCCAGTAAGACTCACATTTTTACATTGTCTATGTTCAAACATATGTTTTTAATCACTTGGGTCAGAGCAGTCTGAGAGCTGTGGTGCTGTCTAAAACCTGACCTCATAGCAGTTGTTTTGTGTTAAAAAGTCAATTAGCTGATGAAAAACAGCTCTTTTCAATTTTTTCACATTGGCTCCAGTCAGGATTTAAACCAGGGATCATCTAGCTGTTTAGTATTGGTGTTAGCAACTAATCCAAACCGTGGCTAATAGAATACCGGTTTTCTAAACTTAATCAAGAAGTTTTGATGTCTTAAAATATTCAAATAACAGCTAAATAAAACCTTATACTTTTAATCTTATAATCTGATAATGCAGAAATCAAAATTAATCATGCAGCAAGATATTGATATCTTTGCAATTTTTTATTATGAAGAGTTCCTGACTAAAATGTTGTGTGTGATGAGTTGGGAGTGGGAACGTATTGAGTTGTTGAGTCCACACTGTGGTGAAAAAGAATGCAGCTGCAGACTAGTTAAGCAGTTGTACCTGTTCCTGGCAGGGAAAGGACATCAACATCACTTCTCTGTCTATGTAGAACAGCTACAAATGATGTTAACAATATAATATATTATCTATAATATTCTTTACTTAACTTGTATACACTCATAGAAAGTACTGAATCATTCATCTGCCTCCAAAGACTGTTTTTAATACCTGCGTGGTGGAAACCTGATCAGCTTTAGCTTTTGTAATTCCATCATTTGCTTAAATGTTTAAAAGCTTTTCCAATAATGTCCAATATCATTTAATAACCTGTAAGCTTACATGCAATAATAATCTGTATGACAGTTTTAACTGATGTGAAAGTTGAGTGATAAAAAGTTCAGTCATATTACCTCTATTAACGGCCATGCAGATAAGTGCTAATCGAAAGAGGAAGGAGTAAAGGTGGAAATGCAGAAGTAGACAGATAGACAGGTCATGCTCTCCAGCTCCCACATTCATACATAATGTTCCTGGCTATTGTATTTCCAACCACACAACCTCCCTCTTTATGAAGAGAGAGAGTGCACTGACAAACACATCTTCTTTGGGTCAGGTTGAACTTATTCACTGCTCATTACAAAGAACTACAGATGAGTGGGGACAACATGAGTCAGTGGGCACATACAGTATATGCTTGCATGAGTCATTATGGTCTGTGCAGCTAACCTGCAGGCTTCCAGAGAATTCTTTGTAAGAATTATTCAGCTTACTTGGACTCTAGGATAGCAACAAGTGTACAACTGACAGGAGTGTGTAGGTGTGTTGGTGGATGATATCACCTTGATGATATCAGCTACCCAGTAAGATAAATATCCATTATTTTCCGCGTTTTTAAAAAAAAAAAAGGATTTTGGAAAGAAAGTCGTTAGCATTCCTTGTAATAGTAACTAAATGTATTGACAGGGCAAGAGAAGAGCATAAATAAATGACTGCATTGTGGGAATCCTCTGAGAAAAGGTGTCATAAACTTTTATTTAAGCATCCACACATTAAAACAATTTTGAATAAAATATTTAATGTAATTATACAGAGCTAAGACTTTGAAACCAGTCAAGCCTGGCAGACCCAAGGTCTGCTGGGAACGTCTAGACATCGGGGACAGTTCCCTTGGACTGGCATACTGGGGTGGTGGTCCCCCTCTTCAAAAAGGGGGACAGGAGGGTGTGCTCCAACTACACGGGGATCACACTCCTTAGCCTCCCTGGTAAGGTCTAATCAGGGGTGCTGGAGAGGAGGGTTCGTCAGATAGTCGAACCTCGGATTGAGGAGGAGCAGTGTGGTTTTCGTACCGGTCGTGGAACAGTGGACCAGCTCTACACTCTCTCTGGGTCTTTGAGGGGGCATGGGAGTTTGCTCAACCAATCTACATGTGCTTTGTGGACTTGGAGAAGGCATTCGACCGTGTCCCCCAGGGACTCCTGTGGGGGGTACTCCGGGAGTATGAAGTGCCGGACCCACTTGTACTGTCCGCTGTACTGTCCCTGTAGGACCGGTGTCAGAGCTTGGTCCGCATTGCAGACAGTAAATCAGAATCGTTTTCAGTGCGGGTTGAACTCCGCCAAGGCTGCCCTTTGTCACCAATTCTGTTCGTAACTTTTATGTACAGAATTTCTAGCCGCAGCCGAGGTGTTAAGGGGATCCAGTTTGGTGGCCTCAGGATTGGGTCTCTGCTCTTTGCAGATGATATGGTTCTGTTGGCTTCATTGTGCCGTGATCTTCAGTTCTCACTGGAGCGATTCGCAGCCAAGTGTGAAGCGGCTGGGATGAGAATCTGCACCTCCAAATCCGAGACCATGGTCCTCAGCCAGAAAAGGGTGGAGTGCTCTCTCTGGGTCTGCAATAAGGTCCTG
>JBAMHW010000025.1:17655152-17679741 GCA_037177495.1 Rhadinocentrus ornatus
ATAAGCCTCCCCTTGGCAAAGCAAATTTGTTTGGCACAATACAGCAACCAGACTATCATTCTGCTTGCTATGATGCTAGACAAGACAGGTAAAAAAAAAAAAAAAAAAAAAGGTTCCGGTTAAAGGTGCCAATTTGACATCCAAATTCCTCAGATATCACTTAACTCAAGCACTGCGAGGTATTCTAGAAAGCAATCTGGGCCATTCTGGTAAGTGGTAAAACAATCCTATTTGCTGATCCCCATGTACACATAAAACCCAGTACTGTTTTCTTTTCTTTTCCTTTGCATAGCATTCTCATTCTTAGGCAAACGTAGATTTTATCTACACTCAATAGCCTAAAGTTTATAACTGCAAATAATACATTTTAGTGTTGCAGTACACTGCACTTTTATTATTATTATTACTTTGTATGAAGTAAATTAATGATGGAAGAGACAGTTTATAATCATATACATGGACTGTATCATTTATACAGGCCGGCTTGGAGAGTGTAATATACTCTAATTCACTGTACACTAGAGGCACTTTATGTACAATATGTAAGTCTTAAGTCTATGGAAATACACAACCTCTGCCTTTGCAATAAAAGCAAGGCAGCTTTTCCAACCGAAAACGTTTCATTACACATACACATAACTAGCTAGTTAGCTCTTGGCATAGCTCTCGATTTTTTATCTTAATATATATCAAGTTTAAACAACAAAAAATGCAGCTCGTCATCTCTCACCTAAAACTTAAAGCTTTTGCCTTGATTGACTTACCTTCAAAAAGAAAAGCTGTTCAGGTTATTCATTAAGTAAATAATAAATGTTCCAATCCTATCAGCTAACGTCTTGAGTTAACTTGAGTTAAATTCGTGAAATCATAATAATTATGATAATGATTTCAGTGACTGACTAATCACTCGTGTTCGTAACGTCCATGCTTTGACCGCAATTTAGGAAGTAAAGACGGAAGCTGCAAACTGATTTGCTGGTTGAACCGGAAGAGGCGGTCAAAGAGCTATCGCCTAAATCTGACTCGCTTTATTTTATTATTTTTTTCATGTTTTACACAAAACAGCTTTTAACATGCAAGTTGCCGTTGCTACGAATTAAGCTAGTTTTCTCTCGCTTTTAATGTTAAGAAATCCAAAGGCAATAGTTAAACAGAATTATTCATTTCAATTTAGAGTAATCTCATAATATTTTTACCTTCTCCAAAATCAAACGTTTTAATTATAATTCCAGGAAATGAGCCCAGCCACAAAATCTTGAGTTCCACAAATTTTTTATTTATTTTTTAAGCATATAATACAAAGCACTTTGTCCATGACCAAATCAAATAACCCCCCTAAAACAGTGTGTCAGTATTTGCACATGCATCGAAAAGAATAATAGGGCTCACTGTCTGTTAATGTGGCAAAAACTGGGTTATTCTGGAGGAGTTTGCGCATACATAATATACCTCTCTTATCTCTTTATGCATGTGTCATCTGAAGAAGCCAAATCCATCCTGTGAAAACCTATCCTTGCCTACACCCAGCCGGATCTGATCTGCTGACGTGTCGGCTCCTGCAGCCCAGTGCTCATGCTCCAGCGGAGTCAAGAAGCCAGGCTACAAAACTGCCAACATGGCAGCAAAACACTTTTACCAACAAGGGTTTTTATTACTTTTATTTAACTTTATTTCTGCGTCAGCCTTGGAGAAAAGGTTCTCTGACTTTAAAAGATGCGCCGATGAGGAGTGCAGCAGTAAGTTTACCCAGCAGCTGAAAGGGATTTCAGGGATGCGTCTTCCCCAATCATACTACAGCTAGCCATAAACTGCGCCTTATCTCTTGACCTGTTGCCAGTCGATATTTGTAACCTTGACTACCTCTGGCAGTAATTTTGATACTGTTTAACTGTATGATGCTCAGTGAAAACTGTGCAGTGTAATTTTAACTTGAGCTAAATTGTTTTTTTGTTGGGACCCTGCTGTCTGGCAGCTTCGGCCTGGCTCGCTGTGTGGAAGCAAAAGCTAATGTTAGCAGCAAATTAGCCACCAGCCGGCTTTTTCAGCTAATGTTATTGCAGTGCTTGGTCAAACATCAGTGGAAGTACAAGTACGAGGAAATGTTTGTTCAGATGTTGTACCATGTTATCTTGACTAATAACTCTGTTTAATTTTGTGACAACGTTGTTTGCTAGAAATAATGGTCCTACATTTTTATGTTATTACCTTACTAGCGTAGCAAAGTTTGAAAACAGCAACATTTGTCAGTAAAATGATGTAGCATTCATACCTCTAGACACGTCGATATTAATTGCCAGATTCAAGCTTTAGGAAAATAATGCTAGTTAAAGACTGGGTTATCATGAAATGGTAGTGTTAACCAGTACCTGAAAATTTCTCTAGCTAAAAACAAGTTATTTAATTGACAATTTATCAACAGTGAAAGCTGAATGATTAAACTATATTACAAGTAAACAATGAACTTGAAGCTTTTTCTTGCATTAAATGAGAACTGTGTGGGGAAAAAGAACATTTTCAATAAACAATGTTTTGCTTTTTCAGTGCTTCTTTGTCGGGGAAAAGCTGTTCAAGATTTTTCAGGACCCGATTGTCGGTTCCTTTCATTCAAAAAATCTGAAACTGTATATGTATACTACAAACTAGCTGGACGCAGGGCTGACATATGGGCTGGAAGTGTAAGTATAGTGTAGTAAATACTTAGTCATTACTGTATTTAATTTGGTCCTGATCATGTTATCTTGTTAACAGGTTGGAAGCAACTTTGGCTATTTCCCAAAGGATCTTCTTTCATTAAACCATGTTTATACTGATAAAGAACTTGAAATTCCAGCAGAGGTAAGGCGAAACTATAGTCCTGAATTAAATGGGCAATTCCATTAAAAATGCAATTACATTATCAAGCAGTTGGCATAATACCCTTTTTATGAGTGCAACTTTCATGAAGAAACTTTTGTTTCTTTTTTTGTCTCTTTCTCAGGAAACAGATTTTGTCTGTTTTGACACCGGATATGACAAGTTTGACTCTTATGACATAGACCTGCTCTTAGACTTGACAGTAGAAAAGGATAGTCTCAATAATGGAACTGCTGAACAAATCCAAGAGGCAGAGAGCAAGCACAAGGAAGCACAGCCATCAGGAGAAGAAGTAACTACGGGCAAAAAGCAAGCTGATGATTTCTCAGAGGATATCAATAAAGTACCAGATGACCAAAGTGCCTCTTTATCTGAACTTGATATTTCAACCGAATCACCTTTAATAAAAGATGTTGAGCCTAATACAGAAGAAGAAAAAGTTGAGCAGAAACTGGAGGTAAAGTCTGCTGTGGAACATGTATCAGAAATCCAAGATGCACAAACTGAATCTGAATTGCAGTCTATGCCAAAAAAAGATTTTATTTCAGAAAATGAACCAGTAACAACTTCTGAAGGAGCACAGATCCCTAATTTAAAGACAACCCTGGGAACAACTTTTGATGCAGTCACCACAGAAGAAGAAATCACAACAAAAGTTACTCCATACGAAGAGGATCACAGTGAAAATATGGAAGAGCGTCCAGTAGATGTCAGCAACAATAAAGAGGAAACCCCTCTGCTGTCCTTTTCTCAAGAGAAAGAGGGCACTCCAGATTCTCTTACAAAGGAGGAAAGTTCTCCAACAGCCCAGGATGAAAAACCAAATATGACAGAAGAGAAAAACATGTGGACATCACTTGGAGATGCTGTATTTTCAGTTGTTACAGGAGGAGAGACCACAGCAGAAGATGTGGACTCAGATGAAGATGAGGATGATGAGGATCTGGAAGAGGAAGCTGCTGGAAAAACTGAGAAAGAACCACCTTTATCAGAACCTCAGCAGGACACACTTTTGTTTGACAGTGAAGATAAGAGCCATCTGGGGGTGACTGAACAAGAGGATGCTGTGGATGAAACATTTAATCCATCTGATGAGCCTATACACAATCAAACAGAAGAGAGTATGAAATCAGTAGATCCTGTTTTGCATGATGGTACTTTAAGGAATCCTGATGGGAAGAATTTTGATATTAAAACAGCACAAGAATCCACTCAAAACAAAGAAGAAAATGAGGTATTTAAGGATCCAGAGGTTAATGGGAATGATGCAAATATACAGGACAGTAATGCTGCAATCGAGCCGAATTTAGAAAACATAACTGTGGCTGATGAAGAACTGGTCATCACCAAAAGGGAAAAAGATCCAAATCTTTCCACTGAAAAGAACCAGTCTAAGGATTTTGGCATAAAAGATGACAATAATATAGTAGATGAAAGACCTCCTAATCAGATACATGACCAGTTGGTGACAGATTTAGAAAGTAATAACAGCCGTGAAGAATTGTCTGAGGAGAAACTAGAAATTCAGGAGCAGCTGCAGATGGAGAGGAGGGATGATGGAAAAGATCCAGAGGCTGAAGAAAATGACCATGAAGAGAAAGAAGAGTTGCTTGAAGATGAAAATGCACTTCTTGTCTCACAGTCAGTTGACGCACACCCTGACAAACCTTCACTTGAAGCTACAAAGTCCACTGACTCAACTCCAGAGCCAGAATACAGTGACAGCATAATGAGGCTGACTGTTCTGAGAGACCACTTCACAGAGGAGAACATGGAGCGGGTCCAAAAGGTCTTGGGTCTAAAAAATCTCTTTAAAGTAGAGGCCATGTTTTCTGATCTTGAGACCGAGTTACAGGCTACTCGTTTGTCTCCTATGGGTACCACACAAGACATTGAAAGCGCACTTGAGAGCATCCTGGAAACCTCTGAGAACGCTATCTTGGATGAAATTGAGAAGATGCTCGATAGCAGGGATGTAAAACAAGACTATGACAACCACATGGACACAAGTAGTCTGGATGAGGAAACAGAATTATTGGATGACTTTCAGGAGCTTGCTTTCAGCCTACGTCAAAAGTATTCAACAGCCAGTGACAGTGCACCTTTAGCAACAGAAAAGTCATTAGATAATGTGGGAGGTATGTTTGATTTTCACTGTTTTTTCATTTGAATATCTCGTGTATTAGGGCCAATCCCAGACCAGCCCTGCTCTGTGATTGGAAAAGGCAGATGACATTGCTTATTACTTTTTAAAAACTACAGATCTAGGCTTTCACTAACGTGTGAAGCATATTGCATTAGCTAATGAGCCACAGGGAAAATAGTTACAGAATTTGATACTGTTGCAAAGTAGATAGCCTTTGAGGCCCCATTCAGACCAACATCTAGTTTACACATATACCTGAACTGTATTTCATCAGGCTAAAAGGATCTGTTGTTCACACCTGGCAGCAGGATGTCTCAAATGACCTGTTGTGATAGAAAATCACTTTTCTGCCAATGTTCCTTGGCCAAATGTTTAAGAGTGATTGTAGTAGCTGCTCTTCTTTGGCCTCAAAAACCTTTCTTAGTTGATACAACATCAAGTGTACATGGGTGAGTTTATTTTGGGTTGTTTCATGCTAAAATGTTAAATGTTTGACACTGTAATATGGTGTCTAATTTCTATTAAGATATTTTTAAGGCTGAAACTAAGGATTGTGTTCATTATTATTTAATTGATAACCAAAAGAAGAACCGTCTGAAAGTATACTCAAACAGAGCAAGAAAGGAAAGTTAGTCAATAGGTTGCCTGTAAAGTAGAAGTTATCATCCCCCAAAGGCTCCACAAATTAGGTGTTCCAGTTTTCCCTAGGTAAAAGAGACTACATATTAATCCCTCACTGGCTTTTTTTTGTTTGTTTGCTTTTCAGATGAGGCTCAGTTTAATGTTAAAGAAGGCACTCCCCATGTTGTTGAAGATAAATTTGACAACATGGCTGAACCAAATCAAAATGACAACCTCACAGTAACAGATCACGAAGAAGAACCAGACGAAACCGAAAGGGAGCAGATAGTTTTAGGGGACGTACCCAGTGGACCAGATGTCAGTGTGGAGGAGGACGGCGGGCACTTTAATAAGAATAAAGATGAACAGCCAAGCTTCAGTCCACCAGATGAGGTGCAGAAGCTCCCTGAAGCTACCCTGGAAAATCCTTTAGACATGGGCCTTGGTGCTGATGTTGAGCACTCACCCTCAGGTTGGTTGCCTGAACAACATTATCAGTTCTTAAAACACCCATCCACTAATTATGTGTCGCTTAATGTTATTTTCTCAGCAACAAACAGAAAAGCTTGGTTGGCTACCTCTTGATGTTTTTGCAAAGCCCTCACCTTATATTTGATATTTCTGTTTAGAAATCCTCACTGTAATTTAGGTTGCTAAACTTCAGATTTTATGTTAAAACAACAGATTAATATTATTTGGTTCTGTCTTACTTTTAGAATATTTTGACAGTAATGAACATATAGCCACAAAACGCACTTAATGAACTGAGTAAGTGTTAAATTTTGTTCCATAAGGATCCATGGACTCGATGGAGTCAGTGACTGAAATGCATGAGGAAGAAGTTGGATTATTCACAACTGGAATTGTTTACATGGGCTGCATCCTCTCAATAATCAAGGATAAAACTGCAGAGTGGACCACTGTGGTAAGTCTGAGAATTAGAAGCTGAAGTTCATGCTACATCTTTTCTCATTACTTCAGTATCATCTTTTTCCATACTTGGTTGTGTAAAAGGAAGAGAAATGTTGCTTCAGAGCTGGTTTTTAGGTTATGGAGAAGATTTATTTTGCAAGATTGCTAACTTTCTCTAGCAAACCATAAAGTCACTGTCATGATAGGAATTTGTAGTAAAGGAACTGTAGTTTGGACTGGCCGGTGCAGCTACAGACACATTTTGGTCAACAATGGTGGTCCTTAAAATATTTAAACAGTGCTTTAACCATCTGTTTAATAAGAAGTTGAGCATATTTCTTGAAAAGATTTTGACTGGCTTTGATAAGAGTGAATAGCAGTCTTGCTCTGCTGTTTGAGCTTGACCCGATTCACTAAACTCTATTGGTGGGTTGGCTCTTTTTCCTGTTATTGTCAGACACATTGGCTAGAAGCAGCAAGGAAGTATCTCTTAAATAGAGGATAAGTATTGCCAGTAGGAGTCATCATCACCACAATATAGTAGCAGTCTGTCAGAGCAGCCAGTGTTTATTGTGTCATTAATTATTGACAAGAGAAATGTTCTACTGATTGGCTTCAATAGCTTGTGTGTGGCTGACCAGATGGTCAACTTGAGCTGCCAGTAATTTCAAGGTTGGAATAGAAAAAGAATATAGTCAAGTTAGACTTTTTTGTTGTTTTCATTAAGAGAGGAAAAAAACTACTTGAATGCATTGCTTTAAGATGATCGCTCTTCCTAGGAAATTAGATTAAATTGTAGTTAAGTTGAATGGCTCAAGCAATGACTCAAAAACTACAGACAGTTTATCATTGTTTATCATTTAACAGCTTGATGACACCTTTTTCTAAGTGTTATGGTTATTGCTGCAGAACAAGACATCTAAGAAGTACAAACCTGGCTTTACTGGCCTTTGATGTCTCTAACAGATTTTATGTCAAGAGTATTGTGCCATTGCTCTGAAAGCTTCACCGACCCACCGGTGGTTCTTATCAGTGGCAATGAAACCTCCAATTTCCCCTGAACGCCCCATCATCCTCCCCCTTTTTGTGTTGTCGTAGTGTAGGGTGAAGTTCAACATAGCCGGTGCTGAGCTGGCTACTTGTGCGACACAAACAGGTCTATTTTGGAAGACAAATATAGTATAACACCTTCGTGTAGTAGAGTTTGTATTGTCGCATTGTCGTTTTTTGTTTTGTTTTTCTTATCTATTTGCCTGGTATAATTGTTAGCTACATTTGAATTCACAACTAAGCTAACGTCAGTTGGGTTTTGATAGCGGTAATGGATGACGGGTGATTTGTACCATCAGTAAGCTCTAGTTTTCAGATCTGTCTTATCACCTGTTTCGACTGCTTTAACATATTCTTTTTTTATTCGAACTATAGTTATACCTTTGGACTTTAACGCCACCACCTAGCCAACCTCAGCTGTGCAGATTATATTGGCGATAGCTAACCTGTTAGCCAGGTAGCTAATATCTGTCAAATAGCATTACGTTCTTTTTTTAAACAAGATCATGGCGAGGGATACAGTATCCCAGCCACCTGTGACTGAACCAGATCACATGCCAGTGTTCTATGCAAAGGAACTACAGCATGTAAGTAAACATAAAAAACCAAATCATAGTCTTGCCTCTTTATGAACAGTGTTGTTAATGCTGCCGTGGTCTGCTGACGTGTTAGTGAGCATATGGCAAATGTACACAGAGTTAAGATGTCTGTTTCATTTTGAATTTACACACTAAACTTGCTAGTGGCTCCATAGCGGTTGTTTTTCAAATAATAAAGACTTTTAAAATACAGCTGGGCTAGCAGGCTGAAGAGACGAAGATACTCATTGCAGGAAACGTGTTGTTAGCTCAGTTGGATTGCATTATACCCCAAAAAGTGTGTTGCTTGTCTTTTCACCTCATCAGAAGTTCAAAGGTGTCTAGGAGGTTGAACACATTTGCACAAGTCAACTTAATATTTCTGGACATGAATGAAAACCACAGAAGCCAGTTCAATTGGAAATCTTGGCAAATTTAAGGGACTAAATGTAGAAATTGCTTGCAAATTATGCAAAGTAATTATTCTATTTTTATTTTATTTTTTTACAGTGTTAAAAAGCTTCAACAGTTTTTCTTTTTAGCTCATTCCTGGGAGTGTTTTAAAAGTGTACTCTGGATGTCCTTATTGGAATAAAAAATATTATCTACTAGACAGAAGTTGTGTTCAAAGTTGTTCGCAGGTTATTCTATAAAAACATGTTAGTTTTATATAAGTTTGTTTGTTCTAATCACCTTTTGTTCACTGTTTATTATGGTTTAAATCAACAGCTTTGAAGAACAGTTGATAGGTTTATTTTTATTGTATGTTAATATCCTTGATGGTGTGATTAGGACCACTTCTGGCGAATTCTCACTTTGTTGATTGGTTATTGAATGCATGTTATCTAAGACTAAGGATACGTGTAAATATTGAATGTTGTAGTTAAGGTTAACATTAAGTGGAACCACTGCCTGGTTGTTTATTTACTTGTCCTTTGTTCCTTTTAATTTTCTCTGTTGCAGTTTTGGGGGCTAAAGCACAATTAGGATAACAAGGATGTTTGTTCAAACCCTCACTTGGCTAACACCTCATGTTGTGCTGTTTATTCCACACAAATCATTTTCTCAATTTCATTATTCATTGTGAAAACTGTTTTTGTGCTTCAGATTATTTCATTACTACCAGATGAGTGGAAGCCAGGGGACACTTTGTATGGCTGTCCTTGGCAAGCTGTTTTCATCACTGCTTTGGTTGGAGTGCTGACCTTCACCCTCTTCTGCTGGAGAACTATATTGGCAGTAAGTGTTTCAATATATAACTGCTACTGTGTCTGCTCAAAGTATGTGATTAACAACAAAAGAAATCTGGTTGTAGAGTTAGTTCAAGTTTAAATTGGATTGAGCTCGATACAATTAAATTATTTGTCTATTTATGTAATTTGCAATGGAATTATTAAATGTTGTGATTGATCTGTGACTTTTATTTTAAAATGTTTTTAAAAAAAAGAGATCACATTTAAATTAACCTATAGTTTTTATTTGTTTGTTTCTTTGACTTTTTAAGGTAAAGAAGAAAGAATACCTTGGTAAGTTTTCACTTTTTGACATGTTATTGCAAAATATAAATGTGCAAAGCCTAGCTGAATATGTACTTCGTGTTTTTTGGGGGGAAAAAAGTGGATGAAAAAAAGCTCACAGAGCAAATCCAGGCTCTCAAGAAGGAGAAGAATGATGCTCATGCCAAAATATCTGAACTCCAGAGTCGGGTGAGCTGCAAGATAAATGTGATCATATATCAGAATCAGATCTGAGGAACATTTAAAAAATAAATAAATAAAATGTATATTCTTATTTTTAAGACTGAAGAATTGAAAGAAAAGCAGAAACAGTCAAAGGAGACTGTTAGTTGTACTGTGAAAAAGATGCAAAACTTGGAGGTAAGCACTAAAAAGAAAATTAAGTCTAAGTGTAATTGATTGGACTGTATTGGGGGGTTTTGAGTTAGTAGAGGAAAAGATTTTCTCACAAGGTTTGAAGCTGTTCGATTTTTCCTTTTCATAAACTAAAATTAGCTTTACCTGTGAATAACCTGTGCCCCTCAGGTAGCCATTAAAATAATTATTACGGCGTCATCAGTTAAATCTTTCATGTTGTTTTTTGCAGAATAAGGTTTTAGAAGCAGAGAAGCAAAATAAACAGATGGAGGAGGAAAGGAACAAATATGCAAAATTGCTTAAAGAAAAACGAGCCAGCTCTCTGCAAAATGAAACCAGGGTAACTGTTTCATTCTCCTTTTGTTTTGTTTTTTTGGCCCGTCTTGAATCTTCACACATTCATGATACAAATATATATATATTTTTTTACAGATTGAAAAATTAGAGAAGTCAAATGAAAAGCTGCAGCTCAGCAGGAAAAAGATACAGGAAGCATTTGCTAAGGTACAGTCCTTGTATAGTCATTTTATGTTTTGCAAGATGCTGTGGTATTCATGTAACCTTTCCATTCTTACATGTAATAACTTGTTTTTGCAATAGACTTCTATTCTCCTGGATGAAGCTAAGATTCGTGAAGATGCACGAAACGCTCAACACAAATGTTTAGAGAAAGATTTTGCTGCCTTAAAGGAAGAGAACAAAACAGTAAGACAACACACACTTTTTGTTTTCTTGATTCCTGAAACTGGATAAACTGTTGTTACTGAGTTGACCCTGAAAAATCTTACAGCTCAAGGTGACTATTAAAGGCTGGGAGGACAAACACACGGAGCTGAATGAAAAGATTAAAGTCTTCCAAAAGTCCCAAAAAGAACTGGAAGATTCTGTGGTGCTAAAAGATCACAATGTTGAGGTCAGTCTCTTCTTAATTTACTGTCAAAACGTTATTTGATTTGAATATTTGCTCATCTCTGGCTAAATATGTCTCCTGGCAGGTGCTGTCTGAGCTACTAGCTGACTTAGATGCTTGTGATTTGCAAAAAGGAGACAAGGTTTTAGCCAATGGTGAAGTTGCAGCTGGTAAGTCCAGCTCTGTCTCTAATTTAGACAATAAAGGAACATATTTGTTAATAAGTTAAGTAGTTTTAAAGTCAAATTGTGTTGATCTGTTAGAAATATCTGAAGGTCTTTGTGTCATTAACAGATAAAAAGACGGCCATAAGAAACAGAATCAAACAGATGATGGATGTTTCCAGGGTAAATTTTTGTTTTATTGTTTTAAAGCTCTGTATTATTGACCCAAATGTTAAGGGTATAATTGTAGTCTTTCTAAGATGGTAATTTCCACATTTCCTTAAAGATCCAGACCACTCTAACTGTTGTAGAAGAGGAGCGGGATCGCTTCATGGCAAAACTACTGAATGAAGAAAAGTCTAGGAAGGACCTAGAAGGTATGTCAGTCCTAGACTAAAAGAAGAAAATATATTTTTTTATAACACATGCCACAGATGCTTTTTACCTAACTTATTGTTTCGATTTCACAACAGAGCAACACCAAGAACTGGAACATGCAATTGGAGCCCTTAAAAGCGAGAAAAGTCATGTTGAAAACCAGTTCAGGATCCTTCAGCAGAAAAATGAAATCATGGTTGAGATGTACCAGCAGAAGGAAAACGCCCTGCAGCAGTAAGTGACACCCACAACAATTTATCAAAAAAATGTTGGCACACTTTCTTTTATTTGAATGCAATTTTTACCCCAAAAGTATCCCTTTTATTTGGTTTTAAACATGAGTATACCGACTGTATACAGAAGTAAGTTTATGATAAGTGCTTTGAACGCTACAACTTACTAGTCCAGTATACCTCTGCTTCCCAGGTCTCACAGGAGGTGATGGTATTATGTTGTATCCTAAAGGTTGCATTTGATAGCGATTAGTAGGTGTTTGACCAGTGTAAGAAGGTTGGAAGAGGGTTGTATTTTAGAATGGAAATGTTAAAGAGGTAGTTCCTGTTGTTTAATGGAGTTTGTTCCTGTTTCCTCACAGGAGATTAACTAAAGAGGAGCTGGATCGACGCAGCAAAGAGAATATGTTGTCTGAGGTAGGAGGGAAAGCTCTCGAAGCTGAGGAGCAGGTTAAGCTCCTGAGGCAACGCATTAATGAAATGGAAGAGCAGATGAAGAAGACAGAGGAAGTCTATAAAGAGCAGGTAGAGTCTCGTTGAAATTAGGATTGTAGATGGGGAAACTGGATCAATGTTAAAACTTAAACACTTCCTGAAATTCTGCTTTTTTTATTTATAGATCAAAGAGCAGGAAAACAAAACTCATTCCAACTGGGTACGTACCACAAACTCTTAAGTTGCTATAAGTAGATATGTGAGCTTGTTAAAGATTTTAAAAAAAAGCTGATGCATTGTTCTTTCTGCATACTAATTCTCCATGTGGTCTCCAGGTGAACGCTCGTAATGCAGAGCGAGCTCTAAGTCAGGAGAAGCTTGAATCATCAAAGCTGCGTGAAAAGTGAGTGCAGATAAAATGATTAGCGAAAAAATAAACGATTGATCTCTTGTTGTTAAAGCTATTCTAAAATGTGAATTTAACACCCTATGAATTAATTAGCTAGTTTGTTTTTAAAAAGTTCTGTAAACCTCCATCGACAAACTCAGATGTGAGGGATAACATGTCATTTGAAGAAATTCTGAGCATTTCTTTTTATTTTTTACCGGTGAGTTAATCTTTGTTTGCTGCTTGACCTTTAAATGTTTTTTAAATCTGTTGACAGACTGGCAGTACTGACCTCCCAGCTTAATGAGCGCCGTGCTCCTCTCTTCAGACCAAACTCTGGTCAACCTGCAGGCCCTCGTCAAGGTAAGCACGCTCTGCTCACCCTCTGATGTCTTTCCAGCAGGGCTACAGAAGATGATGCCATTTTCTGTTCCCAGTTGTATTTTGGTTTAGCTAAATGAGCAGCTTCCAATTCTGCCACATTGGTTGTCTTACACTTGTCATTTCCATGTGCTCGACAGTCTCCAAAAGCCGGGAATGAGGACCGCTTGATTGTACAGATTGTGGTGTATTATTAGCAACTTTGTTTCCTTTTGTTAAATTGATGGTTTGATCATAACAGGTGATTCATATGGGCCCTCTCCTGTGAGTGGGGGTGCTCCATCCCCTCCTTTAATGATCGAGGGACCCAGGCGCCCTCCTTCTGCCCCAGTAGGGCGAAGAATTGACGCGTATGGTGAGTCCGAGTGGATCACTTCACCTACTTTAATTTGTGCCAAAGCTGGACATCCCTCCACTTCAGCCTCATCTCTTTATACTGTACTTTTTTCTTTTCTTTTTTTTTTTTTTCTTTTTTTTTACACCTGACTTTATTTTTCTTTTCAGCTCTTTCTCCCTAATCCCTTCCTTTATTTCCTCCTTATATGTATTGCATCCTGCGCCTACTGTCTCCATGGTTACCTGCCTTTTGTTTTGTTCCTTTCATTCTAACCATTCAAAATATCCTGATTGCAGACGACTTGTGAAATGTGCTGAAAATGTTTTGTCTCCTCACTCTGAATACTGGAGTTGAGACAAGATTTTAGATTTAAAACTATGTTTTCCTAAATGTTGTGCTTCTAACTTTCTTACTCTTACTGTGTGACACTTTGTTTCTTCCTTTTTCTCCCTCAATGATGTTTCTCCTGAAAATGTTCAATAGAGTCCTGAAAGGTTTTAATTAAGCGGTCGGTTGTCTTCCACACTCAGGTCCTCGACCTCCATCAGATCCACATGGTCGTTACCCTGAAAACAAACACATCCCTGGGATGGGTATGTCCTCTGTAATCTCTGTATTTGTAGTTCTAGTTTTTTTTTTAACCTTCTTAAAAAGCTGTGTTGTTCCTTCTCTTTCAGACATGACAGGTCCCCGCAGTTCATCTCCAGCCAACCTGGATGGATCTGTAAGTCATTAATTATTTATGTTAGACTGTTTTATATATATAATACGTTTCAGCTGTATATGTTCTTGCTCTAAAACAGACACAAGCCATAGATCCACAGATAAAAGCAGAAACTCAGGCTGTGGCTTCCACAGAGAGTCCAGAGCCAGTGAGTATAGAGGCTGCCCAGTCCAGGTGCTTGGTGTGAAGGTGTATGCAAGCACTCCACCCCCTCCTTCCAAAAAACTGGATTTGGATATGGGAGGAGATGAAGGAATTTTGTTTTTATGGGGCTGATGGCACATTTCTTAAGCTGAGTGTGGGTTCACTTATTCTCACAACACTGAGCAAATGAGAACTTGTGAGAACTGTGACATAATTTGTCTAGGTTTTGGGTTTAAACGCCAGCTATGTCTCTTCTGAGGTCAAGTTCTTCAGCCAAATAATCATGGTGTGTGGTTACTGGTCATGTGATTGAGCACTGGCTAAATGCACTTCTTGTTTGGGAGAAACTTGTGTGGTTTGTGGATCTCTTCACTGCATGACTAACATTTTAATCCATCTGACAGGAAAATTGTGACTACACACGTTTTCTGGTTTCATCATGTTGTTTTCAGGGACCTGGATCCTTCCTAGCATCACCAATCAGGGACTCACCCTGCCTCATGCTTCAAGGACCTCCACCTGGCCCTGGTCCCCATGACCCAATGCTCCCTCCTGGACCTCACAGCCGTCTGCCACCACCTGGACCTTACAGACCACCACGTCCGGGCCTATACCAACTCCCACCAGGTCCTCTTCCTCCAAATTTACCTCCTCCTCTTCACGGACCTCCTCTACCAGCCAATGGGCACCCAGGTATGCCCCTGCCTGGGCCAATGGGAGGAGAGTTCGGACCTCGCCCTGCCAATGGACATGTATTCCACCCAAGGCTAGGCCCTGGACCTGTAATTGATCCTCGGGGTCCACCACCACCACACTTCCGTCCCCCTCCACCGCATCACTTTGGACCAATGCCTCCGCCACATGGTATGTTACGCCTTAAGTTTCATTTTCAGCACTGATGTGTTTTTCTTGGAGCATCTTAAATTGCTCTGAACCTTTTCTGAGGTTGTGAACCCTTAGGTATTATTCTGTTATCCAGTGTTTTAGCAGGGTGGTGGGTAACAAAGCTGATGACTGGTAATTTTGGCCGTAAGGGACAATGACCTAATGGCCTTTTCACACTAGTACCCATTTAGCCCTACCTTTATTCTGCCGGCACTACACCACCCCGGTTTCGATTGTTCCCATTACAATAGAGGGCAATTGAGGTAATGTTCATTGTGGGTGGGGTCGTCTTAGCAAGGCAGCTAGTAAGTATTTTTGTTTGTAACACACACGGAACAACATTGACGGACGTGGAGCTCGTGATTTACGTGCTGCTTGGTTTAATGCTCATAATCAGAAAATGGTCTTCACCTCTGTGTTGGACTATGGTGATTGTTTCTGAAACTTCATCTCTGCTGCCGCTGCAGACAGTGTTGTTATCCACAGTCGCAGCTTCAGGGTTTTTAAAGACGGCAGCACTGGGACTCGCTCTTATGACTCATCCCATGACGTAAAATCCTGGCCAACAGTGGGCTGCTATCTCAACATGTCACAGTTTTCAGCCCGGCTCCGCACCTTCAGAACCCTGACAGAGTAGATGTTAAATGTATCTACTGGCTCCGGGGAAATGCTGTTGGGAACACATACAAACTGGGAGGAGTGGTGTCTGGCTGGGCTAAGTGGGTATTAGTGGGAAAGGGCCATTAGTGATATAATGTAGGGTTATAGCAAGAGTAGGAACGGGTCAGTTGTTGGTACTTTTTGAAAGTAGAAACGATTTGTCACCTTTTTTTCCCCCCTGTTTAGGTGTCCGCGGGCCTTTGGGACCACGTCCCCCCGTCCCTCCTGACATGCGCTTCCCAGGACCACGAGACCACATCGGCCCACCGATGGACCTGCCTCTAGGTGTCCCGCCCCATCCTGCACACCCTGGAAATGCATACGGTCAGGCTGCACCCAATAACCTCCAGAATTCAGCAGGTGCTCAAAGTGGCCCCGGTCAGGACCTGCATGTGAAGCAGGAAGCCCCTCAGGACTCAACAAGGCCAGCAATGGTCCAGCCTTAAAAACCGCACCAGCTACAGCAAAGGACTTGAACACATCATCCCAAACCTGTCACTGTAACAACCCTGATCCAGTCCAAACTTAGGTCATAGTGGTTTTTCTTCTTTTTTTTCTTTGCTCTAAAACTTGCAATGATCATTAAAAACAAGATTCTTAGATTAAAGAATCATCCATAATTGTCTGAAATCCATGAATTGAGAGGATTATCACTTTTTTAACAGCTTATTGTGCAATAATACACTTCATCATATAACAGAATTTTCATTTGTGTTGATTTTTTTTAAAAACAAATATCTAATGATTTTTAAGGGGCAGTTTCTTTAATGTCATTTCCTGTGGAAATTATTTTAAGGGAGAAACAGGCAAGAGGTTTAGTTTCTAGCATTTCAGGAATACCATTTCCCAAAGTTGTCGCTTCAGTACGAACTGTAAAGCAAATGTGTAATTTGATGGCCAGATGTATAACTTATTTTACTATGTTGTTAGAACTTTTAATAATAAAGAGTGTAAAAGCGGTCAGTGTTATAAACTTGGGATGTGCTTTATACCTTTCTGTGGGCTTCTGAGGTATGAGAGGTCTTAGAGAGAAAAAAAATAAGGCTAACATCTGTGCTGTTGGAGGTAGAAACCTAAGAAACGTTCAGTAACTATGCTCTGTTTTCAATGTCTGTATAATTCAAAGCTTCTGAGAAGAAGCAGCTTTGGTGACAATTTAAGGCTTTGATTGTCTTTACAATCAGCAGATATGATCTCAGCTTGGCTTAACCTCTTACAAGCCCTGGAAGAATTATCTTGCACATTGCTCATTAGGTCTGAAAAATTAGAAATATACCTCAAACCTAAAACATATGCTTTAACCTCATTCCAGTAAATTAACATGGCTTACCTGCCCCAGTCAGATGTTTATAACTTTATCCTAATTTTTAAATGACTGGCTGCTAGTGTCACGTCACAGAAGAGGCTGATGAATCTCAGTCTTGCTGACATGAAAGAAATACTAGGAAACTAATTCACACGCCTAGATGGCATGTAAAAGAATAAACAATGATGCTTCTGATGAAACCAGCCAATACACTGCCTCATTTTTAGTTTATTAGAAATAAAAAGCATTGTAAATGTTTGACAAAGCTATCGACATGTCAACAAAACAAAAACAAACGTTCTCTGTCCCGAAGCTGCTGCGCTTCGCACACACATTCACCGTTAATTCATCAGTTTAATAGTTCATTTACAGTCTATTTTTGTGATGTTAAAAAAATAAAATCTAAAAGCAAATATTACAACGTTAATGTCAGAAAAGGTTTGCTGCCACAGAATGGAAAGTTTAGTATTAGAGATTTTTCTGTTCAACCTCCTGCAAAGATGCGTCCCCTGATCAGTCTCTTCTGTACACAAAAAAGATCTTGATCTGCAAGACCCAAGAAAATGTTTTTTTAAACATGCAAACTATGCTGCATCCATTTAATTCTTTACAAATTCATAGTCTAGACAGGATGTAAGCACACTGAACTAAAACCATACTGAAGCATTATCATGAATAACAAGGAGCAACACAGTTCTTACAATGAATAAGAACACATAACTTTCCAAACTATTAAAATGTAGAAAAGCTTTAATGTATTAACATATAAGTGCATCACTTACATTTTTTAAAAATGTCACTGCTGAATGAACACTAAACATTCAATTAGTGAATTTATAAATGTGTTTTTGTATTTGTAAAGAAATACACTGACATTTTAGGTAGAATAAACATGTTAGTAAGAGTCCCAGCAAGGCAGAATTCATGAAGTTACATTAAGCTGGGCTGCTGGTGTTTGCTTCATATTCACCGTGCAAGTATGAGAGTGATCTCAGTTTGTTCGTCATACTTTGTCAAAGAAAGCACTGAAATGTATTTACCAAAAATTAATAAATTAAAGCAAAATGAAAGTAATAGATGTTAATGCTAGAAACAAACTGAAGTGACAACAAAAAGCTACATTTCTGGACCCTTTTTATTGATTCGTTTAAAAACAAAATCTCAATTCTAAGAGAAATGAGGCAAATTTTGATAATCGTTTTATAATTTAATATGTTTAACTGTGTAAGATAAGTTATGAATAACTAAACGCTGTAAAAGATTATGCAGACATTCCTGGTTACAGAGATCAGCCCGGACTATGGGAATTTAGCACTTTTTATCTCTTCAGGAATCAGTTGTGTTGACTTTGCTATATGTCACAACAAATCCAGATAGTTTGGGTGCTTTTAACCCCTTTAAGCACACAAGCCTAAATTCAGGCCAATTAAAAGAAAACATGATGCTCCATGGTTAAACTGTATATTACAGCAACAAGCAACCCAGGCATGAACACAACAGACTGGCAAACAGAATGCATCACGGGGCTAAATTTTTCCGGTGTTTTACAATTTAATAAAAAGGTAGTGGGGTTTAAGGGTTAATGTTTTATTGGTTCATATTTGAAAGTCCAGAGTCTAGTGGGGACAAGCACGACAAGCCAAATCTTTAAATCTAACATCGGCTCAAGTGACATCACTTGATTAAATTTTTTAAAAAGGGTTGTTTCCCTATTTCCCAAAAATCTGTGGGCTTTGTAAGGAAGACTGAACATGAGGTGGTTTAAGCTGCTTCAACATGCTACTGCAGGCCTATAAAACCCCAGGAAATTAAAAAAAAAATGGATTTCCTGCAACAAAAAAGAAATTTAAAACAAAAATCTGTGTGCGATCTGATGTGACTAATGTCTGGTTGAGTTCACATTTCTCTCTTCACACACTGATGGAAACACCACAGCTTCCAGTTGCAATTGCTGGATGTGATGAGGGGGAGACCCCACATTTTGCTGGATGTGCGGGGGAATTAACAGGGAGGTGGTTTTGAGGCGTGCTTGGGCTTAGCTGTCTTTGTGTAATGTTTGATGAAGATGGAGATAAAGTGGTTTCTTTGTGAGAAGCTGCAGTTTCTTCCTCTTGAAGTCTGTTGGCTTCTTGTACCTGAAATTCAAGGAGCAGCTTTTACTTCAGGAACCCACGGAAGATGCTTATGAAATTATTTTATTCAGACAAACACTCACAGTTCAATTACAATTGGCCCGGGTTTGATCTCATCCATTTCCATGAAGGCAAAACATTTTGTGCTGGTAAACCTCTTTTTAGGCTTGTAGTGCTTGAATTCAAAGAAGATAGCTGCTCCTGGAAAAATAAAAAGATATAAGAGAATTATGGAGGGCTAACATTAAGTATTCTTCAAAACATTCAAGACAATGTTGCTAAGGTGTTAATAAACTCATGTCAGTGAGTTTGCTGTTATCCGACTAGAAAATGTAACAGGAAATGTTTCCCTAGAGAGAAAAGTTAACAGTCTCTTAAGGAAGTTCAGTGTGAATATAGAGGCGTGTTTAGGGTCATTATCATCATCTAGATCCCATCCTTTTCCATATTCAGCTTTTCTCCCTTCATTTAAAAATAAATTGTGTGATGTTTGCCTCCAGAAGCTGCCAGGAATCGAATTGGATCTATTCCTCCCACTACCTGTGAAATGCTCCCCAGCACCTGGCTGCTTCCCAAAACCTAGAGCATGATCCATCCTCTCACCTGGTTATGGTCCAGAAAGATGTTATCTTTATAAGTCTGCACAGTTTGGGTTTTTTTTTCTCCTCCAAATAGGTCTTTTACTTATTGCAGCCTAAAAAGGTTACTTTATGACTTGTTCTTAAACCAATCAGACTTGTTCATTTGCGAACTCTGAATTTTGTAACAAGGAAACAAGACACATTTTCCCCCAATGGCTATTCAGCGATGGTCATTTTTATAAAACTATTGGCCTTGACATTTTAAAACCATTTCCAATTCTGCATTGTCTGCATGTCTTTTTAAGCTCAGTACCTCTCTTAATTACTGAACTAATCATAGCAACTGGAATTTTGACCAAACCTTTGTACTGTACATGTAAATAAAGCAACACAGAACAGTTGTTGGTTGATATTTAACATGAGGCATTTAGTGCCTTCTTTGCCTGATGAGAAACACTCATTACCTTTTGGTAGTTTCTCTACATGTCTCTGGATTTCTACATCCACGCTGAAATGTATGTAGGTGTCCTCTTTTCTGGAGGCAACAGGGGTGTCCTGTACTGGGTTCAAATCGACGCCATTCAAATCTGCAGGGAGAGGAGCACACCAGGAAGAAGAAACACCGTTTTGGAGATTGGAAGATTAACTTTGGAGACTTTTATGTATGAGAGTGAACAGCAGTGTATGAAAAGAGAGGATGTGGCTGTAATCTGAAACTAGCACTCTGCAGGTCTTCATTGTCTCACAAAGCTTTTCATTAACAAGTCTGCAAATTTCAACAGTTGTGCATTTAAAACGGGCTCTGTACCTTTGACACTGATGGTCATATAAGGATCAATGCACTGCCCTGCATCCTTCAGCCCGATTTTCTCAATCTTTATTGTGAGTAGAGTCATCCCAGGTTCTGAGGGTAATCGTGGCAACAAGGTACCTGTAAAAAAAAAAAAAAAGGACAAGGTTCCGACATCAGTGTCTGTTACATAACAATATATATATATAAAAATATATATTACTAGAAGCTCTCAGAGAATGCAGACCTCTGTCAAGCCATTGTAATTTTTCTTGCCAATGATTGTAGGCTTTTTTGTTTTTGTTTTTTTATAGTTTGAAGCTTTAATAGCAAAATTATCCTTGTCTCCCCAGTGAAGAATCCTTTAAAATATTGGTGGTGGTCCAGATCAGCCCCCAAAATGGAATCACTTGTTCCTTCTTCCATTTCTGACATTTCCTGAAAATCTCATCAAAATACATCCATAACTTTTCGAGTTATGCTGTTAACAAACAAACAGACAAACCAACGCTGACGAATACATGACCTCCACCTTGGGGGAGCTAACAAATCATGAGCTATTCTGTTATAATTACAAAGGTGTTTGTTAACTGATTTTGACTACTTACGCTCTGTAAAATCAAAGAATAACTCATTCCAGCTGTAGGCCAAAACATTATCATGACTGAAGTATTAAATGCGACACAGTGATTACATTGTGTTAGGCAAAAACAACACCAAAAAAATATATAATGCAGTGGAAGACAGCTTCAGAAGCAGTTTAAAGATAAAGCCATACCTTGTGAAGCTGCAAATGAAGCAGGAATGAGCGATGAAGCCATGCACAGCACCGACAGAGAGAACAAATACACGTATGGTCAAACGGCGCTCTGAGACACAACGTGACAAAACACCACAGATCAAGCGATCCTAAATTATATGCAGGTGGGATTAACATTACCAGGAGCTCGCGGAGGGAATGCCTCTGTTGAACCTGCTCCTGCTGCAGCATCCTCCTCTTCCTCCAACTCAAGGTTCTCTTCCTCACCCGGAGCGAGGATTTTCCTGATAAAGAACAGAGACAGAAAGCAAGTCACTAATCTTCACATCCGTTATCAAAGATTTGACCATTTCAGCTGGAGAATGTTTGATTCTTCAACTATTTAAAAAGGGTAACATTAACCTTCTAACCCATAGTCTAGCTTAATTCTAACAAAATTTAAAATATACACCAAAAAAGATGAAATTACAAAAAGGTATATTGGTGGATTTTTACCTTAAAGGCACCGGCTGGACAGCAAAAGGAAACTCTTTGTTATAGGTGAGTATGTTCTTTATTACTGTGGTAAAAATGAAGATAATTACATTTAATGCAACACTTCAGACTTTCCCTTCATTTTCAAGAGTTATCATTTGTACACTTACTGGTTTCCAGTCTCTTCAGGTCTTCTAACTTGAACTCCTCGTTTGACTGAGTGCACTGAGGAAAGGTAGAAAAGGAGGAAGGCCTTTAGAGAATTCAACAAACTTTGCATTCACTGCTTGGTTGCCTTCTGTTAGGAAATTTCACTTCTTCAAAACCAGGATCCCCTGATTTGTTTGCTAAGTTTGAACCAAAGTATCTACATTTGTTACAACAGTCAATTACACACCATGCTAAATATTTATGGACTTCATGTGTCCAAAATATTGATCATGATCTTCAGATACTTGTCACACTCTTTATTCAAATTATTGTAGAGACCAGCCAGGCATAGGATGTCAGTAGGGAGCGTGGTTTTGTCCTAGACATATAATATAAATATATATATATCGCAGAAACACAAACAAAAGAAAGATAACTATTAAAAAACATGAAAAGAAAAATTAACAATATGATCAAAGCGCAAGAATCAAGTGTCATAACAACCACTTAGAGATGCAAAAAACTCATTAAGAGGAAGAAATTATAAAGTGACAACAAAATTAACAAAACGTGACACAAAACCAGAGAGATAAAAAAAAATAAAACTGGCTACAAAAAAAACTTTTGAAAAATGGCAACAAGTGGAGGCCAAATTAATTAAAGGCCACAAAAATAGCTTAAAAAAACTTGATTACAAAGCAATAACAAAGACATGTAAAAAAGCCAAATTAAGAAAATCATATCAAAAACAACTCACACAGATCTCAAATTAATACAAGAATGACTACAAGAAGCAAAAAAGAAAGAAAATAAATTAAATAAAAAATGACAAACTGTGACAGAAGAATCAACAGAAGCAAAATGATCAGATATACGTTAAGTGACCAAAACATGATCCAAACTTTGGAAGAATAAAGAAAGAAAAGATGCTATAGGAAGGAGCAAGTGGTGCAAAAACAAAACATTGCAAGATGCACACTATCTGCATAGATGTTGATTGTATTAATGAATGGTAGCTGGAGTAGAGTCAATTTATTTTAACTTTTTGTTTTGGTCCATAGTCTTACAAACAGGGACACCAACCTGCAAACTGGCACTTCTCATCTCCAGGCATGTTGCGATCTTGCCTAAAGTTTTCTATAACAAAAAGAAACACGAAGACTTAAGTGCAGCAAAGGAGCAGAGTTTTGTTCATCAGAAGCTGCAGACAGATGTAATGATTACCTTCTGCTCCTCTGTGAAGTCTGGTGTATTGGCTGACTGGACCTCTTTTTGCAGCTGTCTTGCCAGTCTAAAATTAGCCCACATGAACAGAGTAAGATGCGTTAATGGTTTACTGTTGACACTTAAAATTATATCCAAGTGCGTATCTTTGCGCCCCCTTGCTGTGAAGAAATTACCTCATCAGGTGATCTGGATTTATTTATTAACGCGAGTAATTTTACTTTTATTGCCAACTACTAACTAGCCGATTTAGAGCACGTCCTAAAAGAATTTGAAAATAATCTGATTTCTGAGAAAAAGAAACCGCTTCCCATCGAACATATGAAATCCACTCATAACAATGAGAGGGTGTGGCTGACTATTTCTCAATACTCTTAGGAATATTGTCTCATTTTCTGCGCTGCATACCACGGAGAAACACATAGGTCTTGGTGTGTGTATATATATATACACACATATATATATACACACACACACACACACACACACACAGGACCCTTCCCTCAACTCCAAGCGCTCTGCTGTGTATGAAGCTGGGATGCAACATGCACACTCTGCCCCCTTTGCAACTGCCACATCACGTCATGGATGGGTAGGGTTTATTTACTGCTGTGGGAGCAGACTGACAGCTCCGAGGCTAACTTCTTGTATAGCTGTCTCTTACATGCCGTTATGTCCCTGCAGGTTTAAGAACGGACTGGTTTTAAAGCAGCAAAAAGAAGCCGCCCGCGCGCTGCGTCCAGAAAAAAACAGCTTTGTACAGCCTACAGTAGAGAGACAGGACACACATGTTGAATGCAACTTACATTTGGTACTCATCTATAGCTTCCACTAATTGTCCCCACGAGTCAAAATCTGTGCCTTTCTTAAAACTGGCGTGCCATTTCTGAATAGTCTTGTTAACATCAGACATTTTGGCAGGGCGGATACTCGCGGCGCTCTCAGGGCAGCATAGCCGAGGAGGAGATTCATCTACTGGGCTTCAGCGGCAGCAACGTCGTGAGCCAGGTTATCTGACGTCCGGAGGCAGACGGACAGACCGGTGACACCCCGACCAAGCCCTTTCTGCCTGATCAACCCTGATATCGCATCCGCAACAGAAAGGAAGTCCCGCCTAGAGCTTGGGGTGCGCGCGATTAGGAACGCGGGGTCGCCCGAGTGAAAAAAAAAAAAATCTGACGATATGGAGCACTGCAGTACACCCCGCACTTTCCCCACAGGAAAACATATCAAATGTTGAAAGTGAAACATTTTATTATTAGAGTAGAAATATTAGCTCATCTTCTGTTTAATTGCAGCGGCACACATCAAAACAAATTTGTTTAAAAAAATAATAGAGTTTGGTGAATTATTTCTTTGCTGTAACAATGCTTCTCGACATTCAATCTTATTCCGTTGGAAAGCATATTTCCAGCGAGTAAGCACTATCTATCTATCTATCTATCTATCTATCTATCTATCTATCTATCTATCTATCTATCTATCTATCTATCTATCTA
>JBAMHW010000025.1:17679841-17693872 GCA_037177495.1 Rhadinocentrus ornatus
ATCTATCTATCTATCTATCTATCTATCTATCTATCTATCTATCTATCTATCTATCTATCTATCTATCTATCTACACATGGTGCTAATTTTAGCTGTTGCCAGCTTTTATTTTTAAAAAAAGAAAAAAAAAGAAACTTCCGGTTTCTTCCCTTCAGTTTCAATGCTAGAATGCTAGCTGGTAGAGGGCTAGAGGCTGTGTGACGAAGAATAGAAGCAACGATGGGTTGTTTTAGGTTTATCTAAACATTTAACACAATGACATAGGATGGATAGTGTAACGGTGGATTCTTGTGCGGCTGAGGAGGATGAATGTTCAGACTCGGAGGTTTTATGTCTTATGAGAGTTGGAAGAAATTCAGACTGGCTTCGCTTGTTCGAAAACACTGAGGTACAGTTTGCTAATGTTAGCTAACTTGCTAAACTAATATTAACATTTGAGGCTCGTCCAAGTTGGCTGTAGATTCAGATACCTCTCAAATGATGTATTTATTATTTGGATGTTATTTCCATGCTGTTCGTTGGGTTAACAATAACAATAAGACGTCATTTGGCCGTGCTAGCTGTTTTTAAGAGCAGTAGAGTAGATGGCTAATTATCGGGTTTGTTTTTTATGCTTTTTAGATAACTGTTGGACGTGGTGTGAATGTAACCTACCAGCTGATTTCCCAGAAGTGTCCTCTCATGATCTCCAGACTGCACTGTATTTTCAAGCAAAGGGAAGACGACAAGTGGACAGTGACAGACACAAAGGTGACCAATTTTCTGATTGAATTATAAAATACTGTATATACAATAATAAATAAAAATCATGAAGGCATTTTTACAGAGAAAGTTCAATACTGTACAATTCCTTGTAGTCCAATTATAACCCAGTGTAAAAGAAAATCATTATATGATCCACATAAGTCTAATTAAAAATTATTGTATGTATACAAATTCTTTAAAATGATCGCCTATCTAAGGAAAACCATACTATTTTTAATCTTTTTTATATGTAATCTTCTCTTCAATTCAGTTCCCTACCCTGAGCAAGTATAGGGTGGCAGGTGATTAAAAAAAAGAAAAATACTCCCTTTTAACAAGAAAGTAAACCTCCAGCAGAACCAGGAATGGTGGCCATCTGCCTCAATGTTAATTTATAATGATCTCATGTATTCATACATGGAGGAAAGGGAGAGTAATGGAGGGAAATACTTAGTGCATCATGGGATGTCTACCAGCAATTTAAGTCGATAGCAGTATAACTAAAGAGATGGATAAGGGTAGCCAGATTTATCAAAAAGGAAAGATTTAGGCCTAATCTTAAAGGTAGAGAGGGTGTTTGCTTCCCAAACTCTAACTGAGCTTGTTCCATAAAAGAAAGATAAGTCAATACTCTGCCTCCAATTTTCTTTTAGAAACAAGTAAACCTGCAGTCTAACAGCAAAGTGTTCTGTTGGGAAAATATGGAAAAAAAGAGATCTTTATTATACAATGGAGCTTGTTCATATCTTATAGTATTTATATGATGCTGGCAGTTTAAAGGCTCTTCCTTTTACTATTAAAATATAAACCCAAGAAGTAGGTACACTGAAGCCTTTTTGTGTAATAATGTGCAATGACTTTTCAGTGCATGGATTTATCACCTACCCCTAACTGTAGTTTCTTACTGAAGCATATGTAAGTTTTTTACAGAAACTGGCTAGTTTAGATTGTGATGCTGTATAGCTTACAAAATTGGGTTGTTCACAAATATGTTTATGGACCGTAGGCCATTAGGTTAGATCCTCATGTACATCAGAAACATACATCCTTCTGTCTTCACATTTTTTCTAACAAGCTACAGTATTTCATCGCTTAAGTCTAAACACCTTACATGGCATTTATGACAAAGACTTTATTACTATCTTAAATTTATCCAAATTTGCTGAACTTATGTCAAAACCAAGCTATGTTTAGATATTGTCAGCAGCAACTAATAAACACAGTCCTCCTCTCTTTCTCAGAGTCTCAATGGTGTGTGGGTTAATGGAAATCGCATACCCCCCAATGAACCCCACTTTCTGAGGCTTGGAGACTCTATACAACTTGGAGTTCCTCTAACGGGATGTGGAGTAGAATTTGACTATATCCTTGTCCAGCGGTCGCTACAAGACATTAAACGCTACCTGACGAAGGGGCATGGAGAGGTTGCAAAAGGACCCCACACATCCAGAAAATGTAAGAGGAAGCTGGCTGTGGAAGAAGTTGAGCCTTCCACCTCAAAGCCCAAACTTTACCGCTGGTCTTCTGTAGACAAGTCCTTTGCAAAGCTCAGCTCTCTTTCTCCAGTAATATGCCAGCAGATGCTCAGTCACACACAAGAGACCACATCCAATAGAGATGTAGAGGAAGCAGAGTTCAGCTCTCCCAGTGACATGGGCAACCTGCAGAGGTAAACCACAGTTTCTCTAAAATCATAACAATCAAACCCATTATACAGCTATTTGTATTTCTTATGCTTTCATTGGATAGATTCACTCCACTGAACTGTTGTCTGTTGAGCAGTGATGGGGCTGCTTAAAAAAGCATGTTTGTTCAAATAAGACATTATATTTCATCCTAAATGGCCCAAAAATTATGCATTTAAGCAAAATGTTAATTTGATTAATCGATTAGTCATGAAAACTCTTACTCAAAGTACTCATCCAGCAAGACTTGTTGCAGATGCAAAGTAATTTCCAGATTCCATTTAGACTCCTCTGTCCTTCAGAATCAACAAACTTTCCGCCATTAACACAAAATACTTTCCTCCTGCAACTAAATAATATACACTTTTTTTCTTTTCTTTTTTGGTACAACCAGTGGTTTAAATATGCTTAATTTTGTTCTGCCTATAACATTTGTTTGCATTGTTACAGAATCAACCAGAACATTCAGACTTTAAGTGACCAGGTTGAGTACGTCCAGAGGCAAATTACATCTCCAGAGGTTGAACCCAAACAGGCTGACTCGCTTCGAGGGAGACAGATCCAGAAGCTGCAGGGTCAGCTGGACATGCGCCAAAGCAATCTGCACCAGGCAGAGACAATAAACAAGTTTTTCAGTAAATCTAAGAGGCAGACAGAGGTGAGAGGTTTTTACTTACCGTAAATGATAGTTTTTGTGCAAATTTTTGGGGAGAAATTTTTTATATAACCAGCAAAAATGAAAGAATCATGTTTTTAAATAATCAGCTCATGCAAATTATCATCAGGCAAACCGGTTTGTTACCTAAAGAAAAGCTTCAAGGTAGTTTGAATGCATTGAGGCTCTTATGAGTTTTGACCTGCTAAGATAAATTAACTTTTTTAAATTTGAGGTCATTTTGCCCTTTGATATCATGGAACATTCACAAAAATGTTTTCTGACCCAGTATCATACATTTTTGACCTTTTTTTTTGCTTGTTTGTTATATGTGTCAGACTTCCTTAAGATAAGGAAAGCTGCATGTGAGAACAGCAACACTCAACTTTCCCACTCACGATCTTACTAAGTTATGTTTAAGGGTTAGACTAATAAATTGTCCAGAAACTATGTAAGAAGTATTTATGATTCCCATATAATCTCAGGAATACTCTTTGTAAAAATGACCACATACAAAGTTTTATATAATTAAAATGTGACTGTATATGTACTTAGGAGCAGAAAACAGAGCAACAGGAAGATCTTATGACAAAACGGCTGCAAGAGGCCTTACAAGAGGTAAGAAGTATACAAATTGTGTTATTAAAAAAATTCCACTATCCGCCTGTTATTAAAAAATATCACATATAGATAGCTTGTGTTAAGATCAAATTATTTCAAGAAATAAATTGAGTGAATAAAGTGTGCTAACTTACGTAATCCTATGTAGAACCAGGAGATAGAAGAACCTGCTCTCTCTCGACAAGCCTTTGAGGAGATTCTCTCTGCCAAAAACAAAGAACTGGAGGTGACAAAGGTATTGTAAAAGGGAATTTATTGTTACTTTTTTACACAATTTCGCCTGCTGTGGATTGTGAGATTTTTTAAATTTTGTTTCTATTTTTAAAGGAAGAGAAGGAAAAGGCAAGGGCCCAAAAAGATGAGGTAGTTACACAAGTGACTGAAGTCCTGGAGAATGAACTTCAGTGCATCATCTGCTCAGAGCTGTTCATCGAGGTAGGCTCAGTTCAGGGAGATCTGTGTGGAGGAGTGGTCTAAAATCCCTCCTGCAGTGTGTGCAAACCTGGTGAAAAACTGCAGGAAACTTATTTGCAGCTGTATCATACAAATAAATTGTTAAAAAATCATACATTGTGATTTGAGGATTTTTGGGGGGGATTATGTCTCTCACAGTGGACATGCACCTACGATGAAAATTTCAGACCCCTCCATGTTTCTAACTGGGAGAACTTGCAAAATAGCAGGGTGTTCAAATACTTATTTTCCTCACTGTAAATGCTATATACTGTACATGCAAACATCTGTGGTTCTATATGTCCTCTGTCTCTTTGCATTGTCCCTGATAAATAAACTAGCAATAATTATAATTAGATAAAGTTTATGTCATCCTTGCTGCTGTATTTAATTTGTTGAGCAAGTTGGATTATTATAGGATTCCTAAATAAAAACGTCTAACATCAACTTTGCCTTTCAATCTGTTTTGGGTAGGCAGTTATCCTGAACTGTGCTCACAGCTTCTGCTTATACTGCATCAAGCAGTGGCGCAAAAAGAAGGATGAGTGTCCCATTTGCAGACAAGCCATTCAGTCCCAGACTCGCTGTCTGGCTTTGGACAACTGCATCGACGGCATGGTGGAAAACCTGAGCCTGGACATGAAGACCAGGCGGCAGGCCCTCATCGCTGAAAGGAAAGGTGAGAGGTGCGTTCTGCTTACAGTCCTACAATAAATGCATTTGGAGGTGCACGTAAGTCACGACTGTCATCCAGGATTTTATTGTTGTTTTAATTGGTCTTTTGAAGGTTTTAAGGATAAGTAAAAAAAGGAAGGAAAGCTAAATGTTGACAAAAGTCGGAGTGATGGAAACATGTCTGATTTGCATTTCTTTTTTTGCAGGTTTTCAAAAAGATTGGGTTAGTTTTATTACAGTAACAATAGTGATTGAAAACCTTGCTATTAACCCAGTAAGACCCATAGCCCCATTTCAACAATTACTCTAAAACTTAGTCATTGTTTGAAGCAAAGTATCTAAAAACCTGAAAGTTTCCCATAATTGTCAACATCCATAAAACCCTTTATTTTTTATCCTCCAGATATGAACTTGAAAAATGCTTACACCTTTGGCTTTTTATCGTAATTTGTATGTTTGCTTTAATATTGATTTTTTTAAAAAAGAAAGAAATATGCACACTTGTGGCACCAAGTTATAAAAATTTTTCTCAACATGTGAACAAAACCCTCTAACATAAATTTTTCTTGTTGCAGATGAGCAAGCTTGTGGCCATAATATCGTCCAATCAGGTCAGTGGAAAGCTTTGGATTACTTGGAGTTTACAACAGTGAGCACAGTAACAGACAGTCTGTTTGATCATTCAGCAGGAAGAGGTTTAAATTATGTTTTGGAAACATAAAAAGCCAAGACAGCTACTTGAAATGTGTGTGCAGCCAGGGTTTCCTGGGTAAAACGTCCAGCTAAGAAGAAGAGAAAATAGTGCAGCAGTCAGTCCTGAAGCTTTCCAGCGGAGCGGTAAACCTCCAGCAGACAGCGTGAAAACTGAAGGTATTAGATCACAGAAAATTTGTTGCAATACAGTGGTCCCTCATTTATTGCGGGGGTTACTTTCTGAAAACCCCCCGCGATAAATAAAATCCGCGAAATGACGACTTTATTAATATTTTTTAATTGAAATGCATGTTGAGGCCTAATTATCCCTCCACGGAGTGTTTATATACCTTTCCCAAACTATAATGAACATTTTTAACATTCTCACACACTTTATACACTCTCAAAAACCTACATATATTTAACAACATGATTTTATTAATAATTACTCACCCCGTAAAATATATTACAGCTTCTCTGCTGGCACTGCGTTCCCACCCTCGTCTGTAACCTCGTTCAATCAAGAAACACAGCACAGTGGGCTGATTCCTACAGTAAAATTTGGACACAGAATGGTTGAAATAGGATTTACATATACTTAAATATGCAGTGCTGCATACAAAAAAAAATCTGCAAAACAGCAAGACCACAGAAGATGAAACGCGATATGGCGAGGGACCACTGTACATCCTTCTGGCCAGTCGGTCTGACAGTGCTTTTTTAAGCAGTGAAAAGAAGTGTGTTTTCAAGGTGTTTAAAGTAGCAGCACATGAGCTGACTTGTTTTATTTTGTTTATTTATATATATGTATGTATATATATACATATATATATATATATGATTCTATGCAATGAGCATATGTAATATTTGTGGTCTGTAATGTGGAGAAAAGCAACCGTTTCAAACACAAGATGGCAGCACAAGGAGATATTTTCATCTGTTTTTATTTTCTGTATCATTTTCTTTGCTGAAATACTTGAGAGCTAAAAATTCAGCAAAACTAAATTATTTATTTGAGTGGTGCTGAAAAGGAGTGTGGATCCAAAACAAAAATGGAAAAATTAGCATCTGTTATTTGCACTTACAATCCACATGAACAAGAATAGATCACTTTGTAATGTCATGTTAAGGACATGAAAGTGGCTCGGAGGGATGTATCTGCTTCCTAAAATGTTTAAAGAAAAACTCACTTTACTTTTCTGTGTTTTTCAACAGCTCACACTACCGATGTCATGGTGATCCACGATGATGATAGTAGCAGGAGCAGCGACAGTGATGGTGGCATGGTGTCCGTATACAGCAGCCTCAGCTCTGTGGTCTCTGTGGACACTGACAGTAGCATCCATCTGGACTCTGATGACAGTTTTGATGAATTTGAAAATTAGGCCTGTTTCCACTTGATGGCTGGAACATAAAAGGCACTCTCCAGTGATGAGTTTCCCGAAGTGTTCCGGGATACAATGTAGTACTTAAATTAAGGTCTCATTATTAGTTCACTTACATGATTTTGCTGAGGTTTAGGATTTTTTTTTATGCAAGATTATTAGTTGTGTTATTGTCATGGTTTTCAGCAAAAGGAATAAAGTTTATTAATGCAATTATCACGGTGACACCTGCCTGTATGCTATGACATCTTGATATTGTGCAAACACTGATTTTTTTTTTTATTTCTACACAGTTGACATAAAACTTAAATTCTCATTTTCAGTTGATAGTAATCACATTACTTCATGGATCTTTAATTTTTATAGGTCAATGTATGCAAGCCTGACCAGTTTATCAGGAAAGTGGGTGCAGAAACAAATTCTCTCTGGATCTCTTAGGATAAACGTGGTTCTGTTTGCGGCTTTGCTACAAAAATAGCAGTATGGAGGTACATTTTTTACCACTGATCTACAATCTCTTAACTAGGGTTGTTATATACTGGCATTGACAATAATTGTGATATTGAAGGAAGAAATATTATGTTACACATGAGAATATTGTAATTTGATCTCAACTGATAAAATGTTACTGAATTTTTTTTTTAGTTCCTTGCCTCCTGTTATGAGTGCAGTTCCATTGATGAAAAAGATTTTTTAAAAATATATTGTTGCAAATTAAATTTTGTGTAAGCATTAATGGTACTCTTAGGAGGAATTTAAAAAGATTAGCTGTATTTTGCATTGTGCCATCAGTGGGGCTACAACCAGTGATTTGTGCCAGTTAACTTTCCAATAATGGGTTTCATTCTGGCAAAATCATCTATAAATTTGTGTTTTAACACCAGGTGCCTACAAAACATGGTGGCCCTCATATTTAATAGGTTTACTGCCAGACAAAATTTTCTAATATTTCAGCACTCTATTAACTATTTAAAAGTAAAAAAAACTATTTCAGTGTTTACCCTTCATTTAAAACAAATTATTAGGAAACATTTACTGCAAAATGTGCAGTAATTCATTAATACAGCCAGAAATTGAATCATCTGTGTGTGTGTGTGTATTTACATTCAGTCATTTATTTGTTTATTATCTATACAACTTCAGCCATTTAGGGTTGTGGGGAAGCTGGAGCCTAACCCAGTATTTAGCAGGTGAGAGGCAGGGGACACCCTGGACAGGTCACCAGCCCATCGCATATGTGCATGTATATATAAAGAGAGAGAGCGAGTTCTATATATTGCCTAGAAAATTTGCAGTAATTCATTAATGGTGTACTTCTGCAGTCTCTTAATTAGCCCATTTAGTGTTGTGTAGATGAAACACCAACTTTTAAGAAGACGTATTTGTAATCTGACCTTAATCATTAATGAGACCGATTTGACAAGTTGCTGTCTGCTTTCTAGGTATCCGCTGACCTCGTAACACAAGCTGTAGTGCTTTGCTGAAAGGCTGCTGGACTGCAGAAAGAAAGAACATTAATCACTCCCACTGGCAAAACTGCAGTTTACCTCAGCTCAAACTGTTTCTGCTTCCTGTAAACAAACAACGATAATGTCAATAACGAGCGATAATGAAAGACGTGTTTATTTCCAGTTATAACAATTTAGCAGCTTGTTTTTTTGTGTGTTTTTTTTTACATTTAATTTTTTATGTGTCATTTAAGTGTTTAAAAAGATACTGAAGCTGCAGATATAATACAGGAAAGGTAAGTCTTTTAAAAAAAATCCCTCAGTTGTCACATTTCCTGAACTAAATAGTGGGCTGTTATTTTTAAAAATGAAGGCTATCTATTATTTCACACAATTACACACAGAAATTTGTCCTGGAGAAGTGGGTGTCATGTCTAAATATAGGTTTTCATCTTGCAAAGTAACTCTTCATTTGTGCTAAATCCTTTTGTGTATGTTGATAAATTACGCCATGCTGTGTTGCCTAGCAACTAATGCAAAAGCTCCTTGGGCTGTGAAAGTACAATGATACTAACTGTAGGCAGGCAGCATCGATGCCACCATGTTAACTCCTTGCCCAGTCCTTTGTTGAAGGCTTATTTGTACTAAAATTAATGATTGCATGCATTTAGTTCTCTAGCATTGGAACCTTTAAAATGAAACCACTAGCATTCACTAAGATGCATGAGCCAGTGTCAGGTTAGGCATAAGGAGTATGCTAAATCACTGTTGTAGTTATGTTCAAACATCAATTTTTATTTTTTCATTTATGCCCAGGAGTCTTTGAATACTTGAAAAAACCACATGGCAACAGCACAGAATGAATGATTTTATTATAGAAGTTCTAATATGTTTGTCTTATATGTTAATGCTTATTTTTTTTTAAAGTGCTGCTTCTTTTACACACATTTTAAAATGACGAGCAATTATGCAAACAAATTATGAGCAACATTTGAGTAAGTCATCTTGAATAACATTGTATGAAGAATAAATTCATTTGTTAAACTGATGGGTTCTTTTTCCCATTTTGGTCATCTTAACTGCATGTTGTCTTTTTATTTGCCAATTAAACATTTATACATCTGCAGTTGAAATTAGATAATCTAAAAAAATATTCAGACTATTAATACCTAGATTGAAGACCAACCTTTCTGTAATTAGTATTTTGAAGAGTCTCTTCATTCATTTACAGTTGCATACCTATATCAATGGCATGAAATGCTCAAACTATATCTAATATGCAACGTTTAATTTATTTTCAAATGTCTAAATAATGTCTGACAACTGATGCAGCTTTGTGACTAAACAATAGACACACAAAGTAATGAGTGAGCCTGCAGAGTTCCTGTGTGATGCTGGAACTCCCAAACCTGTGATTCATTCCATAGTGACTTTTCCCAGAGTGCACTGGGACATCAGCTTATAGAGTGAGTTTGCCTCCTGTGCCTGGCTGATGCCACAGCAGTCCATTAAAGGCAGAGTACGAGGGAAGAGTGTGCCTGTCAGACCGAATTACACAAGGACGACACTGATGGACTGCCTCAGGGCTACAGTTGGAGCCACTCATTTCTCCATCCGACTCCCGGAGCAAGCTCATGATGCCAGTAACAGCCATCACTCTCTTTGGCACGCTCTCTGTGCACAAACATATGAGAAATAAAGTTGCTGCATCATATTCCAGCTCTAATCCATCTGTATTCATGAATTCAAGAATGTTTTCTTTTAACTAATAAAAACAGCGAGAACTTGACTACGTATTGATAAGTTATTGGTGTGAAGATTAAAATCTTAATCAGTAACAAATGAATAATTATTTATATTATTTTTCAAGCACAGATTTGGTTCTCACTTCTTTGAAGCATAGACTTTGATTTTTACAAAAGCTGTACCCCTTATATGTGATAATTTGTAATAATCCTTTTTCCAAATCATCAGGCCGCAAAAGAAGAGGGAAATATATATATATCATTACTATTATTATACTGATGTATAAATTTACTGAGGGAAAGTGTTGCGTTTATAAAATCGGAAATTCAAAACTTCACTTTCTTAATTATAAAAAAAAAATAAAAAATTATCAGTCCCACACCGTTTCAAACACTGCAAAAGTCATAAAAATTTTCTAGGTACAACATGTTTATTTTAAAATACTCATAGCTCCCTCTTTTATGAAACCCTACGACAAGTAAAATTTCCCTGCAACCGTAAACTAAAGGAAGTGCGTTCTGTTTCCACGGAGACAAGCCAACGGGCCCAACAGGTATCGTGACAATATTTAAATAAATACTTGTTGGTTAGATTTTCACTCAGAAATATTAAATGCGTGTCTGTTTACAATTTAAAGACAGTTTTCAGTGATTATAACTTAGCCGCGGTATAGCTAACATTTGCTTGATCCTACAAGATTCCCGGAACAGTCTTCATGGCTTCCAATATGAGGAGCACCATTAATGCTGAGGACCCAAACTGGTCCCTTTCTTTGGTGCCCAATTTATCAAACATCTGCCTGCAATGGATCGTAAACAACTTTGAAGGTATTCTTTCATTTTTAATGACAGTATATTGAAGTTTACACTATCTTATAAGGTTGGATGTTGACTGCAAAATGTGTCACTATTGCAGAAAACCCCATATTTCAAAAGCTCTCACCAATCCAGAAAGACTTCGTTCAGGAGAGACTGTCCACTTCCCTTCCCCTGCATGTGACAGCCAACTTTGTTCCTGATGGCGTCTACTGGAAACGATGCTGCAAGGAGCGGTGGGACTTTTGTGATGTCTCACATTATGGCGACAGCTGGAAACGAATGTTCTTTGAGAGGCACTTGGAGAACATTATTGAAGGTTTTATCCCAGATGTGACAGAGCCAAAGACAGTTCTAGATTTGATCCCACTATGCAAAAACTATGTTAAAAAGCTGGACATATCACAGCTGCTGCTACCTATTAGGGAGCCCCAGTTGGAAAAGGTGGAAGAGAAATCAGACTGGTCATTAAATAATTATGTTGATGAGCCTCATATGGATCACTTCAACTTTAGCATCCTGCTTGACAAGCTGACAAAACTGGAGAAGCTACATCTGGTTTATAGAGTCAAACAATGTGGTATGAACTTTGAATGGGCAATGTTTGAGATGACAGACAGAGACTGTGAATCCCTCGCCTACGCCCTCAAGTCCTGTAAAACCCTGAAGGTAAATAATGTTAATATTCTACTTTGATGTTAAAACTTTAGGGAATTTTACATGATCAGTTTAATGATTTTGTTGGGTTTTTTTTTCATCTGCAGATTCTCACTAATCCTCAATGCAATGTTTCTACAGTTTTTTAGGCTGCATCAAACCCACGTTGACGATAAAAAGTGTCAGCTGCTGGTGAAATGCCTTCTGGATCATCCCTCCCTTAGGGAACTTGACTTTTCTCATAACCTGATTGGAGACAGTGCAGCCAGAGCAATTAGCAAACTGCTCACCAGGAGTAAACTGGAGGTCCTCAACATGTGCAACAATAGAATTAGCGACATGGGAGCTAAATCAATAGCTAATGCTTTGGCCAGTAACTCCACACTTTTGGTCCTTAATCTACGTCTCAACCGCGTTATGGATGAAGGGGGTCAAGCTATTGGCAAAGCTTTGCTGAACAACACAACTCTGAGCTATCTGCACCTGGGAGGCAATGATGTGACTTCAGTCACTGCCTTTGCGCTGTCTAAAGTACTGAACGAAAATAAAACTCTGAGGAGGATCAATCTGACCTGCAACAAGCTTGGTGAGGTAAGACATTATGTGATGCATCATACCGGTTAGCATCTTCACTGCTGCTGGAGACTTAACATGTCTTGAAACAACTTGAAAATAAAGACAATATGGCTTTTCTTAGATTGTTTCTGCTATACTGGGGCAAATCTGACATTAGGATGCCTCCTGGTTGCCTCCCTTTGGAGATTTCACATGCATATCCAATGGGGCTAAGACCCTGTGGCAAAACCAGAACACAATAGAGGGATTATATATATCTTTTCTGGTCCAGAAAGACCTAACAATCGTTCAGGAGGAGCTGGAAAGTGTTTAATCCTTGTCTGTTGCCTTCATGACCTGATTTTGTATAATCATAAAAGAGCTGTTGGATGGATGGTTTTCTTGATCTTTTCTAGCAATAAAGCGTTTTTTCTCCTGCTGCATAGATAGTACAGTATGTGCTATATGAAAATGTCAACTCTAGTCATAGGAAGTTGTGATGAACCAGTATTTACTGCTTTCTTACATTTTATCATCCCCACTATGAGGATTTCACAAGTAGTTTCCCTTCTCATTCACTCCCAAACATGGGTGGATCTACTGGGGTGGCATAGAGTGGCAACCACACGCACACCTCCACCATCTGAACAATTCCTGCCCCCCTCATACCATCCCATAAATATTTTTCTAGATCCGCCCCTGCTCCTATGCTGCTGTCCGTGTAGGCATAGTGCAGGCAAATAAACAGAAAGAATAGCTGTAAAGTACAAGAATTCTCAATTATTAATGGACGTGTGGAAAACATTCCATAATGGAAAGCTGAGTAAGTGTTGTTTCCCCTTGAGAGACAGATCTGAATTTTTATTTTTCTTGTTCTATCTCCCTTTTAGGATTTCATGGTATACTGTGTCTTTGACTGTAATGCACTACAGCGGATCAGAAGTCACCCACACAGCAGAAATGTAACATGCAGTAACATCAATGTCCCTGACCTTGGTTCTGCTCCTCCCAAAAATAGAAAAGACTGTTTCAGATGAAACAACAGAACATTGGTGACACCAACAACTAAAGTTTACAAAGTGTGGGCTATTTCAGACAGCAAGAGTTGCCAAGTGGCAAAATTTCAAGGTCATCAAGTCTGTTTTCAGGCAGAACATCCTAGGATGTGTTTAACATGAACACACGTCCAAAGCAGTGTTGATACTATCCTCTAAATCTTAATTTGTGTGTACTATATCTGTGCAGGTCGGAGGTAAAGCTTTGGCGGAGGCGATGTCTCAAAATTCCACCATAACCGAATGTGATATCCGCCTGACCGACATCAGTGAGGAAGCTGCTTCCACTATTAACAAGGTGGTGTGGGCCAATCAGAGTTCAGAACGCAAGAGACAAGCTCAACAGAGGAAAATAGGAAACACCCACAGCCCCGTAAAAGGTCACAGCTTTATCGGTTCTTCTTCATTCATGCCCCATGCATTAATTTAAAATCAGTATGTGCTAATACTGCATGTTACACCAGAGTATGTGGGAAACTTCAGCCAAACACACTACAGACAAGAATGCAGTCATTTCAAATGCAGGTTAATGTTGATATTTTGGGTTATTTTACTTTCAAAACATTTTTTACTTTAAACTAATGATTTCCCTGATTTGTGGTAAATTTCATGCATAAAAGAAAATATTTTGCTGACTGTTACTGTTTTCTAAAGTGTATATAAAAAAAAAAGTTAAAAAAAAAAAAAAAACACACAAAATTTTTTTTTTAATCCTTCTGAAAAATGTTTCCGCTGATGAGTCATCATCCTAAGCCACAGCCACAGCCACGGGTGGCTGTGGCTTAGGAGGAAGAGCAGTTGTCTTTCAACCGGAAGGTTGAAGGATCGATTACAGGCTTTCCCT
>JBAMHW010000025.1:17693972-17730935 GCA_037177495.1 Rhadinocentrus ornatus
GGGTGAATGTGACAAGTAGTGTAAAGCGCTTTGAGCGGTCAAGCTGACTGGAAAAGCGCTATATAAGTACAAGTCCAAGTCCAAGTCCATTATTAATACAAATGCCCGGTACGGTACAAACATGTGGATAAGTCCGGTGAGTTTCTGTGCTTTTATTACTATCAACAAATCACATGAAAAGACTCAAATAAGCAACAAACTGACTCAAAGCAATGCTAGTGTAGTCATCAAATTTTAAAACAAGTCAAAACTCAGCCATGAGCCATGATGATGCACAGAATCGCATCCCTATGAACCATGAACATGAACATGGGCAGTGTTGGCCATAATTCAAACAAATATACAAATATACTTGTAAAAGTATTCAAACACCTAAAACTTCTCGACATTTTGTGACATTCCAAAACAAACTTAAATGTATTTTATTGGGATTTTTGTGTCATAGACTAATACAAAATAGAGCATAACTGTTGATCCATGGTTTTTAAAACGTGTTACAAATAAAAGTCAGAACAGTGTGGTTTGCTTTTGTATTCTGCTCCTCTGTACTCTAATACCCCTAAATAAAACCCATTACAACCATTTGCCTTCAGAAGTCACAAAACCTACCCATGTGTAATTTATGCTTAGTATAGATATAACTATTCCCCGAAGGCTTCGGAAGTACTTCATACTGTTCAAGCCATCATCTGACAATGGAAAGACTTTGGCACAAGGAACTGCAGAGATTCACAGCTCAGGTGGGAGAACCTGTCTACAGGACAACTAGTCATGTACTCCACAAATATGGCCTTTTTGGGAAAGTGGCAAGAAGGAAGCCATTGTTGAAAGAAAACCATAATAAGTCATTTTGGCATGTAGAGGACACAGCAAACATGGAATAGTATGCTCTGGTCAGATGAGACTAAAGTTGTTTTTTTTGCCTATATGCAAAATGCTATGTGTGGCAAAAAACTACCACTGCACATCAACCCGACCACGCCGACACTACCAAGAAACGTTGTGGTGGCAGCATCATGCTGTGGCGATGCCTTTCTTCAGCAACAACAGAGAGGCTTGTCAGAGTTGATAGGAAGATGGGCTAAATAGGGGGTAATCCTAAAGAAAACCTCTTGCACGCTGCAAAACACTTGATTTATGTATGTATTATTTTCTTTCCAATTCACAGTTATGGGCTATAATATGTTGGTCTATCACATACAATCCAATGAAATGCATTTAAGTTTGTGGCTGTAATCTGACAAAATTTTTCGAGGCACTGTATGTCTGAAAATTGTTAATGCCAGTTTAAGTATGTTACAAAGGAATACTGTTTTAAGACATTATCTTTTTAAAGAAATGTATCTGCACACAGCATTTATGACTTGTTTTTATTGAATCTTCATTAGGAACCAAATGGGGCTGAATGCCTCATTAAAATAGGATGTTGTTAAACATTAAGAGATTAATTACCACAGAAAAAGTAATATTGGACTATTGGCATTAGAAAAGCATTTCGTCTTGCTTGTGTGTCTTTTACATATAAAAAAGGAACAAATGTTTGAGTGAGCATTTCCATTTATTGAACTCTTTATCTACTTTGATACACATATTTGGTATTCAGTCCTTATGTAACATCAAGGCAGCATTGTGGTGCTATTAGCATACATACAGACTTTTTACCAACACCGACAGTGTAATAGTGTTAATTGTTTAATGTTTTTCCAGTTTCTAATCTTTTAAGAATCACTAGTTCATTATTTCTGGAATTATATTAAGAAAAATAAAGCTACTCTGCACCTTTATGGTGAACAATTGAGTCAAAAACATAAGACTATTAAGGATGCTATTAGATCAGTTGCTGCAATCAGCAATCCCTCTATCTTCTGCAAAAAAAAAAAAAGGGGGGGGGGGACATTAAAAATAGTCTTGGCAACGTAGCATTGTACAAGGGTTGTGTTGCTATTTGCAACTTAGCAAAGTGATAATTTAAAAACTGCACATCATCAATGTCCCTATTCCCGGTGCTTTAAAGTGTTTGTGTGAATGTGTCTTTGAATCACATTCAACTGAGAACAATATTCACATCACAGTCAACAAACACTCTCATCTCTATCTTATTTACAGTATAAAGCCTCTCTGCCCTACATATACAGATGAATACAAAGATAAAAAGATAAGCCCCAAAGCATTTCACATACATCATAACAACCTAATCTACTTGACAAATATGATAAAGGGTTTGGTGCCTTTTATGATCAAAACGTTCATTTTAACAGTTGTCTATTGAGGAAAGGTGACAGCCTCTCAGTCAGATTTAAACCTTAAGTTTTTCTTTTGTTTTTGTCATTGTTGTTTTGTAAACATTGCACTGGTAAACATCATTTTTCTACTGTTCGCACATAACTATGTTCAAACATCACAGTGAAGCCGTTTCAGAGGCTTGTTGGCTGAGTAATGACTTTGGAAAAAGGGGGTTAATATTCAACATTTGCTCATTCAGCACATGTTGAATTAAGAATAAGATCTTTAAGAAAAATGTCCTCGTATTTGAATCATTTGTGGGATTTTCATGCTGTTTCTTGTGTCTTCTGACGCATCTAAGTCCTCTCCATTTTCTGACTTTTGACCAACGCATACTGCTATATGACGCAGCCTTTCACAACTCAGCAATAAGAAATAACTGAGTAAAGTACATTAATTACTTGGAAATTAAGTTCGATCTAACTCAATTGCTTTCTCGCTATTTTAGCTGAAGATTGCAACAGAAACATCGAAAATAGCTGCAGTGACTGTCAGGTACCAGACTCACTTTAGTTTATTTATCTAAATTTTGTTGTCATAGACACTAAATTGAAACACATATTAGAAAGTTGATATGGATATTGGGTGATGTACAGTATCTGGCATGATGCTTGATGTTGATTAATGATCATTTTCCTGAAAACAAGGCAGTTTTTAAGTCCCTCTAATTTCTAATTACTAGCCTTAGACCATTCTGATTACATAAAAAATTTCAGATCAGTTTTGAAAACCAAGATGTTTTCTAACTCTTCACAAGAATATAGAAATAAAATCAATGTCATTGCTTCATGTGCAAGTGACCGAGTTCCCAGATTTCCTCTTGCAAAGGATTTCACATAGCTAGGATAGATTTTTTTAAGGTTTGTGTTGCAACTTGATTTGCTAAATCATATATTTGTAACAAGGTTGTATTTAAAATGGCTTAAAATGCAATCTTGGTGAGGGATTCCCTGCTTGTGCAAACACACTCTCACGTGGAAAAGAGACTATTTGCTTTCTGAAATGTAAGAGAATTAGTAAAGTTATATCAGTTTGGTTTGACATTCTGTATTTACAAACCCCTCATTCAAAGAAAAATATGAAAGCCTTAGAGGAGAAAATTGAAACATCTTCAAAACTGCAGCCCACAGTGAAAGAAGAAAGAAGTGGCAATAAGTATGATGTTGCATGCAGACTCATTGCTCTGAATACCATCCTGAGGTTTTTCTGGGAGGAGGGTAGGGCTTGCATAGATGGTGAGTTGATAATGAAATGTGGGGTTTCAAAGAATTCTTTGTTTTTTCTTTTTTGGTTTGGTTTGTTGTTTTTGAATCAGCAATTCTCAGTGTATTATTGTGTAAATATAGTCCACATAACACCACACATGGAATGTAATAAGTATGGTAGATTGGTTACAGTTTATAATTGGCTATAAGCCCATTTTTCAGAGCACTAGCAGATCACATGCAATACTGTTAAACTGATAGCGTACCTCATTTTAATCACTGTTTGCATTACACTTAACATTTTGGGCATTTTTATAAATGGTTTTCCTATAAAGTAAAAATCCTTATTAGATACTGAATTAACTCAAATGAGAGGAAGAACGTTTTAGTTCTTTAAAGTAATCCTGTCACCTTAATAAATGTGACACTATCAGTAGTGAATCCAGGCCTCTATTTCCAGTGTCTCTGGCTGTCTCTTTGATATGCATCAGCAGCATCGGCAGCAGCACAGAGCTGGCTGTACAAGATCTGTGTTACATTATGAGAACGATAATTCATAATCAATTCATGGATTGACTCTTAAAAGCATGTGCATTTATAACATTAATCACATCATAAAATACATAATGCTTTCTTAAAATGCGATATTGTTCTGCTCGTTTTGATGGGGAGATGCTGAGATGGTTCAGCTGATGCTCCTTAGAAATGAGGCTAGGCACTTAAACAAAGAGGTAGGCGAATAGGAATATTGTCAAATCTGAAATTGAAAGGAATTTTAAGATTATAAATCAGAACTGACACTGATCTATCATTACATTAAGGATTTGTTACAGTAAATGTGTAGTTTTAACAGTTTGAAGAAGCATTGATGATTCTGTTTTAAGTTCTTGTATCCTGCAGCTCTCTTGTACTAAATTATTCATTTTCCTCCTGTGCTATATTTGGCGAGGCAGGAAGTATGATATCATTGCAAACAGGCTGATTTTCACTGACTGGATATTTGATCTCCACCAGATATTTACTGGAACCTGTTTGTTTGTGTTTTTTAAATGAATTTCCATGTGTTTTGACTTGAAGTGAACATATTTAAATTGACAACTATCACATTGTTTTACATGCAACTATTTAGATTTTATATCAGGGTCAAGGTAATGTAACATGACAACATTTTTTTAGATTTTTATATTCAAAAAATTGTTTTTAATTTCCCTCTTGACCCACTCTCAGTCTCAGTATTTAATGTCCCATTCAGGATGGCATTAATTCCTATTTTTCTTTAATTTTTTATTAACTCATTGGATTGGTACTGAGTCGAAGCTTTAAAACATTGATCTGTTTCTTACTATTATGGCATTTACTTTAGGATGTGACACCCCCTTCCCTCCCTCTCCCCTTAGTATTCCCAGGCTGTCTGACTTTACATAAGTTTTAGGGCTGGAACACCTTGGCTGAATGGTTCTTTAGAGCCACATAATATTTTAAACATCAAGTCTGTTTTTCCCTGACTTACTGGCTGTGCTGTGACAAATTCCTCAGACTTACTTAATTTTTATTTGTCTCTGAAGTGAAAGCATCTTAAAAAATTGTACTAATCACAGTTCTTGTAACTTGTATGTAGATCTTTTTACCTTGTAAAAAAATAAGTCCACGTCAACCCATTTCAGGGTTAAAGAGGTTTCTCGGCTTAGTTTGTGTCATCAGGTGTGACAGCTGTGGGTCATAGTGAAGTTTCTGCACAGGAACCATTTCTGTGCAGAGAGCGGTGATTGTGGTTGAGGCATCCTTCGTTGCGATGTACGATGAGTACTGGGAAGCACAGAGCATCCTGATAGGCTGGAGGATTCTCCTCACTGGTCAGCTGGCCTGACAGACATCGAGTGCTCTCACTGGGGCAGGACTGCTCATTCAGGCTCCCACTGCTCCTCCACAAGCAGCTACGCCTGGAGCCGTACAGCCGACCCAGCGAGAAGCGGCTGGAGCTGAAAGGAATGCGGGGGCTCGCCGTGTTGCAAATGCTGAGGGCGCTGCGTGAGAAGATGGAGGAGCTGCTGATTGCACTATGGCAGCGTTCACAGTTCTGTCTGTAGCTGCTGTAGCCGCCACATATAGAGTAGCTATTGCAGCTCCTCGAGAGCTGGGCAAGATCCATTAGGACTGCCTCTGAGTAGCTGGGAACCAGCTGCTGGTTGGAGCGGATGTGCCACTCTAACTCTGTGCTGTCAATTGTATTGACTCGCGGGATGTGTCTGCAATAAGGACGCTCTTCAGATGGTGTTACTGGCACATAATCAAAGCCAAACAGCTTCTCCACATGGTAGTGCACACAAGCAGTGCGGTATTCTGTTAGCACCCGCAGAGGCCAGGAGAGGGTGAAAGCAGCTGCCACCCAGAAAACAGAATTGGAGGCATACCAGGGAGGTTGATTGGGGTCAGAAAAGGCAATCATATACTCCTTAAAGTCTACATTCTTCAGGTGCATCCCTTCACGGGCCTCCATGTAATCATCAAGACCTTCATTTTCCGTAAAGAACCTGGCCCGCTGAGTCAGGTAGGAGTTTTCTGACTCTACATTGGCAAAGCTAAAGCACTTTGTGAACCTCAGCCTAGTGATGGGGAAGCCCTCCAGGCCTAACAGATGCTTTGAAATATCCTTAACACCACAGTTCCTGTAGTCAAACTCCGCCTCAGCCACATGTGTGTTCACTCTCTCGTGGTAGACCTGCGTAGTTGTGTAGGCATCTCCATTACGGTAACGTGTCACCTGACGTGTCCTCCTGACATGATGATAGCTGATGGCCTTCCACCAAATGCAGGGCGTAGCCTGCTGCATTCGCTGTATGCGCTCTGCCACGCTGTCCACGTCCACCTTGTACTGGAGCTCGTTCCTGGTGTAGCAGTGCCAGCACTCCACCAGGTAGACCACATAGAGCATGACCAGGAAGGCTAGAGGAATGTAGATGTAGCCGTTGGAACAGGGACTGTCGTGGTACATCATAGACTTTCCCTTGTAAGCACTGTCGAAGGAGAGGCGAGTGACCTTGGCCACCTGGCACCAGGCCATCACCCCGACACAGCTGTACATCAGCAAGGACAGCAGCAGGCATTTCCAGTGGGTTTCTTGACACAATGATTTAGTCAGGGACTGTTTCTGAGGCTGCTGCTGCAAAGATGATGAGAAGAAAGTATTAAGTCAGCAGGTGAAAGAGGTATATCTATGTGTACTGACTAATAGTTTGTCTGAATATTACTTTTAACATGAAATTTAAAAAAAATCATGAACATGGCGTAAATACCTAGTAGATAAAAAGTTAAAAAGCAATGACTTATAAAATATTTAGAGAAATTTCTGCTTTATAAGTGCTTTTGCATAGTCTATGCATAAGCCATGAGCCACTAGCTCACATCTTGGTCTGTGCTTGTATAACTATTATGAAAGACAACCATCTTATTGTCAGCAAAAATCTGTGAAAGCTGCTTTCTCATTAATGTGTGGGTGTACACCTGCGTGAATTTATACAACTTAACTTAATTTACAGCATGAAAAAAAGAGGTAGTCTGAGAGCAAAAGCCCACTTATAATGCCAAGCCAGGCAGAAAAAAAGCAGTTATTTCACTCTGGCATAAAGCTGGTTCCATTGTTTATCACCTCGGGGCACAGCAGGCCCCAGTGGCTGCATCAACAGCTCAAGAGCTAGTCACGCCCTGCAAGAGCACAGCTTCATTAACCTGACAAAGACTCAAAAGCCTTAGGAAGGACAGACAATAACAAGAGAACTTACATCAGATTTTATGCTAGAGCAGACTTTGTCTTGTATGCTTGCTTCTACTTGGCCTCTACTTGTTTATTACACTACATACTATTTGCATGTATGTTTTTCATCTGATTGCTTTGTTTTAAGCACTTTGAGTTACTTGAAAAGTGCTATATAAATAAAGTTTGATTGGATTTTGATATTACAGACTAGTCCATAGGTCCCAGCATCACTATATTAATGTACTGAATTCAACATATCAGCTCTGTGCTCTCTGGGTGACATACAAACATAAATAATAGATGTTATTTTTCCATAATTATCCTCCTCACCTTGGTCACATGGTCCTCAAGTGCCTTGCTAACTAGAGGCTACACCCCATGGGGGCGAATGGGATTAACACTCAAATTCCCCATTGATATAAACCTACTACAGGAGTGATATTTACTCACCAGCATCCTGTGCATGCTTGAAAAACTTCAATCAATGCAACATTAAATAGTTGTGGCTCGTGTTACATTTTAAAAGCTTTGTTTTAGCAGCAAGAGTTTCAGTGAACTTGTGCAGCTGAAAATATTCAGCAACAAATGCATGTGGTCTGCAGGTTGTTCCAAAATGTACAATGTGTGCAAAAGCACTGTTAATTAGGCTTTTGGAAAATAAAAGAAATTACTTTTTAACACGTCAAAACAGTGAGAAAGAATTAAGAATTTTTGTACACGAGGAATCTAAGTGTTGAAGACAGAAAAATCCAACAGTAGTTTTTAATTTTTACATGGATTTAATGACTTACACTGAAACATTGCAGGATGTGGAAAGTGCACATCATCATTTTTTATTTTTTTTTTACTTTGGTCAAAGTTTAGTTTGTTGTAGCTAAAAACTTATTATTTGCATGCTGCAAAATGAAGTAAACATACTAGGAATGGAAATTAACATGTCAAATATGAGTATATCTTCAGCAAAGCACTTTACTGTACAAGTTCATAGTTATATCCCAATTCTTCTACAATTTAAAACCACGTCAGAGCATTTATTTAACTAACAATATACTCTATCTGACCACTTTCACCCAAAAGTTAAAGTCTGTAACAGGATTCATGATTTATGAGACCACAGTGGTATCTTTAAATAAGTGCCTATCATACTCTTGCACACTTTCTCTTGACATAATAAGACCAGCTAGGTTACATAAAAAGCCTCTTGTGTAATAGATGTGCAACTTATCTAGGGTGTGTTTCAGGAAGTCTAATTAAGAGAAGAAATTATATCTCAAATGGCTTATTGTTATCATGCTGAAAATACAGGGACATGTAAAGTAGCAGACTTTGGCCAATGTTTATAACAATAACTTCTGGATCAAGAATAAACCAGCAGAAATGTTGCCCCTGTAAGGACGTTTCTTTGTTCTGCTTCTCTTTTCTCAATACGCCCATTGGCCCCTCTCCAGGACCCCTAATGGGTCCCTAAGCCCCATTTTGAAAACAAGTCTGGGAATGAGACAAACCTCGCACATTTATCCTCGTTCACACTGTCGGGTGCGCGCTTGGACGCACAGGGTAATTTACGACAGCTTATAAGGCAAATAAACATTAGTGCATCCACTGGCGCCAATTAACCCCTAATCTCCAGATTATCCACAGTGATATCAACTGCAATATATCACAAAATCTAAACGATGAATATGCTTCGTTTGTATTTTGGCTGGAAACAAACAATTGGTCCTTGCCTCCTCCCTGGGACTATCTGCCGCCTCTTCGGGAACTGTGGTGGTGCTGCTTTCACTGGTCGTCGCAGCCGATGCTGGGGACATGATGAAAACGACTCAAAATACGGTGCATGGATCTCCTGGTGGGATGGGAATTTTCCAAAGCGGGGTAAGACATAAACACCCAGAGAACCCCTGTGCGCATCATCCAAATCAAATCTGTAAAGCAGGAGTCCGACGAGAAACGCTGAAAGGGTGCATCATCCCAGCCTTTTTCTTTCAGGTGGGCAGACTTCCCCACGGTGCCTCCGAAGTAGACGTGCAGAAGACTCCTGCGATAGCTAAAAGCTGCAAGAGTTGCCACATTAGGACGTGGCAAACGCGACAGTCGGCTCCTTTCCTGCAGACAAAGCAGCCAGTGAAAGACCGAAGCAGGACAAAGACTCCAGACAGCGGCACGTGTGAGCAGCCAGTCCGACACCACAATGTAAATAAGACGCACATTCACGTTCACCTAATCACAACACAGAGGGGCGCTGCTGCTCAGGGGAACCACCCCCTGCATCGCAGTCAGAGTGGTGGCAAGTCTTGAAAAGATAAAGCCAAACCCACCCAAGCTAGGCAATTTAATAGGCTGTTACTATAGACCAGAACATAACAGCCCATTGGCCTCCACAATATTTATTAACCTACATTTTACAGTTTGCAGAAGGCAGCCAAACATCAAAACAGCTGCTATTACCTCCTATTTGGTCTAATCTACAAGTTCATAGTGTTTCGGTTGACACTGTTTGAGACATTTTGGTTACACTTTTCCATTTTTTAGGCTGTCATGTTTATGTTGCATTCCATTGTGCTAAACTACAATGTTAACAAATAATAATTAACCTCATCTTGCCATTCAAACCCACACTAAATACAAACCAAATTCCATAAAAGTTGGGATAGGCCTATCTGTGTAAAAACAGAACACAGCAATTTCCAAATATCATAAACCCATATTTTACTTCCAATAGAATATAACATAATAGGTTTTGAACCGAGATGTTGATGGCACCAACACATCTCAAAAAAGTTGGAACAGGGTGATGTTTACTGTTGTGTAGCATCCCCTTTTACAATTGTCTGTAAATGTTTGGGAAGTGAGGAAAGCAGTTGCTGTAGTTTTTGGAGAGTAATGATGTCCTGATGCAGGCAGGTCAATTCAGAAGCCAGACTATAGCATTGTCTTTCTGAAATATGCTAGGCTTCCCTAAAAGAGACTTATTTCTACTTTGTAGTATTGATTGGTATGTAAGCTGCCGACACAGCTTAAACAGCAGTTCCATCCCAAGATGTTTATTAGTTCCTGATTTTATTAAATAAACAGAAATTCTCCAAGAACAAATGATTTGTAATTCTTCAGCCATGTCACAAACTTTTGAGATATTCTTATAATACCCAATATAATGTGTCCACTAAGCAAAAATGGTTTAGTGGTAAAATAGCATCATTGCATTTTAATTTATCAAAATTAAAATTCTTTCTGTATTGCACTTAGAAATGGTCACACAGTTCCCTCACTCCTCCACAGACAGCCATGTAAGCAACTGACGTGACTTTTTTTTTTTTTCTTTTTTTAAAGAATGTTGCTTTTTAAGCTAAAATAGTCTTATTTTATGATTATGAGATTTCATGTAATATTGTGACCATAGCAGGATTACAACACATTCTTATGAGATAACATCTTTTTTTTGTCATGTGAAAAAGAAAAACAAGAGGACAGTAAGAAGATTAAGCATGTTTAAAAGAATATTTTTCATTCCTGTCTTTGTGCATTGCTGTTTACATAAGAACCATTTCCTCACAACCATGCATGGCAAACAACTTGTGTTTACTATAACACACACAGTATGGACATTGGACTGGACTGCTAGCTTATAGTGGAGAAGTAAACATAACATAAAATCACATGGTAGTTTTTGGCATCAATTAAAATGTCTCTTAAAGGCAGTTATGTTTTATATCTGTGATAAATCTGGACCTCTGAGACTGAAGTAGCAGCTGTGTAAGTGAGCCCTCTAAAGGCCAAAACATAACAAGCATCTGTTTAAAAAAAGGCTTTAAAAAGGCATTATAGTTAGGGATGTGTGGAACATTGGAAAGGTCAGAAATGATAAAGGCTTTTGCACATAACATAGAGGACAGAAGGATTTACATATCAGTACATAATATAAATCATCTGATTCTTAGCAAGATTGAAAATAGGCAATTACAACCTTGGGTGAAAAACAACACATAAATAATTACATTAATTTATTAATAAAAACTAAGCCAAAATACAGAAACAGTCTGTAAAAAACTAAAAGTGTACCCCCATAGGAATTCCATAGGAATTAAGGTAAGTAGCTACTAAGTGCTGCTGAAAAAAAATCATTTTTTATTTTGAAGTATGTTAACACAATGCCAAGGAGGAAGACATCAGTAGCATGTTTCTCCTCATTAATAGAAGAAGGTTCATAAGTTCACTACAAGTTCAGACTGTGAAATGCTCAGAGAAACTGCAATAAAGAACTCCAAGAGCTACATCTTGGACTATACAGGCCTCAACAATGTTTAAATGTTAATGGTTGTGACAGTACAATTAGAAAAATATGTCTCTGTAAAAATAACATGGCAGTATGGCTTAAGTTTGCAAAATTCCATAGGGACAAACAAGACCTTTGGAATAATGTCATTTGGAAATACGAGACCAAAGTGGAGATGCTTGACCATAATCCACATTTGATGAAAACCAAACACCTCATTATCAAACACGGTGGTGGAGGGATGATGATTTGAGCTTGTTTTGCAGCCACAGGACCTGGGCAACTTGCCATTATTGAGTTGACAATAAACTCCCCTGCACACCAAAGTAATTTAGAGTTAAATAGAACACCTAAAGGCTACCTTTCTTACAGCTTGAATTGGGTCATACAACAGGTAAATGATCCCAAACAGAATGACTGAAAAAGAAAAGAATCAAGGTGGTTTGGTCACAGTGAAATCAAACTAATTGAAATACTGTTGGTTTTTTTTATTCCTGATTTACTTAATTTAAGACCAAGTGAGGATCAGATTACTTTTTATGTCGTAATACATGAAATATTAGATTTGAAAGAAAGTGCACTTTCTTTTATACCTTGCCAAGTTAGCTGCCTGAGTTCCTAGCACAGGTTACAGTAAAAATTGATTATGAAAAAAATAAAAAAGGCTCCAGTCCCATTGTATCTGTGGTTTTTTGGTACAACAAGTGAAAAGCTCATGGTATAACACTTCCTGAATGGACTTTAAAAATAAACCTCTGTATGCCGAATGCATGGTACATTGAAGTGAATCAAACTGAAGCCACAAAGTCTTCATTTTACTCAAACTTAACAGCAACATGTATTTATTAAGCACAAGGAATATTATCAATTTTTATTGTTAGAATTCTGTATTTAGAATGCTGTCAACTCAGAAATGTAAAAGGAAAATCATTGAAAAGGATAAAACGTGTCTCTCACAATTACTTTTTTCCAGTAACAGAGCAGTAACTCTTAAACTAATCTGTTTTCACAGTATTCCTCCTAAAAATAAAATAAAAATACATAAATAAATAACACAGGTGTTAAATTTGAATAGAAAATGTACCACCTGAAATCTCTCTGTTGGGAGAGATTACCAGCAAATATAATTGATATGTAGATCAGAGATATCATGTGACTTGTCACATGAATGGCACTCTGAACTTCAAAAACTAAAATTTTTAGTTTTCAATAAAAAACAAAACAAATTAACCCGTGTTTAACCCAAGTTTCCTCTTTGGAAAGTTAGAGAAACCACACCAAATTCAACATGGCTGTCCTGCACATTTAAAGTGAAAGCTAACTTATGTCAGATTATCTCTTTAAATCACACATAACACATATACTGTTCAAACCACAGTATCTGTACAAAATAAAATGTAATGCAATCTTATCAGCTTGCAGTGCTGATAATATCTGCTCCTGTCAGCAAATTTGTTCTTGAAAAACATTCTGCAATTAAATTGATAAAAGATTTCTAACCTACATATTCAGTGCATCATGTCTACTCAGGACTGTGCAGCATTTAATCAAGCTGTTTCTGTTTAGTGCATATCAAAGCCTGAAGGCGGCCTATCAAGGAAATATATTCAATATACAAAAATATCCAAAACAAGTGAGACATTTAGGGAAAACATGAGCAATTTTCTGAAGCAGAGAATTATTGATTTTTGCTTTTGAAATGTTACAGACCTTTAACATGGCACAAAAATAAAAGAGAATGCAAAGATGACCTCATGTGTTGGTTTTCTTAGACACAATATTGTTTTCCTGTTTTCTTCAAAAGTGCGTTTTGTATACAAAGACCCTGACTCTTAACTTAAAGTCAGTGTGTTTAAAAGGATCTGCCTCAAGAATCATATCTCAGACCATTTCTAATCCTCATAACCAATATGTCTGTTACAAACACGTGTCCCAGCATGCAACCCGGTGGCTACCTTCATGTTCTCTTTAAAAATGGAAGAGAAAAATTCTAAAGCCATTATATATTATTATATTTTTTGTGGAATGTATTCTCAAAATAATACATTTTAATACTGTACGCATTTTTGCAAACTTTCGATATTATCGTTTCTTGGGTTTCTCTGATTTAATTTTGAAATTCCTTAATTTCCGCTATGACAACGTAACACGCGTTTGACTGTTGCTGAACTTTGTGTGTGCGCGCGCGCGTGTTTGCGGATGTTAGAGTGTGTTCGTTCGCGCGCACTGGGGATTCCCCCGCGTGACAAAAACAGCTCTGACTTTCAGATGTCAGCTCTTCCTCTTATCGCCTTTCATTGCTCATATGCTCTCTGCCTGGAGCTCATGCTGTTACCGGATATCTAGTCGACTGGCTGCATTTTCGTCTCTGTGCTGCTGTTTTAAACTGATTTCACCGACTGTGGAATAACCGGCTATGTTTTGAAAATTTCTACAATTTAATAATCGATTGAAACGTAGGGCCTGTTGCTGCGAGGTGAGTGGCATGAGACGTAGCGGTTCATTCCTCTGGTTTCACAAAGGAGCGGTGGTTTCCTCAGGAGCCAACAGGCTGTCTGATCACATCATCGAACACCCATCGGCCACAACACCCGGCAGAAGCCTTTAAATCCTCGGGGAAGGCGGGTGGGGGAAACCCGGCGAGGGAATCAGCACTCACCATGTCGAGCGACGACTGTAGTAAAGATGACTTGGTGGAGAACCGCACAGACTCGGGTATTGAGTCGTACCGCTCCATCCTAAAGTCAGAGGAACCACGGGAACGGAGCACCGACTTCAGCGGGCCGAAGGACAAGTTTTCCACAGTCGAGGAGCGCCTGGACTCTGCCTACGGCTCCTCGTCCATCACGGTGGAGAGTTTGTCGGAGATCGTGGATGATTTCGCTCTGTCCATCGCCAATGAGGAGCAAGAACAGTCCTCTGAACTTTCTGAGCAGGAGAACTTGCTCACAACTATTACAGAGGATGGAGACACGTAGGTTTTTATTTATTATCATTTAATCATAAAAGTGCTGCTGAGGAATTTAAAAAATAGCATCTTTCATATATTTAGTTTTGGTCTGAAGACTGAATGGTGAGGTGATTTCTGTTTTCAGGGCTGCAACTAATGATCTCTAGCTCATAAATGCATTAAATGACATTGAGAAAATGCTCATTTATTTTTTTTACTTGACTAAAATAGCATAAAAGCTGCCAACTTTTATATTTCATGACCTATATCTACTTAGTCGTTGGCGTATTCTGCTTGAAATGTGCCTCTGGGAGATGTTGGTATGATCAGAGAAATTGCTTTGATTTCACTGGAGAAGGCAAACCTCAAACATCCATAAATGACAGTTGATGTAGTCTGTAAACTACTTTATATCCTAATCTTGGCTTTCTCGTGATATTGGTATTGAAGGGGATTTCATAGCAGTGCACTACTGCAGATTTTGTACTTTGTCCATGTCATGAATGTGGATGGTCTCCTTTGAGGCCTCGGCCAGAAAACAGAAGTGAAACAGATAGGTCTGGACTTCCCCTGCAACACAGACAAAGCACATGCTATGAGGTAGCTGTATGGCTTGCTTTTGATCCAAGAAACTTGTTGATCTGGACAGCATGCATTCATAAATTTATTCCCAAAGTACTCCTGCTTCTAACTTTCTTTCTATTTATTTTGCCATCTATTAAAAAAAAAAAAGAGAGAGAGAGTGGGTGGAGCAGTGACTTTTTGCTGATGCTCATTCATGAAATTTCACCTTTTTGCACAATCCAGACAGCTCAACCTTCAGACTCTGCTCCATCAACCCATGCTGACCTTCTTGTGTGATCCACTCATATAGTGTTGCCATGTCATCTGCCTGTTTTGACATTTAACTAGACTTGTTAATGAATTCTGCAGCCAATGATGTAGTCACAGCGTTGCAGAAGTGTTGTTGCGTCTCTGACCTCTTTTCATTTCCGCTTGTCGATTGTTAGAGCCACATGGTTTCATTCTCACACCCTAACTATAGCTTTGTAGATACCTGCTGGGAGGGGTGGAAAAAAACACCTGAAACACACCACACTATGCTGCCTAAACTTTCAGAAAATCATGCAAACACTCATTTTCCCATCAATTCTTTTTAAGGTCTTGCTCATTCAAGACTCACTCAAACCAGGAAGTCTCGTTCATACTGCAGTGTTTGCTCATGGGATTACCTTTGTGGTGCTGCCATTAGTCTGCAGACATTTAAAATGTCACAACTGACATTACATACTTGACAAAAATGTATCTGTCAACATATCAAGAACATCATGCATAAATTTTGACCAAAACTGATCTGTCTGCACTTAATTATCTATTTAACTATTGATCCATGTGATTTGAACAGAGTGAAATTTGTTTCGCGCAGTGATAGAGTGTAACTTATTCTGCTTTAAAATTAGGTTTACCTTAGACGTTTAAACACTCAATATTTCTTTAAAACTAGTGTATTAAAATTTATAAAAAAAAATAATATTATATAATATATGTATATTATAAAAACACATTTATTTGTCTTTCATTAATTATTTTTAAGCTGCAACTGTATTTTTTTCCTCTGGTTTGTGGATTAAAGCTGAAATCACTTTGTCTAATAGCAAGAGATATTTGACATTTTGGAGGCTTGTTCGATTTAGACAGACGAATAAAAAGGTCTTTGCAGTGAGATTCTGAGCACTTTTGATCCCACACTGTCAGAAGCAGAGGACGTCGCTCAGCTTTTGCTTGTGTGACATTCATTGTGAAACGTGAACCGCCAGACTTTACGAGCACAGTAACTTCAGTAATTCAGCATAAGAGACAGACATGCTGTTAGAAATCAGTTCAGACCTTCTCGAATTGGCACACAACGAGTTGTCACAACATTGAGCCAAACTTTGATTTGAATCTACGAAAGCCTCTTCCAGATGAGGCCCCTGTTATGTTGCTCCCAGTTAGTCTAAATTAAGCTCCACTGCTCTTTTCCACTTCCTGCTTTCTGCACACATTTGTTTGCTACAACTTCCCACTCAGGTTTTGAGGTTAGTGTGTTATTGTTTTGTTTTGGCGACTCCTTTAACTGAAGCCTTCAAAGTGTTTTTTTGACTCACAGGTGATTTTAGCACACCTCTCTAGTTTTCTCTTTAAGTATTTAGGTCTGTGAAAGCATTTACAGTTTTACTGTTCAGCCCACTGAGAGTTATAGTTTAAGGTACTCTTGAGATGAATACAGAGGAAAAAATGTGATGCAACATTTTGCTGAAGTGCTGACTTTTTCTTCTTCCCACATGTTGCAGTTATTTTATGTTGATTGCTCAATGTGTCACATGCAAGATCTGCAAGGTTTTGCAAACGTAATAGACACAAATTCTTATATATTTTTTGCTTTTTCTTTAGCATTCTGCACCTAGCAATCATCCACGAGGAAATATTCATCACTCAGGAGTTGATACAGCTATTCCCAAAAGAAGTCCTGGACATCCAAAATAATTTGTACCAGGTGAGTTTAGCTGTATGAGCAAGCTGCAGCTTCCACTGGGAATTTTTTTTATCCAAAAAGGACTTCCTCATTACCATTATCTTCATAGTGGAAGCAGTGGCTTTATTAACAACTCTGTACTTCTAGAGAACTGTTGTTCCTCTTTATGCGCAGCCCGTCCTCTTTTAGGAACGTCACTGTGGGTGGTTCCAGTGTTAGCTCATAAGGGACTTTGAATGGAAACTCCCCTCCTCTACCTCATGTAGAAATAGAACCACAGGGAGCTGTGGAGTGTATCCTTGTGTGGATGTGGGTGGAGAAATTGTTCCAATCCTTCAAGAAGTCAGATCAGAGCTTTGACTCGAAGTGAGGACAGTGCAAACTGACATGAACAAGTGTCATTAGGAAAGTGAAGAGTCAGCATTTCATGCATTGACTCAGTTCTCTGCTGACTTTTTTTAGTTACCTAATTTCCTCTTACTAGTTTTTCAAGCATCTCACATTACTAAGAAGAATTTCGTACTCAATCCTAAGGTTTCAGAAAGAAATTACACTCATTAGTTGATGTAAAGAATTCCATATGTGGGGAATTGTCTGTAATCTTTATAAGTTTTAAGGCATGTTATAAACCTAAAGTTGAGGCTTATGAAAAATTCATATGAGATGATATGGAAGTGCAGCTTTGAAAAGTAGATTCGACTCCCATTTTCTCAGCTGTAATAGATGTCTCTGCTGGTGTCTTGATGATACGTTTAAACAGGTACAGGCTTGTTACCTGGGGCTGGTCAAAAGCATTCTTGGAAATCCAGGCAAACAATGAAAAAAGATGTTATTAATCAAGAGAAACCTTCACAATTAAGAGACTAACTGCTAAATGTTGTCTTTGATTGCTAGGTTGTTTTTAGGGCTTTAAAACCGTGCTGCTTTGATTGTATTGCACATCCTTGCTTGTCTGTGATCCTCAGAGTCCGTTGCACTTGGCCACATACCTGAACCTGGCCGATGTGGTGAAAGACTTGATAGACAAAGGTGCCAGTCTGGGGCTGCAGGACCAGGATGGGAACACGGCGCTGCATGTGGCCTGCCAACGCGGACAGACAGAGTGTGCCACGGAAATGATCAGAAGCCTTTCTCCTAGCAAGCTAGCGCCGGTCCTTGAAACCCAGAACTGGAGAGGTGAGGAGAATGAATGTGCTGCTACAGCCAATAAATTACTTTAGTTGTTTAATGTGCTTTTGAACATCTGTGGTATATTTGTTTTGTAAGGGAGCGCTGTTGAAATCAAACTAAAAGAAGGCAAACCTTTAATAGTGGATAGGTTGAACCTAAAAAAAACTAAAAACAGTTAACATGCAAGTTTCCTTAAAAAAGAAAAAAAAAATCCTGTGTTGTTGTCATGAATAGGAAAACTAGCTGTAAAAACCAAAACAGTTTTTTTCCCCTCTTGTATTTGATTTTGTATGTGTACTTGCAGGTCTTGCCTGTCTGCACTTGGCTGCACTGAACAGGCAACATCAAATTCTGGAGCTCCTGATAAAAAAGGAAGTAAACCTTAATATTCAGGTTAGTTTTTCATTCCTTGCAATAAATCTTGTCATATTTTTGTAAAAGGGCGGCACTTTTAAAGCTGAATTCTTTCATAATGTCATTACTAAGAGTGGACAGCAGATGGACTATTTGCTTATTATTATTATTATTATTATTATTATTATTATTACACAACGCAACCTGAAATTACTCCTCAAAAGAGCTTAAAACTTACCCCGATCCCAACTTCCAACGGTTGTCATTAAATTATGAAAACAGAGAGCAAAGCAGAAGACTGTATACAAGTCGGCATTATTTAGTCTCTGAGAAGATGTTTAATCCAATAACTATTTATCATATTTGTTCCTCTCCAACGCTGTTTACTGCATCTGAACGTATGTTGTGTTCCTGTTTATAAAGCTGCTGCACCTGTGCAATGCTGATAGTGATATGAGCTGAGCTCAGGGCTTCCCGCAGAATTCAGGGAGACATAATTAGAATTGAGATATGATTAGGCTGAGTTGGCCTGCCACTCTTGACTTTCTATTGATGGAAGGGAACATGGCAGTCAGTCCCGTAATTACCCCAGACATTCCTCTCAGTTTAAATCATTGGCCCAATATATCGCCCTGCTTCACATGTAGTGTATTGAATTATTATTTTAATTATCACTAATGCATAAACTACTGTGTCCTTTTCTACCATGCTTGTAGAATTTATAGAAAAACATTCTTACTTGCCAACAAAACCACCCAATTTACCGTGTAGTATTGTAAATAATTACTTCATTATGTGACTGGGAGATTTCTCATTACTCCTCTCCATCTCCCCCCCCCCCCTTACAGGAAGGAACCAGTGGCAAAACAGCTCTTCACCTCGCAGTAGAGCTGCACGACATTACAGCAGTCAGGCTGCTGCTTAGCAAGGAAGCCAACGTGGACGCCGCCATGTTTAATGGCTGCACACCCCTGCATCTCGCAGTGGGGAGACAGGACGCCACCATCGCCAACCTCCTCTGCCAGTCAGGAGCCGACACAATGCTGCGAAACATGGAGGACGAGACGGCGCTGGATCTGGCTGACGGCAACGACGATGTAAGCATTTATGTTTGATGGTGAAGTGCTAACATAAAAGTGGCAAAAATATAGATGTTTCTTCTTGAATAAAGCCCAATTTTCCAAAGCTTTCCAAAGGTTTGTGAATACTGGTTTTTGCTACTTTAAATTAACTTAAAAAAAGCTGACACTGAGAAAACATGCATTTCTGTATCTTTATTTTTCTCTGCATGGTGGAGTTGACAGAGTATCACAAGCATTAATTATTTTTTAAAGAAAGAAATATAGGGATTAAATGATCTACTGGGAGGGAACAACCACAAATAGAGACAGAGTCATAAAAACTATCCTCAGTGGCAAGAAAAATTAAGCGTCCTGTAATGGGAGCGGTGGCTCTAACAGATACCTGATCTTAACATCATGTCAGTCTGAGATTTAATGAAGAGGCAAGACTCCTAAATTCATTCAACAACTTTGAACCTTTTGAAAGGAGATGTCGCTTTATCACACCAAATATTGATGTGATTTAGTTTTTCTTCTACTGGGAAATACTACAGAGATAAGCCAGTTATGGCTCCATGACTTCCATAGTTACTTATATAGTATGTTTTAACGTGTAGTTTTTTTTTCCTGGTGTTTGCTAATGAACGTAGTCGACATTTACAGGCAGTTTTTAGTAAAATCTGACCTATATATGTATGCTTTTCTTTCAGATTCTGGCTCTATTTCCCTTCGATGACATCCAGATCTCTGGAAGGTCGGTGGTTGGTGTAAAATTTTTAACTGAATAACAGGATGACCAACAGTCTGGAAGCTGCATCGAGTTAAAATTTGTTTTGAATTGTGCCTGTATGTGTAGTTGACTTTAATATGTAGAGAAAGATTCATACCATATAGACCTAACTTTGCTCCTGTTAACAGAGTAATTCTGCTTCTTAAAACTCAGATTTAGATGTAATAATATGCGTTTGTGGAGCTGTACTTAGCTACAAAACCCATCTCACTGCAAGTGAGAGCCAAACTTACTTTCAATATGTTCAGTTTCCCCTAAAAGTTCTACCTCTAGCATATTGAAATTGTCTCAGTTTCTCAAACTTTATACTTATTCTAAATGCCATACTTTTGTGAAGGAATTATCGTTTTAATCAGAGGTGAAAAGGATTTTTTTTCTTTCCCGTTTCAGTTGGAAATGTAATTCAAGCAAACTAATCACATATGTTACATAAGCCTGCTTTTGGTAGAAACTGCCAGTATAGAAATGTATTTTGCAACACAAATGCAGCTTTTTTCTGTTGATTTTTTCCCCATTTTTGCTGCTTTATGTTGTTGGAGAGTTTTTCTCTATGTCATCTGCAGACAACTGTTAATATTCTTTGGTGTGCAATTACACTGGCGTTTCGAGATAGAATAAACAGTTTGTTTATTTTTTAATAAAATTAAATATAAAAAAAATAAAACCACGTGTGCTTTTTCTCTTTTCTGGCAAAAGGAAGTTTAGTGTAATTTTCACTTGTGTGTTTTTTTGGGGGGCATAATTACCTGCATGATCTATCTGTTCTGCAGTGGAAACTCCACATTTATTGCCACATGTAAGACACTCACAGCCCTTTTTAATGATTATCTCCAAGGTGCATGTACACTTCTGTTATTTATGACTCGCTACAGCTCTTTTCCTTCTCCTTGTTCCCTTTCAGCTGGTTTTGAAAGGTGTATCTTTTGTTTTCCTGTAAGTATCTTCTTCCTTTTAGCTCTTACAAAACAAAGACTGCGGGGCAGCTGGAAATTCCACCCAGATGGATCTTTTATGTAAACATACCAACAGTTAAACTGGTTCATGTAATGCACATAAAGGGTTTATCTTAAAATGTGTCTCTAACAGTAACAAAGTATCTTTACTTAGGTGATCAGTATTTTATAATGGCAGAATTCATGGGTAGAAGCTGAATTTATTCTGGAGATGGATACAAAACAGCCAAACGCCTATGGTTAACAGCTATAACAGAGTTATGAAACTAAACCCACTTCCCCATTCAAGTGTGACCTGGGAAACTCTGAAGCTATTTGTGTTATGTGCAGTATAGCAGGCTGATGCTGCCACGGGCAAAAGGTGTCGGAAAAAGTTTGAAGTATTTCACCTTGTAGTTTCCCACTCTAATAAGGGTCAATCCATGCTCACCTCTCAGCTCATGTCATAGAATTCCTCTAAAATAGATTATTGTATGAACCCGTATTATATACATGAAAACCTGCAAATCTTATAGCTTGTATCAAAATCCTTCGTAGTTATGAATGTGTTGAAGTTTGGATGTTCTTTGAGAGCTTTGGCAATACTCATTTTTACAGGACTAGGTTTAAGTTTGATCTAAAAACACAACAATAAAAATTATTTGCAACGACTAATAGTTTCAATGAAATTCAGGGCAATGAAGTAAAAATATAAGCAGATAAATTGTTTTCTTTCTAAATAAAGTATCTGTTTTTTTAAATAGAGAACAGTGACTATTTTTTTCATTTTTACTAGCATGTCATGCAATATCGAATAATGTTTTTTTACTCCATTGGAAAATCCAGAATTTCCTTGACTGCAGGGATGCCCTGTTAAAACTGTCATTATGCTGTAGGGTTATAATTTTAAAAATATATCAAATATGACATGAATTGGAAAGTCGGTCTTTTGTACCTCATTGCATGTTGCTTCAGTGTGTTCACATGTAGTTAGTTATCAACTGAAGCATTGATTTTTACATTGTGCAATACACCCTCTGAATATTTTCCTTCTTTTTTCTAACCAGAGGGCCCAAAGCCAGGTGAAAGCCCACATAATGAGTTACCAAGAAGCTGTGTTGAAAGACATTTCTCTCATTTGACCTCTCATTAAAACACTGAATGGTACTACTTTAGAGGTAGTAGATGCATATAAATATTTGGGTATCTGGCTTGCTACGGACTTATCCTTTAAACATCATATCACATATCTGACAAAAAGTAGATTAAAATCCTGCTTTTCTGTGTCCTGACGTAAGCGTCTCGTAACCATCTTAGTTTGATCTCATCTGGATTACAGCGATACAATCTATAGATTTGCATGTCCTATGACTTTGGCCAAATTGGATCCTCTTTACCATGCTGCTCTTAGGTATATAACAGGTTCAGTTTTTCAGACTCATCATTGTGCTTTATATTTACTCACTGGCCTCTCGTCATTAAATATCCGTAGGATGCAGCATTGGTATGTTTTAATTTATAAGGCCATTTGGAAAGGTTACCGCCCTATATCAGTTCTAAGTTCATCACTCTCCAGAACACTTACAGTCTTAGAGCCAGTAGTTGGCTGAGGTTCAAGGTGCCTTTTGTGTGGATAGAATCAGGAAAGAGGAGTCTGTCCTTTTTCAGGCCCTGGTCTTGGAATGATTTGTAGGCCAGGATGAGGTTGGGGTCTCTCATCCCTTTTTTAAGCTTTAAACAAAAGATATCTGAGTTTTTTGTCACTAGTTGTACTTGTATTGTGTAGTTTTGCAGGATCTTATTTGTATTTGATAACTAATCATCATGTCTTTAGATTTTTATGCTTGTAATGTTTGTAAACATTGCTCTGCATTTTGTCTGTACTGCTGCTTCATCTTGGACAGCTAGGACATCCTTGTAAAAGAGATTTTTAATCTCAATGGATCATTTCCTGGTTAAATAAAGAAATATTAAAAAATATATTAAAAAAATCTCAAATCCCTTACTTAAATGCAAACAGAAAAAATCAAGTAGGCCTCAAATACAAGCAAGTCCGGTAAAAACCTACTTTGTTAATTTTCTGACACCAAAAGAACAGCATGGGGGTCCAAAACAGCAGAAATAATGGGTGAATTCAATTTAGCATGATAACATGGAGCAGAATCGTCATACAAAACTGTTTCTTGAGGCTTAAAGTGTATATTTATTGTAGCAGACAGAGTCTGCCCCATTAGAAATGCTTCTTTTATAAACAAATCATCCTAAGCATCTTAAAAGATGTATGAAATAGATTCTCCTGGTCACATGTAGACATTTTCGTTTTAAGTGTAGATTGTTGATCTGAGATATCTGACATTTGGTCTTGGTTGAATTTTGGTCTCCTATTTAATCTTTTTATTAACTTTAGGTAATAGTAACAGTACATTCACATTTGAAGAAAAGGGTGTATCATGTGTCTATTGCAATGACTTCACTTGATTTTCAATAATCTGTATGCAATAAATTACAGTGGGTACGGAAAGTATTCAGACCCTTTACATTTTTCACTGTTATTTTGCAAGCATGTGCAAAGATACACATGATTCTCTGGTCTGAGACCAAGACTGAACGTTTTGGCTTTATGTCTAAGTGGTCTTTGGCTGGTAAGCTGTTTGTCACTTTGGAGAAAAGTGTCTGCTAAATGACTGTAATATATACTTTTTCTATCTCTTTTACATTAGTATTAACTCTTTAAAATTAGCAATTATTTATTAATTTTTGTATTTTTAATTGATTTGCTATTTTTTTTGTAATTCGGTGATGTCAGATAATGACCATAACATTTAACCTGTATACACTGGTAATGAAAGTTTGATATGCAGTGACTCCTCCACACCGGCAGGGGTCAGTGGAACTAGGAAGGCCCTGGGAACCCTAGGTGTGTTATTAAAAAAAGAGGAAGGGGAGGTTTTCCTGTTCAAGTGAACACATCGACTATTAAGGATAAGTGAAAGATACCAGGGTTAAAGACAGCCAGTCCTAAAGCGTTTAGACCACATTTATTCAATAAAAAATATCTGTCGGATTTTAGCGGCTTCATGCTGTGTCACTGCCGAGACATTTGAGCCTGTCGGCGTGTGTGCTGCGCCGGTGTCGGCCACAGAGTGTGGGAAAATGCCTGCTTTCTCATGGAGGTAACGTATCAGAGTGAGACGAGCTATCTGGAAAATATGTCAGACTAAAGATGGATTTTAAGATGTGGAAAAGCTGAACTGTTCAAAGTTACAGACATATTGTGTTTTGAGATTGCAATCTGATATAAACCTTTGTCTTGCGTGTAGAGTATGCGGAGACGCCTAATTTAAACAAAACAAGTCCTGCTACAAGTGTTTGCTTTTTATTATAACACGTAGTTAACACCCTTACTTTTTTCTAATTACGTAATATCTCGATAATAGCTAAATGATATTAAGAGATTCAACTATTTCATGATGCAAAAATAGCCTTAGATAAAGGATATCACATAAAGTAAACAAAACATCTACTTTTTAACAAGTGTTCCTTATGCTTTATAAATGGTATAAACGGGTGAGAGCATAACACGTTTAGTAACAATATTTGTTTGTTTTATATTTTAAAACATACTGGGCATTTAGCTAAATAAGTTATAAAATTAGTCGTTTAAACAAAAACGTATTTGATGTTGGTGATCTCTCCCAGTTATTATAGTTACATCAGTATTATGAAGGCTGTTGATCTTGTAATATATCATTACAGGACGCTATTAGACCATGCAAAGTACTCATTTTCTTCTCAGGTGATATTTGGTAGTGCCAACTCTGTGTTTATCTGTGCTCGAAGCAGACTGTGGGCAGGCTGCTCTGTCAAGGCTCCACATTCCTCCATGTAATAAGCTTCTTGTTCATAGCCCAGGTCTTGCTGCAGTGAGCTGTTGGCTGACCAGTGTACAGCACACAAAGAAGCTCTGTGTTACTTCAGGCTCACAGGCCCTTTGGGAGGAGGCCCTGCCTCTCTATGAGGAGGATACACGCTGTTCCACGGCAGCAAGGGACACGCCTTTTAATAGGATGCTTAAATGTCACCAGAGTACTAGCTGATTTAGCTGGTTGGGAATAATTTGAGTGTGTCATAATAAGTCAAGAGCTAAATGCCTAATTACTACACCTTTGTTTTGTTTTCTTTTCATTTTTTATGCAAGTTTTGCTTGTACAGTAACTTTTAACTGTTTTAAAAAAGGACTTTCCTTTTGATTCCATCTTCTTCAGTATTAATGTCATGGCCAGTTTTCTATCCAGGCAATAGTCTTTCAGTTCGCAGTTAAATTAGAAAAGAAACATGAAACATTATCTTCAAGTATTCTGCTATACATTATTATACTGTATGCGTACAGTTTTTAGAGAAAGATAAAAAGAATGCACTGGTTTGCTTAAGATGATTCAGCCATGTTACACGCTATTCATCCCAGATAAAAAAATCCAGTCATGTTAAATGTTTTGGTTTGTCAACAAAGGACAAAAAATGTTCATTTTGTGACGTTTTTCCATGTGAATTTGTGCCTTTTAATCTCAGAGATAAAAAAAAATTTCTTGCAGATGGATGACTTTAAGGTCTTAGAAGATATTAATGGCTTTTTGTTATTGTAAATTCTCAGTGTCTCTTGAAATATTATCTCTGTTCTCTCTTATCTGCCCTAGTCTACAGTACCCTTAATTCAGATGACAGTTGTATCTGTCCCATGTCCCCATCTGTAACATAATCTGCTTATTATATGCTTGTAAGATTGTCATTTTATACATTGACAGTTATATAACCTCAATATTTAATATTAATTTTATGGTAGCAAGTAAAGTGTAAAATGTATATTTTAATGTATTTATGTTGGCAAGTTGAAGGTCTAACTGTGTTTATTGTGTTTTTCTTTTTCTTTTATGTACATCACATTGTAATACAACTCACTGTTTTACTCTCAAGGGTTTGGCCTGCACTCGTGTTGCATTTGTTCCCTTCCACTGTGACTGCAGAGGAGTCGTCACTGCTAAATGGTTGGCACGATGCTTGGTTCTTCCGCTTTCTCATCAATGTGCTGGGATACTCCACCATCATTGTCCCTGGCTACCTCCTCATAAGCTATTTCAAGCGCTCCAATTATTTAGAAACAGGTTTGGACTTGATATTGTGATATTGTGTCATCCAATTCAAACACATGCTAGTTATGTAAAAGTTGTGCATTCAATCCAATCCTTCCCTGACCCATGTCTTTTTTTAAATTTTATTCATTCAGGTAGTGGGCTTTGCTATCCCATCATAAAGACTTGTGTCTTTGGTAGTGAGGATAAAACTGGTCTGTCGGATGATGTATCCGCTACAAGCAGAAATGAGGTTGATTCAGGCTCATCAGTCAAACAGGCTGTCAAGTTAATCTTTTGTGCTGCTGGACTTCAGGTAAGGGATCCTCCTAAAACTAACAGCTGTTGAAAACCATATGACACTACTAATGCCGCTATAATGTGTTTTTGCTTTGAGGCATTCCATAAATGAGAGATGGGTAAATAAGAAACCATTTCTCAGTACATATATTTAAGCCTTTCCAGGTGTCCCCAGTTAACAGAAAAATAAACTCAGTTTATTTTTAGGGAGAGTTAGTGGTTGCTGTATTCATTTTTTGTTGTCAGAGCATACAAGTAAAATAAAAGAAAGGCAAACAATCAAGTCTTTTTTTCTTCCAGATAATATCTGTGCAGCTTCCTGGTCAAATATTGCATCACTGTGTTAACATAACGAAGAGAGACAGGCCAAAGTTAACAAGTCAGAGGAAAATGAAGTGTCTCAGACTCATATGGTGCCATTTATACAGTCTCCAGCAGAAAGGACAAGGTGTTAAACATTTTTTAAGTGAAAAGTGAAGTACCTGGTTGAAAGCCCAAAAGAAAATGCTTGATTTGTCCTATTTTTTAATTAAGATCACTTGTACAGTTAAGTAGTAGTAAGGGTTAAGAAAACACGATTCTTCCCTTCTGAGGCTCTCTTCGTAGCAGAAAGAGGAAATTAGTTTCTAGACAAGGATATGTTTTTTTATACAGTAAAAACAACACAGTTGACCAAAGTGCTTCATATTCAAATACAATTTACAACAAAAACAATGCAATTTAAACTATAATAAAAGGTAATAAATAAAATGAGATACTGCAAAAGAACCTCAGACACGTACTGGTGACCGTTTTAATTAACGGTAAACCACACAGCCAAGTTTAGTACTGCTGGACACCTGTGTGCAGTCTTAGAAGCTAAGCTATAAGCTACCAGAATGTCAGTAAATCCTTTCAAACTGTAGAGCTGCTAGCTTGTTAAAACACAGTATCCTACTTTCTGTCTGCGTATGACACGTGAAAATTCACCTTGGGTTAAGTAACATTATGATCCAAAAACCTGAAAAGCTAAAGCTGGTTTATTTCTTCTCAGGTATCGTACCTGACGTGGGGAGTCCTGCAGGAGAGGGTGATGACTCGGTCCTACGGAACTAATTCTCCAGAGGAAGAGGGTGAGAAATTCAAGGACTCTCAGTTCTTGGTCTTTATGAACCGCATCCTTGCTCTGACAGTGTCAGGCCTCTGGTGCATTCTGTTCAAGCAACCTCGCCACGGCGCACCCATGTACAAATACTCCTTCGCCTCACTCTCCAACATCATGAGCAGCTGGTGCCAGTACGAGGCCCTAAAGTACATCAGCTTCCCCACTCAAGTCCTGGCCAAGGCCTCCAAAGTCATTCCTGTCATGCTGATGGGCAAGATCGTGTCCCGTAACAGCTACGAATACTGGGAGTACTTCACCGCTGTGCTAATCTCTGTCGGTGTCAGCATGTTTCTGCTGTCCAGCACAACCAGCAAGCATCCATCCACTGTCACCACCTTCAGTGGAGTCATCATCCTCATCGGCTACATTGTCTTTGACAGCTTTACCTCTAACTGGCAGGACAACCTGTTCAAGTACAAGATGTCATCAGTGCAGATGATGTTCGGGGTCAACCTGTTCTCCTGCCTCTTCACCGTGGGTTCACTGCTCGAGCAGGGTGCCTTCTTTGACTCGTTAGCCTTCATGACACGTCACTCCGAGTTTGCCTTTCATGCAGTCCTGCTGTCCGTGTGCTCAGCGTTTGGTCAGCTCTTCATCTTCTACACCATCAACCAGTTTGGTGCTGCCGTCTTTACCATCATCATGACGCTGCGGCAGGCCATCGCCATTCTCCTCTCATGCTTCCTGTATGGTCACGCAATCACCTTAGTGGGAGGCTTTGGTGTCACCACAGTTTTCCTGGCACTTTTCTTGCGGGTGTATGCACGCAGCCGCATGAAGTCAAGCCGGCGGTCTGCGCTGCCGCTCGCACAGAAGGTGTAGCGCTCCAAAGTCACACCAATCTGGGAACTGAGACCACGTTTTCTGTGGTGCTATCGGTCTATTTGTGGGTACCTTATATTCTTTTCCATTTGTTTTTATTTTTATTAGCATCGGTACAGAAAGGGATACTGCAGTTTTGACTTTTACACAAAGATGCCCCCACGGGGTCCATGTGATATGTCGGGTCATTGGAGATATGAGTGCCTGTAAGATTGTCTAAGTTACAAACAGCCTCTTCAGCTCTTTTACACTTTAACCAACTTTTTTTCATGTTATGCAGCCATTTTAAGGCTATTGTATGTAAGTATTATGCTTTAAGCATTGGCAACATTGCCTGTGTCCAAAAAGGCTAAAACAATGTGGTCACTTTCTATAAGGGACACATTTATATCTGTGGGGTAACGTTTCTCTCACAGTAGCAAAACTTTGATCTTAGACTTGTGTTATATTTGGAGAGGAGGAATTTCTGTCTTTTTTTTAAAGATGGTAACACACTCTGAACACACCATACATACACTAATTGTTTAATTCAAGATTTCTTCAAATATTCCAGCAGCTTCCATCAACATAGTGGGTTGGTGAACAACAGAAGTACACAAACTGTACACAATTATCCCAAAATCACAGCACATTCTTGGGGCTGTGATCTTTTTTCACCATTTGTATGTTTTTATTTCCACTGCAGATTTGTATGTATCATTTAAAATAATTAGATAAATAAAACCATGTAAATATATCTCTTATGTTACCCATTATCTCAAACCAACTTGTTTGTTGTGTTCTTTTGTAAAAAGGATTGCTTCATGTATTTTTATGTGAATGTTTGGAACAACACTGAATGGTTCGTGTTAATAAAACAAAGATGTGAAGATACTGAAAGGCTGGAAGGTAGTTTGCAGAACAGAGTACATACAAGGGAAATGCAGTGTTACTGGTACCTTATTTCTATCATTTTACTACTTTCTCTGGCAACTGAATTAATAATAAAAAACATGTTAAATGAACTGAATGTTACCCGGTGAAAGAGTTTGTCTCCTTGTTTAACATGTTTCATTGCAGGCTGAAATATCACATATAACGTTGTTGAGCATTTCACATGATGATAAAAGGTTAGTTCTTCAGTTTTTTGTAGATTTATTGAAAACGATCCTCATCCATACAGAAATATTTCTTTGCATATACTTCAGCTCTCTACTAAATTTCCTAAAATTTGGTTTGGCTGTTTTTGTGCAACTTTGCAGACAAATTACAAAGATTATGAAGCTCTGCCTCTGCTCCACCTATGGAATGATTAACTTATCTGTTGAAAAAGAAACAAAAAATGGCACTTTTGTACTTGATGGAAAAGATTATTTGCCTGCTATATATGAAATTTATTACCCTACGGTACCCAGATAGCAGACACATTTGGGCCTAATCCGGGCTACTTTCTGTCATTTATGGCTCAGTTTTGGCACTGGCAAGCAATGTGTGGGTCAGTTGTGGTCCAAATGTCAATTGCCAGCCTGGGCATGGCTTACTGTAAGTGTCTTGTGGGCCACATATTGTCCAGATATCAGTTGTTTGCTTGGACATGGATTATGGAAAATGTACGGGCCAGAGGTGGTCCAAATATGAGGAGCCAGCCTGGACAAAGATAACAATTTCATTGTGTGACATGTGGCAGTTATCTGTTTGACTTTTGGCAGCCATGAAGTCATTGTCCTATGTTAAGGCCAAATATGAGCCAAACAAAACTGTAGATGCAGACCATGTTTGGGCGAAATTTTTTTTTTTTTTTGCTATCTGGTATAATGTATGATTAGATTGCACATTTCTTTCTCTGTTATCAGTGAAGTTATGCGCATCTTTGGCCCCATTTTTAAACTGGAATAGTCAAAAGTGTAATTGTCCTTGTAGCCTTCATTCTGCTGATATCAGCGATAGCAAATAGCGTCACTAACTAAATATGCTATACTTTTTTCGGGATGGTAAGGCAATGGAGGAAGATGACATTGTTTTTGAGAGAAAAATGTATCAAAATTGGCGATTTGAAGCCAACAGTGAAGTTTCATTTCAAGGAGAGTTGAAAGGAAAATAATGGAGAACAGTGGGAAGTTGGTTACGTCCTAGCAGTGAATGGTTCTGTCATTTAGTTCGTGTCATGTGTTTTGGGGTGGCTGAAGAAGGTGAGTCATCACAGGTGGTAGCTGGTATGTGGGATGGAGGCTTCTTATGGCTCTGATTTTCTCCCAGCCCACGTGTTGGCCAAGGTGACACGCTGCAATATCTTAGACATTTTATGTCTTGTAGTTTGGATTTTTCTTGTCTATTACTATTGACAGAAGGGACAGATTGTTAATAGAGGATGTAAAATACTCCATGTGGTATCTTTTGTCCCGTTTCTGAGCACTGCTTCTGTATTTTTGCTTGGCTTTTGTTAAATAAATGAAGGCACAATGTTCTTCATCACAACAGGTTTTAAAATCAGATAATGTGTTTTGCACAACAGGTTCTGCATGGATATAACAGGAAAAACGAGAGCTCATCTCTTACTCTGGTTACTGAGACAAAGCAGGAAATCAGAAAAGACCATTAATTACAGTTTTTCACCACTACATACATCCACACATAAATATAACCTGATCCTGGGGTCAGGCAATTCGACAATGTGTATGAACAGGTATCTATGAGGTTTAAAAAGCCACCAAATTTCAAATAAATGAACCATTATGGCTGATTTTAGACCAAAGAGTTTGACATTGTCATAATTACTTGCTCTTTAATCCATTTAGCCGAGTTCTCAACTAATATAAGCTTCTCCTTTAATTTGTCAGTTGTCTTTGTGTATCATTGCTGCAGGTTTTATTGGTTCATAAACACCTCAAATCAGTCATTTAATTCTCTTTCCCCAAAATGATCTTTCCGTAATGATTCCAACCTCTCCAGTGTCATCAAATGAAATCAACCAAAGTTATTTTCGAAATACGTCTGAAGCGCTCTTTGTACTTTTCACTGATTCATTAACCCTTCCACTGTTATGATTCATTGAATCTCACACTAAGGGCCAGGTTTGACTGTGAAGTGCAAAAAAACGTTTCCCCCTGGTTTATTAGTCTCAAAGCTGCTCAGTGGGGGAATTCCCCCGCTCCTCTCATTACACAAGGTTCTTCGCGCCATCTGGTTTTTATGTCATTTTGTCAATACCTCCAGTCCTCTTTCCAATAATTCATATCAAAAACTCAAAAACAAGAGAGGTAGGGTGTAGAAGAAGCTTCAAAGACGTAACCCTCTGGTTTCGGCCCCTGACAAACCAGTCACTCTGAACTCTCACTTTGACTGCAGGGACAACACCCACCAAGTGGTTTTATTGGTTTAAATGCCAGCACATTTAAAAATCTTGCATTATTTGGGAGCTTCCTGAAACAATCGTCCCTCTTATCCTGTAGAGTGGCTGAACAGGTTTAGGATTGAAGGCTTTGCCAAAGACACATGTTCAGACATTGAAAAACATTCTTAAAATACCAAGTTCGATGTTTTGGGAACCATATTTATTAGATTTTTATACTAGTTGATGACCGATACTCCCAAGTCTGTTGGGTAAGGAGCAAAATACCTTGATTAAACTTAGCATAAAACCAAAAATATGAGCAATAACATAAAATCAGATAATAAAAAAAAGTAAAACAATATGTGAAATAAAAAGAATTCGAACAACAGAGCAAAGATAGTTAAAAAATACACAATGGTTAACATCAATGGTTACCTTAATTGTTAAAAGCATGCTATAAGCTGATATGGTCTGAACAGATGTTACATGAATCAGCAAGATTAGGAGCAGTTACTGCAAAAGGACAATCACCTCTTTTTTTATGTCTGGCTTTTGCAACCTCTAAAAGCAAATGGTTGGTTGACCTCAATGCGGCATGTAAAAGTTCCTGTGGATATGCAGAGGCCAAATCAGAAACAAACTATGAGGACATTACAGTCACTCATACATTGCATGTTTTTCTTGATGTTAAAAAACAAGCAGCTGCAAACAAAGAGATGATACATACACACAGGGAATTACAAATCTGAGAAAAATGTCTCAGGAAGTGTATTTATTTATCTAAATTTCCCAAAAGTAAAGTAATGAGAAACCAAATGTTTTGCAGAAAACTATCAGGGCCATTTATAATGTATTGTTTAAGGAAGTTTAGATTAATCCATGTTTCATTGTAACAAACTGTTTAGTTTAATGGACAGATTTATATCATCATCTGCAAAGTGATAGATGGAAATGATATATATCCAGTATATACAACTTTATGAACACAGCAGTACAAGTAGCACTACAACGGCTGAGCTCACTGAATCAACAAATAAACAGAGTTGTTAGAAACTCTTAAAAAGACATTTCATTGTGATATTGTCATGCCTGCTCCTTCCTCTCGGGTGCGCTGCACCTCACCTGAGTACTAACAATCTTGGATCACACCTGTTCCCCATCATCATCAGCATCAGCCTCAGTATCTTCACCTGGTCAACTACCTACATATACCCATTCCACACACTACTCCATTGTGTAGTATTCTTAAGTTGGTTTCAGACTCACACCAGTCTGTGTTACTGAATCCTTGGATTAAACCTTTTTGAATTGTTTCCTGCACTTGTGTCCGGCTTCGCCTTCGCTCCGACCTGGCAGAAACCGATGCAGCTGGCTAAGAACCTTTTTCTCCAAAACTTTGGACATGAATGTGGTATAAAATTTATGAGAATTGGCCTAAATTTGACTTTTGAAAAGAGGCAGTCTGTTTAAAGGCAACTCAAACATCACTAGAAATAATTTTCATCTGAAGAAGAACATATCAACCAGTTGCAGTTAAATATATACAAGAAAAACGAGTGTAAACACGGGATAATGCACAAAAATGACTCGGTCTAATAGGAAGCTGTTGGAGTAAGAAAAAGCCCACTGAGCAATCTGGTGGTAAATATATTTTATAGACATAATAGTCTATGTTGGTCTATGAAAAGTGAAAGCTTAGAAGATATCTAGTCTTAACTAAGATGTGGCTTCAGAATCTCTACAAAGGCTAACTCTGATAAAGTGAAGCAGAACAAAACTGGAGAGGTTTTAGTACAGACAGTTTAAGCCAGGTCTAATGCAGTGAGTGCAGTACTTCTTTTATACATGTACCTTTATCAGCACAGTGGCCACAGGCTTCACTGCTGGTCAATTCCTCTGTATTTTGTATAAGTTTAATTTTTACACACTGATGCTACAAACCATTGTTCAACAGGTCTGGGGTTTTGACGCTGTTTGATTAACTTCCTGTTAGAGTCCCGTTTCAAATCTTGTTATTGTTATTTCCCCAGGCTATTGGCTTTCAACAAGGCTTTGTTCTTCGGGATTTTCTGTGTTCTGATTTGTTCTGTCCCGTGTGTTATTTTGTAATCATATTTGCAGATTCCATGTTCTGGTTTAACTAATTTATATTCTATTTAGTCTTACTTCCTGCTTAATTTAGAAGGAAACCCTCTTCCCCCCTCCTTGCATTCTGTATATTTCTTATATTTACTTTTTGTTCCCTCGTTTTACCCTGTGTTTCACAGGTGCTCAGTTCTGATTGCCGTCAGCATAAATACTCCTTGGTTTCTTTTGTTCGTGGCCAGATCCTTGTCTGTCCTGTCCTGGTTTGTTTTATAATCCTGGCTTCATATGTTGTTGCTTTTTCTTTTCTTTTTTTTTTTTATCAGTCTGTTGAGAGTTTCGATATTATTTGGCTGTAGTACTTTGGTTTATCCTCTTTGCTGTACCTTTCTTTTAAATAAATTCTGGTTCCTGTATCTGCCTGCCTCCTGCCTTGTAGTATTTAAGTCCTTCTTCCTCGTCCCCTCTTTACCATAGTTCATGACATCTTTTTGTAATGGGAAGCTCTGGTGCTGCTTTGATGTGTTCAATTAAACACTACATGTTTACAATCAGTCATTTCACTGAAGACCCAACTCATGATAGAAAATATCCTACACTTAAGTAAAAAATCTTATAAACAAGCTCTATGATCTACTATAAGCTGGAATTCCTACAGTGCAAACAAGGAAACTTCCAAAACTGAAAAGAACCATGAAAATTTCCACTGTCCAAAAGCACTTTATGTGACCATGATGTTGCTTGCCAGAGCATAAAAGCTATTTTGAAATAGTGACTATTGGTCAGAAAAGTAGGAACAGTCCTGCAGTGGATGTGGAAGATGTGGAGATTCTAAGTTTCTGATCGGGCTTAGTAAGAAGCTGGTTTCCTCTGTTGGTACTCCGACAGATCAGAGTTGCATTTCTGTCACAATATTGGTCAAGTGGTTTTAAAATTGCAGTTGCTCCATTTAAGCTAAATATGATCACAGAACCATCCGGAAATAATGACAGACGTTACATTAAGACTCTGGTTTCAAAAGACTAAGTTAATGCAGTGACAGCAACTTCATTGTGTGAGTCTATGCTGAACTAATTTACTGGCAACGTTGATGATTGGGCCATCACTTCCTATATCCTGTTTATATTTTTAGCTGCCAAGAATCTTCAGTGATGTATTGATATTTTCAGAAAAGAAAATAGACAACGAAAGCCAAACGACACAGCTCACAGATGCCATATTATACGTGATGATGGTGGAAACTTTATGACACGGCACACAAGAGCAAAAATGGAGAAAAGATGATGTTGTTAAATCACCAAGCTCTCTCAGTTTCAATCTGAGTCCAAAAAGATCCTAAGTGGATCTAAATTTTTACATCTTTTAAGTACGAATGTTTAGCCTTTTCTAATGTCTTGTAGCTGTAAACAACAAAACTGTTTTGCCTTCATTTTGTTTTTTAAATTTCAAACTATATTCCCACTTACACATGCATAAATGTTCTCATCGTGCAGAAGCGTGAGTGGTATTACTCTTCAGTGTGGAATATTTCTTTTAGAGTAATACTTCTGCAAAAACATCACTAGGACCACAACATTTTTAACCCTGCTACCACACACTGTTTTACAGTACAAGTGGAACATAACAGCATGCCAGTACATGTGTAATTCTCAGCCTTTTTACGCCTATCATAAAGGTAATAGTGGGTTGTTGTATTTCATACTTCAAGGTAGAAGGTTTTTTTTTCTCTTGTTTAAGCCTTTTTATCTGTTCATCTTGCTCTCGTCCTACTGTGTGGGTGATAATCTCTTCCTGTGTAGTATTTACCAAGTGCTGTCAAATGTGAGAAGTAACACCATGCTTGATTTGTATAATGTAATTATTTTGGATTATGATTAGCAGTTTCAGTAATTGTTGGTTTTTTTTAATTCTTTTAATTGTCAAGGAAACTTAATTGCGTACAGGCCTGCAGGACTTTGTGATCGGAGTAGCATAATGTCAAGTTTTAGTTTCTCTTGAGATTACATTCATGCATCCGTGTTATTGCAGTGGCACAAATACATCAAGGTATCCTCTGACTGATGTCAGGATTGCATATGCCAGGATTGATAAAGACGCACATACTATGAAGAACATAAAAGCAAAATATGTCATGATGCCCCTGAATCATCTGGAACAAACCAAATAAACTGTTTAGGTTTGTGTCAGTAAACAAGAACTGGGACATGCATTCTAGTAACCAACATCTTTTAATATAATTTCATGTCATTTCTGCACTGACTGCATGCACTGAAAAGGAGATACAGAAGCAGCAAAGGTCACAAGATGCGTTCACAGCTATGACATTGTAATCAAATGCTTTGCACCGCAGCCTACTGACGCATGAGAAACCTCCGAATTGATGCTTTCAGCATTTGTGGCTTGAGGACAGATTTACACAAGGGCGTCAAATGTTTCCAGAGAAAGTCCTTTGTTTAAAAAATACAAAACAAAATACTACACTAGACACGCTCCTTTTAATTTAAATGAGGGGAGACTTGTGCTGACTCTCACAAGGAAATTTTTCATAGTGTTTGACCAGACAGATTTATTACATAAATCTTAGAGTTCCCTTTATTTTTCAGCTGACATAACACTTCTTGTTTGTTTAATTTGTATATATATATACACTGCTCAAAAAAATAAAAGGAACACTAAACTAACACACCCTAAATCTGAATGAATGAACTATTCTTATTAAACACTTTCTTATTTACATAGTTGAATGTGCTGACGACAAAATCACACAAAAATGATCAATGGAAATCCAATTTATTAACCCACGGAGGTCTGAATTTGGAGTCACACTCAAAATTAAAGTGGAAAAACACACTACAGGCTGATCCAACTTTGATGTAATGTCCTTAAAAC
>JBAMHW010000025.1:17740036-17771930 GCA_037177495.1 Rhadinocentrus ornatus
TGAAACACTGCTGGGATAGGCTCCAGCTCACCCTGCGACCCCTAATGGGAACAAGCGGTACAGAAAATGACTGATGACATGACTGAGGAAGGCAAAGTACCTAGAAAGAACCCATGTATACACGCCCCCTTCAGTCCACAGGACATGGTTCCAGTAAACCTTGGACTCTAAGCTCTTGGACTGGTGGTCTTCAGCAAACTGTTTGCAGTTTTGCTTGTGATTCAGCTTCAGAAGAGACTTTCTTCTGGGATGACGGCCATGCAGGCTTACTTGACAGTGTGCGGGAAGCACTGACAAGCTAAGCTCACACTTCTTCAATTTTTACAGCAATGGTGGCAGCAGTCTTTTTTTTTTCTTCTTCTTTTTTTTTGTGCCAGTTTCTGGATATAATGTAGTGCATGAGGGTTCAACTTTTTGGGTCGACCCTGATTGGGCCAGTTCTGAGTGGAACCCCTCTTGGAAAACTGCTGGTCATTGTGATGTAGCTCAGCTTCAGGGTATAACCAATTTTCTTGAAACCTTTGCCCTCTTTGGGGAGAACAGCAATTCTATTTCTCACATCCTCAGGAAGTTCTTTGCCACAAGGTGTCATGTTGAACATCCAACAGCCATTATGACAGATTTGTACCCAAAACAACTAATTTAACAGCTCTAATGCATGTTAAACATTTTGTATGGTCCAGTCAAGCAGGCAAAAACATGAACATGAATATGTGTAATCAATATGTATAAGTATCACTAGAGGTGTACTGACTTGTATTGCCAGCTGTTTAGAATAATAAAATAAAATGCTGTGTTCAGTAATTTGCAGAGGACAGTGACTATTCTCAATTTAACAACAGTTTAATTTCTATGGGACTATCCTTTGAAAGACTATACTAAAATTGTTGTTGAAATGTGAGGAGTGTACTCACTTTTGTGAAATACTGTGCAAATAATTTAAAGAAATACATCTAAATTTGATCACATTTCGCATTGTTGTAGCTCCGTCCACTGGCCACATCCCGTTGTACAAAACAAGCACCCTGAACAGTTGTGCGTAAAGCGCTTGCGTCAATGTTTTCGAAGGCCCGCGAGTAGCTAGTGTGCTAATCCAACATTCGGAACGTTAGTGTGGTTTTCATCAAAATTAAACGTTGTTTTTTTTCTGGATTTTAGCCATTTATCCGTCACCTGATTCACGGTATGTATAGATGGAAATTTTTGTATTTGTTCTAAATACACATTTGACTCTCAAAAGTCAGTTTAGGCTCTTAGGTAACATCAGATCTAGTTTATGTTAGCTTAGCACAATTTAGCTGTGCCGGGGTACGTACGGGTAGCGTGTTCCAACTTAGCATTAGCTAACTTAGCTTCTAGGTTGTGGTTGTCAGTTTAGCCTATTGACTGGAAGCTGGTTGTTTATACATTAACTTTAGGGTTTTGCTAGCTTATGTTAGCGAATATCATCCCATGAAATTAAACTACAAACAAGCGTTGATGCACTCAATAGTCAATTGGTGAAATACATAATGTTAAAATATTGATAATATGGCAATGTTCTCCTTAGCGTGCTCTCATCCAGCGAAGCTAACTGTGTTTTAATTGTTCTCGTTATGAAGTCTTGTTGAAATTGGTTGTATTGTATCTTCATCAGGTCACATTTACTCCCAGAATGTCTTTCCCTCCGCATTTAAACCGGCCGCTGTTGCCCCCTCCTGGGATACCCCCTCAGTATGCTGGTTTTCCTGCAGGTAAGCGAATACACGACCCACGTAAATGTATGATTACCTTACACGAATCGCGTTTTCAATTATGAACAGAAAATGGTCAAAGTAAGGTATGAGGCACAATAGCAGCCTTTTGGTTGATAAAATTCACAATTGTACTCAGATAGGCATTCTCGGATTGCAAAGAAACCCAGTGTTGATAAATACAATACTCTAAGCACTTACATTTTTGTCTTTATATGACATATTTCTTTTTATTGTTGTAGGAGCACCAATGATACCAGTTCATATGGGGATCATGGCCCCCACTCCCACAGTTATGATTCAGTCCATGCCAGTGGTCAGTAAGCCTGCAGTCCCAAAGAAGGACATTTCCTCACTGCGAGCCAAGGATGATGAAAACAGCGGGCCCACTACTACAGTATTTGTGGGGAATATATCAGAGAAAGCTTCAGACATGCTCATCAGACAGCTTTTGGCGGTAAGGAATATAAAAATATTACATATCTTTCATTGACATCAGTGACTTGGACTGAGTCTTTGGAAATTCTTCTTCTTGGTATGAATGTTTCACACTGCAATATTGCACTTAAAAGTACCAAAAAATTACACAACTTCTGAATAGTTTTTTTTCTTTGTGCTTTTACAGAAATGTGGAATTGTTTTGAGTTGGAAGAGAGTTCAAGGAGCATCTGGCAAGCTTCAAGGTAATTCATTTCACATGGTATGCGCATCATTGGGTATGGTGATACCTACATTTAAGAATAACTTGGATGACCAGCTCTTTATTTTTGCTTTGCCATTTAAGTTACTCCAAAAATATCTTGTCTATATGTTTTATTCTGGCAAACCACAAAGTACAATATTTGAACCAGCATTTTCAATCTGTTTGCACAAACTTGTGTGTTGCAGCTTTTGGTTTCTGTGAATACAAGGAGCCAGAGTCCACATTGCGAGCTCTGCGGCTGCTTCATGACTTGCAGATTGGAGATAAAAACCTGCTAGTGAAGGTGGATGCCAAGACTAAATCTCAGCTAGATGAGTGGAAGGCCAAGAAGAAGACTGCAAATGGGGTATAAAGATGTCTTCAAAAATGATTCCTGTTGATTATAAGTTTGATTTAATTAAAAAAATTGTTTAAAAACTTTAATTAAGCATTAAGTGGTAACAAAGCTGGAATTATAATTTATTTATCTGTATTGGCAGACCAAGAAGGCAGAAGATGGAGATGAGGAGGAAGAGGTTCTTGATGAGGAGACAAAGAAGAAAGATGAAATTATCAAAGGTGCCATTGATGGATTGATGCGGGAATATGCTGCTGAACTTAATGCGCCTTCTCAGGATGATGAGTCCCAGCGACGAAAGAGAAAAAAAGAAAAGAAAGAAGAGGTATAGCCACAATTATTGTTAAGCCTGTATCAATCTGTTTTGAATGTGTATACAAGGTGAGCGTTACTATTTCAACCTGGGCATTGAATTTTGTCTCCAATTTTTTCCTCATAGGATGACATTAACACTATTGACATGGAGGAGGACAAGAGAGACCTGATTTCCAGAGAGATTAGTAAATTTCGTGACACTCACAAGGTAAAGTGGCTTCTTTAATCTCGTAGTTGACATTACAGGTTTTGGACAGCAGTTGCTAACTTAGTTCACTCCTAGAGCTTGCACATTCAGTTTAAATATGTCACACTTGATCAGTAATGTGCATACCGCACCACAGATTGGCTCTCTCTAAAAGTTATACAACCAAGCATATTAATGCGCCCTATATTCTATTAAATATTTCACTTTCAATCACCACAACAGATGGCTAATATTCTTGTCACCTCTCTCAGGCCTGATTTGAAACCTGTGACCACCGTAGTGAAACTATTTAGGTGTGACTATTAGAGATCCATATCTTCATTCATCACACAAAAATGCATGGAGACGATGTAAAGTTACTTTAAAGCTAATCTATTCATTAAACCCCACCATTATGATAGTGGTCATATGGTGACTAAAGCAAGATGAATCTCAGAGCTTTGGAAAAAGTTGCCAGGATAGGATGTAAGTATCAGCCTTCTTTTACTATATACATACACTGGGCGTCCCCCTCTTGAGGACTTGCATTGGGGCAACTGCACTGCTCTTATGTGACTAAGACAGTGTCCTTTATTTAACCAACTATTTTTCAGTACATATACTACCACTCTTCATGTTTAAGAATGTACAATACCATTGGCAGCTTCCTGGAAATCTGCAAATTCAGTGAACCTGTGCGAGTCCTCTCTAAATTATGGTCTGTCTTAATGGTGTTCATGTTGAAGCATAAGGGCACAGTAACCACTGCAGTGACTCTTGCTGTAACCTTTATGATGCTAGTGTGGAGTGGGGGCGCCCTCTCCACAGCAGTATGATGATCTGAAGACTGACAAGGTACGTGCTCTCTGTGTGTGTTGTGGGATCTCACTCTTCCATCTTCTCAGACTACTCTGTATCTTACTGTCTCTGCCTTAGTTTTCTTTCTTGCAAGATGGCCTACTTGTGTTCATTTGTCTATTCAGAGAGCACAGGATGAAAACTCAACCACAATGTTTTTTTTTTTTTGTTTTGTTTTTTAAGAAAAAGCCTTAGGACAAAAGCAAAGTCTTGCCACCAGGTTATAGATTAAAATAAAATTGGTAAAGAACAAGTTATTGCTCTGATTGTTGGGAATTAAAATTCTGCATTAAGTCCAGCAAAAAAAAAAAGAGAGAGAGAGAGGAGAGGGTGCAAGCTTTGCAGACGGGTAAAATGACAGCAATATAATTGCTTGAAATTTTTTCCAAGCAGGAGGGCATGTATTTGTTTAGCAAGCCCTGGTAGACACTTCAGAGGTAAGTAAGAAGCATAGACTGTATGTAAAAAATGACCACAGCCGTAGAGCAAGCTTCAGTCAATATTAGCTGATTTTCATTAAAGTAAGTGCTTTGTAATTCAATGCTATGTAGAATTCTAGGTGCAGAGTTGAAGGAATACAGCACGGTAAAAAAAAAGAAAGAAAAGAAAAGTGAGCTGGTGGTCATTGGTGAAATAATTCCATTATCAAGAACCTCATGTGCCTAAGGAAAGTTAATTTGGGGTGTATCTGGCTTGATTTACAAGCCTTAGGGAAACGGGCCATGAGGTTAATTTAGTGATGAAGTTGAGGACATTTCTACTTTTTATATTGTAATCTCTTTTTAGTAGAATTATTAATAATTTTCTGCTTGTTCCTTCTACATTTGCTGTCTGTTAAGTAAGCATGGCTTTTTATTTATTTATTTTTTCTTCCCTTTAGTGAATTAGGTGATTGTGGCTTGGTCTATTTTTAATGCACAGTCTATGTTTCAAAAGTCACCTGAGACTTAAAGGACGTCTGACATGAGGTCAATAAAAGAAAAAAAATTAACACTGGTCATATCGGTAACTAGTAATACTTACCAGAACTCCCAAAGTTTTGAGTACATTGCTAACATCTAATCTTTTTTTTTTGTTTGTTATGAGATTTATTTTCTTGAGGTGCATTACACCCAGGGCTTACATTAGACTGTTTCGTGCTGCAGGACATCTGATGACATGTGATTGTATAAACTTCAGTTTAGAGATCATGTACTTAAAACTTGAGATTATAACTACACAAATTTAAGATAAATGGGAAACTGTTTTATTATGAATTATTATATTTCTACTCATCTTAATCGCTTCTTAACTGATTAGGATAAGTAGAAATATAATAATTCATAATAAACTATAACTATAAATGTTACAGAAATGCACTTGAAGCTCGAACTTGTAATGCATATAAAGGCAGAGTTGTGTTGTGTGTGTGTGAGAAATGAGTCAAGAAGAGCAGCTGAAGACTTCTCAGGGGTAAGACAGCTTCTACAATTTCATTTATCTGTGCAGAAAATGTTCATAATGTTCATTTTATGACTTAGAACTACACAGATTGCCATGTTATCCATTGAAGTAAAGGCTATTTTTGATGATTTTGATGATGCTAAAGCAAGACGGAATCCCATAACATTTTTCCCTTGTATACCATGTGACCTGCTTTCCTCCCAGGCCTAACTTAAAAGGCTTGTAGGGGCAGCGAAGGGCTGAGTCCATAGTTCAACACCTGTAAGTCACAAACAACTAGTTCAACAAAAGACTGATGCCTGTTTCTGTTTTTGTTTTCCTTGTTCTGAAAGGCCTCCTAAGGAGAGAGAAAGCAATTTTTTTTGCTGGGTTATGAATGCCTTAAATTGAACATTTTCCACAGATCTTTACAACTACTTAAGTGGTTTCCAGTCACATTCTTGCTAAAATGTAACTGTTTTTCCCAATTCCAAAGCAGTATAATGCACCATGTTTTAAATGAATGAAGAAGCTCTCTCTCACTCTTCATGTGAAGGAGAGACTTTTGAATGAGCCGTGTTTTCCCAGTTAGGATTACAGCTTTGAACTGAAATAGGGCATGCTCCTCTGTCAAACCACTCAAAATCTGGAAACCACTTGATCTGTGTACATTTGTCAGCTTACTGCAAACACTCTAACGTGGCATTAGCTAAACCTGTCTGTGTTTTGCTCTGCAGAAACTAGAAGAGGAGAAGGACAAGCGGGAAAAGGAGCGGTTGGAGTTTGAGCGTGAAAGGAGGGATCGAGAAAAGGAGCGAGAACGAGAAAGGGAACGACGGGACCGTGAGAGGGAAAAGGAACGGGAGAGGGAGAGAGAGAGGGAGCGAGAACGTGAGAGAGACAGAGACAAAGACCGTGAGCGCAGGACCAGAGAGAGGGAGCGAGAGCGAGACTGGGAGAAAGACAGGAGCCACGACAGGAGCGCCGACCGCAGCCGATCAAGGTGAAGATAAGAAAGAACTTTGAAACATAGTTTTATGTCATTGTCAAACACAAGAAAAAACCAGGATAAAACAACAAATAGAATTTTACACATGTCAAAATGTGTACACACTTAATGCTAACATCTCATTTGTAATAATTCAATGTATGTACATAAAGATGAGCCTAATTTTAATAGTTTTTGTTATGATAAAGAAATTTGCAACATTTCAAGAAGCTTTGTTATACTCATGCAAGTCTAGAGGCCTGTCTACCTGCCCCCTCATCACCCCGTCTATCAGTGAACAACTTTTGAGTGCAACTTGTGCCTGTGCGTTTTCTTTTTTTATATTTTCTCTTAAACATAACAGCACTTAACCATAACACTAAAATTGTAAGGAATCTTGACAAATAAGCCCATCTTTGTACCCTTAGCATAGAAAAATACAAGTTAATTGTAGGGCTGGGTATTGTTAAGAACCTTACGATTCAATTCGATTTCAATTCTTTGGGTTGTGATTCGATTTTGATTTAATTCAATATTGATTTAAATGCTTTGATGTCTAGTCATTAATTAGTAATACACAAATAATTAGAATTCCTGTTGACAGTTTTTAAATATTTTCATGGCCATATTAACATATGTGGTAAGTCACTTCATATTTTTTAAATATCTGAAAATGAAAAACTGCAGAATTAAAGAACTTTTTTCTGCATGTGGCGTGCAACAGTAGGACCCATGGAGTTCTGTTACAGGCAAAGGATTTTGTCGAGTTGCGTCTGTTTTAAGTCAATAGGTTCAGCTACAGCTTGTTGCAGAGCATCTGCATAGTGTGGGTGTAAGCGCAGGTTTGTCATGTTAGTGCAGTACTTTAATTCTGCCTGGCACAGCTTACAAAAGAGCTTACTTTTTTCTATTTCCTGTGTTCTGGATTTACACGAGAATTCAAAATTACCCCAAACGTCAGATTTAAAAGTTAATGGAGCTGGTTTTAGCCTCTTGCTGCTTGCGTTGGTCGCCATTTTTTGGTTTGATTAATGCAGCCTCCGTCTATATAACGTGAATAACACCCACAGCACCCCCCATGGGTCAGGAGGAGAATCGATTCAGAGGATTTGCCTAAATGATATTGAATTGGGCAGCAAAATATTGCAATGCATGGATTAATCTTTTTTTTTTTTTTTTTTTTAACCCACCCCTATTGTTTTATTTACTACTTTTCTGTAGGCATTCTCAAAAATTGTCATGCACAAAAAGTGTATCATGAACTCTGACAAACAAGCAAGTTCAGTAGTTCACGACTTTTCACACATTTAGGCTGAGTAAAACTCCTTTTAGGACTATATACCACACTTTACTGACATTTCTATGCCTCTTCTAACACCATACTGAAACCTGTCATATGTATTCTTTGTCCAAAAAAGAGTTTAAAACTCTATAATACATCCATAACTTTTTTTTTGCGTGTTTAGGGAGTTGAGTCGAGACAGAGAAAAGAAGCGGGATCAAGAGGACGAAGAGGAGGCGTATGAACGCAGGAAGCTGGAGAGAAAACTCAGAGACAAGGAAACAGCCTATCAGGAGGTAGGAACTACAGACATAAAAACTGCATAATAACACATTTAAGCATGATGATTTTATGTTGTATATTAATTTTCGAATTCCTAAACATTTTTTTGCTCATTCTGGCTTGGTTACATTCAGTTTCTCAGAATAGTTTAGTTGAGTGCTGTTTGGGTCCCATTCATTCAGCCCACAATGTTTAAACTAGCCTTTCTTAGCCAGCTGGCTTGCTTTGTTGTTTGGTGCTAGATAAAAAAAAAACATAGAGAGGAACCTACTGTTAATTTTCTTAGATAGAAACAAAATAAGCACACAATTGAAATGTTTACACTTACCAGAATACATATGTCTTAAGCACACTTTCAACCAGCTTGGGAAATCAGAAAAATTTATGTCCGTGCGTCTCATGGTGGATATCCACACATTCCGCCTCCTCGTTACTTTAAATACAAGACTCCCTTGATTTTTTTTGTTCGCATTTATAAAAAGAATAAAAAGACAGTCCGTTTTTTGCCCGGTCAGTCATGTGCATTACATCCCACTATGCAACAAGTTCTCCCCATATCGATCATGGTGCCTCACGAGTGACCTCCAACAATGGCTATTTTTCCTGTCAGCCACCGCGGGGCTAGTGTCATGAGGTCACATTTCCATGCCCTATTAGATGGAAGAGGTGGACAAGAAGCTGACCAATAAAAGCCTTTTCCATATTACCTAGGCTTGTCAGGGATGTGGAAGTGCTTGCGGCTTACCTCACACTGTTTTTGTTTTTTTAAAGCGCCTAAAAAACTGGGAACTAAGGGAAAGGAAAAAGGCCCGGGATTATGCAAAGGAAACAGAAAGAGAAGAAGAGCGCAGACGAGAAATGGTAAGAGATTATTGAATGAATGCAAAAAGTCCAGAGCTGAGATTTTCTTTTCCAGTTGAAATCCCTATTATTATAATTTATCAAACCATTAAGTTAAAAATTTTTTTCCTTTTTAGTTAAACCAAAATCAGCATCTTTTTTGAGCTCGAGGTTATTATTTTCACTTAAGTGTTTGGTGGGATTTATGAGTTACAAGCTTGCCACTTTTTTTCAGTTAAAGATGATCACTAAATGACTTAAGTTTCCAACATAATACCTTTTATTGGGATTAAAAGGACAGAAGTTTTGTTTTGTTAGAGACAGCAGATTTATTATTATAAATAAATTCAGAATGGTCTGTTTTGTTTTTTTGTTGTTTTTTTGTAGGCGAAAGAAGGCAAACGATTAAAAGAGTTTCTAGAAGACTACGATGATGACAGAGATGACCCTAAGTATTACAGGTAAGCCACAATGAAGGAAAAAGCTACTGTTCTCTCTTTATCCAAAACCCAGTCTATACACATCTGTAATGAGGATTTGCGTCTTTAACTGCATGTACAAATATGTGATATTTAACATCTGATCTGTTAAGTGAAATTGTAGCAAAATAGATTAGACTATTTGAATTTTAGATTTAATGTTCTGTGTGATATGTGTGAGCTTTGTGCCAATTAGGACTGTATTAACATTTGTAAAATGTTGCGTACGTTATGTGACCCAAATCTAACTCAGCAGTTCATGTAACACTGCAGCTATTCCCATTGTTCTGAAGGCTGTTGTTTTCATTTTGACCCCTAGGGGCAGTGCACTGCAGAAACGTCTCAGAGACAGAGAGAAGGAGATGGAGGCTGACGAGCGTGATAGGAAGAGAGAGAAGGAGGAGCTGGAGGAGATCAGACAGCGGCTGTTAGACGAGGGACATCCAGACCCAGACGCAGAACTACGCAGGGTATGCCTGTCTGCTGTAATAATGTCTGTGTTTGCCTGCATCTGTCTGCAGCCTGGTGGCATGTTGTCTCTTGTTTTTGTGAAGGTCACTCATCTAAGTCTCTCTGTATCTCTGCATATTGGGAAGTCAAGATTTTGTTGTCTGCTAATGACCATCTTTTTTGTAAAATGCTGTGGTTGGAGGATATTTACTGTTATCTGTTTGTTATTGGTCTAGATGGAAGAGGAAGAGGAGGAGCGTCTAAGGCAACCTCCCATTATTCAAGAGCCTGAACCCGAGGAGCAACGTGAGCGCCACAGGGGTTCGCGAGACCATCGGGATCGCAGACAGGATCAGGACAAAGCAGAATCCCGCCCACAGCCCAATCACTCTGACAACGAGGTGGAGGAGGGTGAGGAGGATGATTATGACAACGATGAAGATAATCCTGAGACAAAACCATGCTTGAAGCCCAAAATGAGGCCCATCACAGCAGCACCTTCGGTGTCATCAGCCAGTGGAAATGTGTCTCCCAACACCCCTGGAGATGAGTCGCCCTGTGGCATCATCATCCCTCATGAAAACTCGCCCCCTGACGCTCTGCCGCAGGAAGAACACAGACCAAAAATTGGACTCAGTCTCAAACTGGGTGAGTTTAAAAGATTTTTTTTCTTCCATTAGTGTGTAACGTAGTGAATGAAGATAAATCAGCTGCAATTTAGCAACACATTTTCATCACTGATGCATACTTTGCTTCCACATCTAAACGTGTTGTTTATATTGTTGCAAATGATAACTGTCATTCACACAAAACAATCAGTTTAACCTTTAAGTTAATGCGGACTCGGGAAAATTTGGTAAATTCTTTCAGTAACTGATTTAGACCTGAGTTGTTTTTTTTGAAAAGCAAGTGTAAGCAGCTCCATAAGCAGCTGTCACTCTCTATTAAAGAATTCTTAGATTTTATTGTAGACAAATTACATTACCCGTAAATTACATAAAAGGCATAAAAGGGGCGGCATGGCTCAGCAAGGTAGAGTAGCCTGAGGGTTGCCGGTTCGATCCTCGAGTTCACGCCGAGGTGTCCTTGGGCAAGACACCGAACCCCTAATTGCTCCTGATGGGTCATGGTTGAGTGCCTTGCATGGCAGCTTTTGCCATCAGTGTGTGAATGTGTGTGCGAATGGGTGAATATGATGCATACTGTAAAGCGCTTTGGAAAGAAGCGCTATATAAGTACGGACCTTTTACCATTTTACCATTTAAAAGGTAAAAGCATACAATTATGCCTGTTCACCAAGGAAGATGCATAAAACATCATCTAAATGAATGGACTGACTTTAAGTATTTGCATTACTGGATCAATACAGTATATTATAAAATAGGTTTTAGCATCTTTGAATGAATTATAGTTCTCTTTCCACACACCTGTTTTTTCTAGTTGAAAAGCTATAATTATTATGTTTTTTTTACCTCAAGAAGATGTATTGATTAAGCTCTTGCAACATTATCAATGAAAACTACTTATCAAGCTGTGTCCTCATCAGGTGCCACAGGGAGCCCCAGTCAACCCAATGTAGGCAAGAGAAAGAAGTTTCCAGTGGACAGTGTCTTCAACAAGTTTGATGATGAGGAGGCTGATGAACAGCCACGCAAGAGGAAGTTGGTGCCCCTGGATTATGATGATGATAAAAGCCTTGGGGTGGATGGTGCTGGGCTCTCAAGCATCAAAGGAGCCAATGCCGAGGAGAAACGGAAACACATAAAGAGTCTCATAGAAAAGATTCCTACAGCAAAACCTGAGCTGTTTTCTTACCCACTGGACTGGTCTATGGTTGACACGGTGAGGAGAGGAGATTTTAGAGCATTGGGTTTGAGTTTCAGTTCAAGTTTAATCAAGATCAGAGTGGACGAATTCACAAACTACACAGCTTCCTCTTTTTTGTATTTGCACGGCAAGCTGAGCTTGTCTTTTAAATAATAAAGTCATCTGTATTCATGTCTTAATGCTCTTATCTCTTGTTCTGTAGACATTAATGGAACGACGTGTTCGGCCCTGGATCAATAAAAAGATCATTGAGTACATCGGCGAGGAAGAGCCAACATTAGTGGACTTTGTGTGCTCAAAGGTACCGATCATGAGCAGCCATTCAGTTGACACTTAAGAAGATGGGAAACAAATTCAAATGCAATAATCTTAATTCTTTTTTTCTTTTTCTTTCTCTCTTCCTTTACTTTCAGGTGATGGCTCACAGTATGCCACAGAGTATCTTGGATGATGTTGCCATGGTGAGTAATACCACAGATAAGCTCATGGTCATGTTATAATAATCAGTTAGGGTCATTTGTCTACTATATTAACACCAAACTATGGAAGAACAGCAAAATTTATGAAAACGGCTGTCTTCAAATATCAGTCTTACAGAGCTGTTTTTACATCGGAAATATTGCCATTCACAGTCAACCACAGATGTGACTCGGCCTTCCTTTACCTTGTCCTGATCAAATTGCTATCAGTCTACTAAGCAAAGTCTGGTGTAGTCGGAAACAGCTGACCATAAGAACATGTCCAGTCCTTCTGTCACCTGACTGCTCTTCGGATGTGCTTCATTTAATGTTCTTTTTGCACCTGCTCAGGTCCTCGATGAAGAAGCTGAAGTCTTCATAGTGAAGATGTGGCGGTTACTCATTTATGAAACAGAAGCTAAGAAGATTGGACTGGTGAAATAAGCATAAGTCACTGAATGAAGATAACTGCTTTGTGTAATAGAGTAGCGAAATTATGTCATCCCAAACAAAGACAGACTAACTACAGTATCTGCTCACACATATTTCCAGCTGTTCAAGACATTTTCCCCCTACTTCCAACAAACTCCATCTGCCTTCTCTGTTTGCAAGTGCTGACTGTTCATTTTGCCTGTGTGTATAATCTGTATTATTTGGTTTTGATGAAAGAATGCAGATGAAAGGTATCTGCTGTCAGATATGCACAACTATCAAGTTGCAGATGAAGTCTATTGGTCCTCTTGTATTTTGTATACATGCCAATTCAGTTTTTTGTGCAGGGTTGTCGCAAGCAACCAACTATAATTTCAGGGTGGTTTTCATGTTTTTTTTTCTTCGATTTTTCACAGGGGTATTTATTTGTGGTTTGATAGAACTCATTTGTCAGTAAAACCTTTTCCCCCTCATCACAACATTCCTGATAGTTCAACATATCCTTGTCCAAAGACGGACAAAAAAAACAGATGCATTTGTCATCTGAAATGTGTATTGACAAGAGCACCAAGCCCCTGGATGGTGATATGCCTGAAGCTGTAAAGCACACATTGTAACCACTATAGGCAAGAAGCTACGAACGGGAAAATGTTTGAAGTTGTAAAGGCACTCTCCAGTCTAGTTTCTTTTTTTGTATTTGTGAACATTTGATTGAAATAGTTTTTTTAAATAAACAAAGTTTGTTTTTTTTCACTTACAATGTCAAGTCACTGCCATCAACTGTGCGCTTGGTTTAAAGTATTTCAAAAACTCAAATTCCACCTGGTTTTACACATTTGCACAGGAAATAGTGCAAAATATTAGTCAGGTTCCCAGTTAACAAACACTAATAGTTTTGATGCTTAGAGCCAAAAAAGACATTAAAAAATCTTTACTATTCTTTTTTTTTTAAAAGCTGACAAAGAAACATTGAAATCAAAACCTCCAGAACTTTATTGATGCCATGTGAGCCAAACAAAAGCAGGTCTTGCTGGTATAACACCTGTAACTGGAAAATAATCAGCAAAAAGTCACCACTGACTGCTTGTCGAGATAAGACGAGCCTATGCAGTTCCCTCTCAGTCAGTCACATCCAGTGATCAGCCAAAGAGGATGCGCCACAGATACTGAAGACACTGGGCTTTTAAGCAAGAGGTGAAGGCCACTGCTTGAATCAGGTATTTTTTTGTTGTTCAAATCAGTGTACTTAAAAACAGAAACTATACTGATGCTTAACTTGGAATTGAACCATCCTTGTGTCCATGTCTGGGGAAGAAGACACTTTAATGTTCCCTTCTGAGACAAAACTTGCTAATGAACAACCTGGGACATTCGCCAAACAATTAGTAAAATGCCAGTAAATGTTTGCAATGTGAAAGTTGGACTGTCCACATTTTCCCCTCCGATGTTTCTTTTTGATTTTTTCCCCCCACCAGCTTTCCACTGAAGCCCAACTAGTCTTCTGCTTTGGCCTCCATCTCCTCAGCATCATCATCTCCGTCCACCTCAGCATTCTCTCGCTCTAACCGCTCCAGCTGCCGAGCCAGCTCAGTCTCATCCGTATCCGTCACCACCTTGGGCTGTAGGGCACAATAAAGTTTTATTAGTTTATTCTGCAAGAAAAATAATCAGACCTTGGGAAATGATGGAAGAGTCTGGGTATGGCGGTTGCCAGGAGAATGGTACTTGTCTGACTGCATTGTGCCAAGTGTAAAGTGTGGTAGAGGTGGGATTATGGTTTGGGGTTGTTTTTTAGGAGCTGGGCTTCACCCCTTAGTTCAAGTAAAAAAAAATGTAAATGATTAAGCATACCAAGGCATTTTGGACAATTCCATGCTCTCAACTTTGTGGGAACAGTTTTGGGAATAGCCTTTTCCTTTTCCAGAGCGGAGGCTCAGAGCCAGGCCGTCTCGTCCAACATCAGTGTCTGACCTCAAAAATGTGCTTCTGGAGGAATGGTCAAAAATTAACCTATAGACACTCCTAAATCTCCCTAGGCCTTCCCAGAAGAGTTAGAAATGTTACAGCTGTAAAGGGTGGGACAACGTCAAATTGAACTCATTTGATTAAGAATGTGATGTCTATTAATTTCATATGAGAGTCGAGGCAGGTGAGCCAATACTTTTGGCAACATAGTGTATCTCCTCCAAGACTGGATGAGGACATCAGCCAACCCCTGAACAATCTGTGGTGTGACGTGGTGGATGGAACAAGACATGATGTCCCAGAGGTACTAGATTGGATTCAGGTCTAGAGAACAGGCAGACCAGTCCATAGCATCCATGCCTTGACCATGCAGGAACTCCTGATACATTCCAGCCACATGACACCTAGCATTGTCATGCATCAGAAGGAACCCAGGTCCCGCTGCATATGGTCTAAGGATCTCATTCCGGTACCCAATGGCAGTCAAGGTACCTCTGACTATGACATGGAGTTCTGTGCGGCCCTCCAAAGATATGTCTCCCCAGATCCTCGACCCATTGTCAAACCGGTCATCCCGGAGGATGCTGTAAGCAGCAGAGCGTTTTTCACAACTCCAGATTCCCATAACTCCACGTGAACCAAACTTTCTCACTACAGCGCACTTTGATGTGCCATCCTGGATAAGCTACACTACATGGGCAACTTTTGTTGGTTGCAGACACCGCCTCATGTTACTTCTAGTGGTGAGGGCACTGGTAAAATGCAAACGTGACCAAGAATTAGCCAGAAAGGATGAAGACAGGGAAATAGTTTGTGGCCACCACCTGCGGGAATATTCCTTTGTAGGGGTTGTCTTGCTACAGAAATCGCTCACCTCCATTTGGATATTAAATACGCCTCTTTTCTCCTCAATCTTCTCCTTGATAGCAGCCATGGCCTGGTTTAGGACAGACAGCCCCTCTGTGCGCTCCAGAGTAGTAGTTGTCATCACATAGCGAGGGGGAGCGATTAGGTTGATCTGCCAAAAACCAGACCACACAATACTGGTAGAGACAGTAGTTAGAGGAGAACACAACTAACAAAAGCAGCAGGCTGCACTTTGTAACTCATTTTAATCTAAAAAATGCAAGTGTTACTTGAACAAAGTCTTTAATTCATAAATGAAAGACCAAGTTTAGTCAAATATTAGAGTGGGTGAGGCAGCGAGAAGAACCTTAATGGGCATAGCCTCTGTGGAGCAGCCGAGTCCAGCCCTCAGAGCTTCTTTCACGGCATCAATGCCTTCATACCCATAGCATGCCACTTCAATGTCTGTGGAAACAAGGAAAACAAAGACATCAAGGATACATCATCACCCTGTGATATTTATTAGAGAAAGTACTTTAAAACAATCATAATAACAAACCTGCTCTGATTTTGACAGCCTGTGGAGTGAGTCGCCTATTGATGTTATCAATCAACACACTCCTCTCCTCCTCTGTTAAATCCAGGCCATCCAGAATGGAAGGATCTCTTTGAAAGGGAAAATATTGATAACAAAAATTACACAAATGTCAAGATATCATGGTACTGTTTGTCATTCTTCATCAGACTTACGATACAGCCTGTTTGAAGACGTCATAAGCGCCGTATCCTGGCCGCTTGTATTTTTCATCAAAGACCCAGGCAGTGCGCTGGTACAAGCTCTCTAGCTGCTCGTCCTTACTGTATTCCAGCACTTCTGCTACGTGTCGCAGGATGCTGTACACCTGCAAACAAAACACTAAATCAGCTCGGTGTGAAAAATTATGTCATAAAAAGTCACTAAACATTAAGAACTTATTTTATTGAATAAATTTAAAATGGTTTTTGCATTTATAAAAGGAAATGCTTCATGTTGGCAGGTCCTTCCATGACTGATTTTGTAATAATGTTTATGAGAAGAAAAGAAAAAAAACAACAACAAAAAAACAAACTTACAGTTTTAGATTTGGTGAATTTATCCTCACACTTGATGGCCTCCTCTGGGGACACTCTTCTTTTTGATAAATCGATGTATCCTGGAGGGAAAATGGAGACAAATTTAGTGACACTGTCTCATTTATTACAAAGTTTAAACAAATCTGCAAGCACTTGTTGGCTCTTGAAAGCAATGAAAAAGTGTTTAAATCTGTAGGAAGTCTGGCCCAAAGGGCAGGGATGATAGATCCACTAGTGCACTCAGCTGTTTGGAAAACAGTTTCAAAATTATACATTTGGTATAAAAATGGTATGACAGTAAGCTGTGCTGCCTCAGGATAATGCTGAATAAATCTTAATCTAATAAAAATTTCCCATTTTTGCACAAAATGATAATTTAATCAAATCAATTTCATTATTATGATCACATATGAATAACTTGGTTGATGTGTATATAAATAAGGTAAGTTTAATGTTAGCACTGAGTGTTTAATCAATACATCCAGTAGTTGACGGATTTTGATGGTCAGGCTAGTAAGAAGACTGTTAATTTACCACCTGCAGAAAAGTTTCACAAGTTGCTTTTATTTATAAATAATAATTTCACTGCTGTTATGTGGCTATTCTTGATAGTAAATATGTAAATGACAACTAAACAGACAACTAAATTATTGAACATGAACTCATGTTACGGAGATGAACTCATGAACAGGTAAAACAAAAAGAAGAACTAAATCACTTTAATGTATTGGATGTAGAAATTTGACTCTATAGATTGTACTGTTTGTCTGTTCAAACAATATTTTGACAATGCCCCCCCCCCAAAAAAAATTCTGTCCTTTGTGCAAGTCTTTTTACAGATAGTTTTAAAAATTGACCTCTGTCTGTATTACTCAGCCCCCCAGTCTGCCGGCACTCACCCTTCTCTTTGTCTACTCGGATGACGACCACACACTCGTTGCGGCCTATGCGGATGAGCTTGTTGATGGAGCGAATACGTCGACGTGATAGCTCACTCAAGAGGATCATGCCCTCAATGTTGTTGTACTCCAAGAGGCTGACGTAGGCGCCCATTTCGGCGATGGACCTCACGTTCACCATCACAACATCCTCCACCTCTGGGAACCGGTGCTGGTAAAATCTACAGCTGAGCCCCGGCATAGCTGCGACGATGCAAACAACAAAAGCAGAGGTAAATATTTACAGCACCATATTACAGGCAAACACATAAATCAACCATTTGTTTTTGATGTGAAAAATACAACTCAGTCTGGAAGTACCGGGTCAATTTTTTGTTGCCGAGTAGTCAAGAAAATCACTGCATCCGTGCTGCTTATGGGAACACAACTTTATAAAATCATTTAATAAATAGTAGGACTTCCCCCTTTTAAAAAACATTTGTTCTCTCTCACTTCCAATTATTCAAAGAAATTATTACTCTGGTAAAACAATTGAACATCATGGCATTTTATGCATCTCACACCCCCACTGGCCCAGGAATTCTGTTGAGCTGGATAATTTTCAAAGTGAACAAAGATTGACAAAAACCTGCAGAAGGCCTGTCACTGTCATTATACAATCACCTAGTTAAAATCACTAAAGCTAAAAGACTAAAACTCTAAATACACAATCATTTCCAATTACTATCATAAAATACTCTACATTTCCAAAATTACCTTGTATTTGGCTGCAAAGCCCAACACAATTACAGGTCACATTTGTTTATTTTTTAAAAGCAAACAGAGGGGTGGTGGTTCATTTGACTGAAAGCAAAAACTGACAGGTTTAGATAAGATGGTATCTTTTACTAACAGGTTAGATAAAAAGGGAAACTGTAATAACTATTAACATTATGTTTGTGAATGTGCCCTGGGACAGATAACAGCCCCCACAGGGATACAGAAAGATATAGACTGTCAATTAACTGTATCCATCTGTGCCTTATCTTTTTTTTTTTTACTAAAGCCAGGGTAATTGATCTTAAAGACACACTCTTATGATGTAAACCTGTTTGAAACTAACGTGTTTTAAGATAAAATAAATTAATTAAATAGTTCTTACCTCTAGTGTTACTTATATTAATTATCAATTACAGAAGCTATAACTTGTGGCACTGCTTATAATAAGGTTCCTTACTAATGTTTGTTTCTAATATGTAAACACTAAACCTTGATATGGAAGGGAAATGATTTGATTATGGGCTGAATACTACAAACAAATCCCACATAGGTGGTTAAAACCCTTTATCAATTTGTACGTCACTTTTAACTAATTTTGGATTTTTTCTTTTCACTGAAGTGACAGAGTTTATCTTGGAAGATGATGTCATGAGAAAGGCAGGGGTCATGCTTCGTCTCTGAATGCTTTATTTTAATTTTTTGTCTTTGAATGGGATGATGCAATGCTGACAAACGACAATATGGTTACCGTTAAAGTTAGAGACGAAGATTGCTATAAACCAAATTGGACACATAAAGGCCTTCTTCAAATGACTGAAACACATGGAAAGCGACTGAAAATGCTTTAATTCGCAGCATTAAATGCAGACAGACGAAACCGTAATATAAGGGCAGAAACGGTTCATTTGATAACTGTTAGCTTCATAGCTAATAACTCGGCTCCCAACGCACATGCACTGCTGCCGCGGTTACCCGTTAGCTAGTTAGCTTGCAGCATCGTCTGTTCACCGCTCCCCAACAAACATCTTTCCAATTAATAAAAACTCACCTGTGTCATGGGGTTACAGACCGATACACTGGAATGTTCCGTCCTGGACGCGTTTAAATGTCCGACTATATCTTCTTTCAGTCTCTGTTTAATGAAGAATTCGGGCCCGCTAGCTCACATTCATAGGTGTGCTAATATTTCGACCCGGAAAAGATCGTCCGAACTTTGCGACACGCGCATGCACAGCTCGGTTCAATCACATGACCAGAGACCAGCTGATCACGGACGGACAAGATCACGACCATTTACTCGGTCTGTGCACCTAATCCGTCATGAAAACCGGGGTTTTGCTATAATATAAATAGAATAGTAAGAAATAATTCAAAGTAACATTAGGATTTTTATTTTAAGCGCGAATAATCAACGTACGGCTATTATCAACTGAAAGACGCAACGATGTCTGGAAAAGACAGGATCGACGTATTCCCCTCCAGAATGTAAGCAGCTTGTTTTTTTTGCTAGTTGCTAACCAGCTATAGCTTCTTAGCTAAACGATACAACAACGTTTTGTTGACCTGCTGTTTTTCAGTCTAGGAATTTTTATGTATTTATCTCAATCGAAGGGATCGCAATTGTTGCACTTTGATTCATGCATAATCATGCTTCACACTAGTACCAGGTTACTGTTTAAAAAGAGGAAGAGTCAAGTGTCATGTGATGTTTCTAACATCACATTTAAATAGAGCTGTTGATCAGGGACTTCCATCTCTAGTTACAAAGTGGATTCATGGAAAGATTGTGTATTTGTTTTGCCAACGTTAAAAAAAAGTTGTAACCATTGCAGCATGTCATTTAATGAGTAAAAAAGCTGAAGCTTTTGAATGCTGTATTATTGTTAATTCATTAATATTTTCTCTCATAAGATAAATATAAAATGGGCACAAGACCTGTAAGACAGATTACACAAGACAGAAAACATGGTTCGCATATGTCAAAGTCTTTAAATGGTGGATTGACCAGTGCTGTGAAAACAAGATGTAAAGTCACCTCAGTTTTCCTCCAACATGATTGTATTAAACTTGAAAGAAAACCCACAAAATAACAAATCCAATTAAACAGCTCTGCCATTAATTCTTTTTGTTGAAGCTGTTTAAAATGGGAGAAATCCAAGACATTTTTGTGGTGAGTTAGATAAGTAAACTAAAGAGCTGGTAAACAGTAACTGCTGCAACCAACGAGCAATGTAGTGTGCATATTCAAATACAACATTAAAAATGTGCCTGTCTTCTTTGTACTTGCAGGGCTCAGACCATCATGAAGGCTCGGATGAAAGGAGCGCAGACTGGCCGTAACCTGCTTAAGAAGAAGTCTGATGCCCTCTCCATGCGCTTTCGTCAGATCCTTCGCAAAATAATTGAAGTCTGTTTGCTTTACTGTTTTTGCATTTTGCATTCAGTTTGTGTTTAGTTTGATGCACCTATGGAAAGCAAATGTCACCTAATAGGACGACAGTTGCATAATCCCCTCTCTGACTTCATCTCAATCTTCACTTCTTTATAAAACCCAGAGAGACGTTGATTCTAATTTTGCTTGTGATGTAATTTGTTGTGCTGTTGAGTCGAAGCTGCATTGTTTGAAACAGGATGGGCAAAATGTCAAACTATAGGCTTTAATCAATAAGCGGTGTTGAATGAATGAATGAGTGAATGCATCAATGAATAAAAGGCTCCAATCATTACTTCATTAATGAAAATGTCAGAAAAAGCTTCCTAAAGGTAGACTTTTCCCTTCTTATCTCTGTTCTTTTAGACTAAGACCAAAATGGGTGAGGTGATGAGAGAGGCGGCTTTCTCTTTGGCTGAAGCCAAATTTGCAGCTGGAGACTTCAGGTAAGAATGAGAAGATTACTGTAATGTGTCAAGTTTAGTACATATCTGTCTGTAATTGACATCTTTAAGCAATTAAACACAGTTAACAGCTTTTTTTTCTCCTTTTTTCCCAGTGAGACTGAAAATTTTAGACTGGGTCTTCAAAAAATAAATATATTGAAATACTTTATATATAAGTAAAGTTTTTGTGTCATTTTTAAGTATTTTAAATGAAACAACAGACATACAAAAAGTGTTTTGAGATTGTCCCAATTTTGTGTTATAGCACAACTATAATCCAAAATGTCAACAAAGCCCAGGTGAAGGTCAGAGCCAAGAAAGACAATGTGGCAGGTTAGCTTAAAAAAATGTCTTTCCCTTTTTTCCACGCTGTGAGTATTGAGAGAAGTTATTCACACATGCTGAATCTGTTCAGGTGTCACCCTTCCAGTTTTCGAACACTACCAGGAAGGCGGAGACAGTAAGTGGAGTCCAATTGCTCATTTTGCAATACACCCATGCACATGTCTGGATACATTTTGGGGAATAGAGAACCACAGAGAGCACTCACCATCTGTGTTACCACCTGTTAGGTTATGAGCTCACTGGTCTGGCCCGAGGAGGAGAGCAGCTCTCCAGGTTGAAGAGGAACTATGCCAGAGCTGTTGAACTGCTTGTGGAGCTGGCCTCCTTACAGGTAGAGGGCACTGTTCCGAATATTAAATCATGTTAGCCTGGTTTTGTTCCTTTAAAGATGCAATAGATGTTTTTAGAAAATATATTTTCTTTAATTAGAAGTTTAATTTAACTACTGTTGACACATGTTCAATTTTGGTTTGCAGACATCTTTTGTCACTTTGGATGAAGCCATAAAGATCACCAACCGCCGTGTGAATGCTATTGAGCATGGTAAAATCCCACTTATAACAAATAAATAGTTTTCCTCTAAGATCTTAAGAGATAGTTGTTTAAATCATATTTATTCCACCCTGCAGTGATTATTCCCAGAATCGATCGCACTCTTACCTACATCATCACAGAGCTGGATGAGAGAGAACGAGAGGAATTCTACAGGTGACATTTTCTTGTTGCATCACAAATCCCCCCCCCCCCTTTTTTTTTACCTTTGATTGAAGGTTTTGAAAGATTGTAATTGCACTTATAACTTGTGATGTAAAGATCTTAGTCACCTTAAAAAAAAAAAAAAATGGCAGAGCGTTGAAATTCAAATTCCAGTTGAAGGCTCACTGCTTCCAATTTCTTTTAAAAATACCCCACCGATTCTGCAGGCTACCAAGCATTATGCATCCTATTTTCTGCTTTGTTGACAGGCTGAAGAAGATCCAAGAAAAGAAGAAGCAGCTCAGGGAAAGGACCGAGCTTGAGATTGCCGCACGGCTGGCTGCGCTTGGCCCCATCGCGGAGCCCGCCAACATGCTGACTGAGGAGGCAGATCAAGACCTGCTGTTTGAGTGAAGCGCTGGCACTCTGTGACTTCACTCCTCATCCTATTTATTTTTTGCCTCTCAGTGTGTGTGTGTCCACGTCTGTGATGATTTTTTCTGTTGTTTCAGTGCTGGAAACTATGACTGTTTCCATATGTGTTACTGTACAGGAACTAAAGTGTTGCATTTCGGGGGCTACCCACAATGTAGACAAAGAGGATAAAAATTAAAGATAAAAAGTAATTATCACGAAGAATATAAGTATGTTTACATGTGGTTTGCAAACAAAATGAAAGCATTCCGTGTGACAGATCCACCTGTACATATTTTAGTTTTATCACAACAGAGCGGTTGCATGTTGTAAAGCTCAACATAGCTGTAGATTTCAAGAGTGTGTGAGTCTATCTTGTGGAGGCCCATCCCAATAACTTCTGTCACGGGGTTACTGCTACCTCACTGGAGGACGTTTACCATTTCAACAGAACCCCCTCCCCAATATGCCCCTGTTGTCAAATGCAAAACCCAACACTTCATCTGAATAAAGATGCTCCAAGCATCCGAATGTTGCCTGGATTTCTTGTGTTTTTACCAGCAGCTGGGTTTGACTACAATTTTGCAATTGTCAGTTTTTTAGGGAAATTAATTTAAATGAACTGTCGTATTTGTGGTGAAAATAAATGCAGTCATATATATTAACTTCTCTACTAGAAAATTATCATGAACTTGCTTATTCACAAATTTGATTTTATTAACACTTTAGCAAAATTGTGCTTATATATAACTTAATGCCTCATAAAGGAGCAACAATATCTGTTGGACTTATACTAAGTGACAGGAAGTCTTGCTCGTACTATATTGGTTAAAAAATAAAAAATCTTAGCAGTACTATATAGCTACACACTGGTAGTAATGACACCAGCCAGAGCTTGGTGTTAACACAGTATAAGTCAGATAATTTAATAGTGACACTGGTGTTGAGAAAGATTTCTCTGTTCTAAAACTGAATGGAAGACAGCACAAAAACTACCCTGCAGTTTGGTATCTGGTGTGAGTTGTGGCTTTCCGCTTTATCAGGAAGCCTTTTTAAAATTCATTCTGCTGGATGTAATGTTTTCTGAGTGACGACTGTAACAATAAAATAATTCATCCTTCTCTCTGGAAAATAAATATTTACAATGATAAATAACTATTTAGAATAAGATAGAAATATTTCTATTTGTGAAATAAATGATCTTTCATAAAACAAATGATAAAACCTTAATGAAACAGAAACAGAAATTCAAAAAACCACATAAACGATACACAGAAACAGAAAGATTAAGAAACTCTGAGTGCATCCCAGCAGCATGCCGTAATGACCGCCTCCTCTACAAACGAGGAAAATGTGCAATTGAAAATTCAGTGACATTTTACCACTGTCCGTCCTTTAGTCTTCAATTTTGCTCCTTTAGTTTTACCTCCTTCTACTTTAAGACTCCTCGTGCTGTGACCCAGCAACCTCTAGCACAGCCACGATGTAGGCACCCACTGTGGCTCAGTGTCCAGTTTATCTATCAACCTGCGTAGCTCATGGAATGCCTGGTCTGGATCTATGTTCACAATAGTTGCATCAAAGAAGTGACCAAAAGTGTGTTCCATCTCACGGGCCTTTTCAATGACCTCCTTCAGTTCCTCTGGCTGTATGAATAAAAATGGAAATTAACAGGCATGAAAGGTTATTTTTAGGTCTGCTTCAGAGTTCTTGATCAATGTTTTCTTCTGTCAGCCTTTACCTTTGGTGTTTTCCCCTCTGTGGCCAGCAGGGTGCGTAGTCGTTCCTGAGAAGGAGGGGCGATGAAGATGACATACGGTTTGAGGTTGGAGGATCTCAGCACCTGTAGTGACTGACAGAAGGAAACCACATTCAAACAAGAGAAAGGATAAACCAAAGTTAGAATAAATTACAATGTGCTAAAGCAAACAGTTCAGGAAAATCCTTTAGTGACTATATAAATACGGCAAGTTATTTTAATTTTAATTAACCAAAAAGTTATTTACGATTTATGTTCAGAATATGAAAAGTTCTTATTATCATCTGGCTTGGTGCAGATTGGTTTAGATCATAGATAACAATAGATACAATTAAAAATAATTAACATGTTAGACAAAAAATATTGTCTAAACAACCACATATATTTAATGTCTTACCCTTGTGTGTAGGCAGAGCAAACAGATGCGTCCAGAGTTGATGATGTGTCGGACAGAGTCTGTGCTGGTGCCGTACAAGTTCTTCTCATACTCCCCCGATTCAATGAACTTCCCTGCTGCCAAGTCCGTTTCAAAGGCAGAGCGGCTCATAAAATGGTATTCACGTCCATTACGCTCATGTATCCTAGGGTTTCTGGTTGTGTCTGGGACATGAAAAGGGAAAGATACATCTAATTCACTGCAAAAGATAAAGTTGTCAGTTATTTCTTGTTAGTGCAATAGTACAAGTTAACTTTAGTATTGCAGCTGCAGTTAAAAAAAAGGCAAAGCGGTTTATTTCTTCACTGAATCTCAGATGTGTGTTTTGTTCCTTTGTGTGAGATCAGTAATTAATATTTGATATCTTGTCCTGCTGTTTTGACATATTGTGGACTTACGTGGAACAGCAACAGCAAACTTGTCTGGTTCGATGGAGAGAAGCCTCCGGCGCAGCTCATCGTGACCGCTGTTTGCTGGACCAATCAGGGCTATGGGGCGTTTGCGGTTAGCAGGCTGATGGTAGAGGGACATCTCTTCATAGGTCAGGATGTCATCGTAGTCTAAAGAGACAGTTTAGGAAGGGTAAGTGAAACATCCCTGACCTACATACTAAGTTACATTGAGCTCTTGAGCTGCTGCTCTGCAGATACTTTTCACCTCACTGGGGAGATGAGAAACACTCAAAAGATTTTCGGGATCAAAAAATTACTACTTTGATTTCAAACCTGTTTTTTGTTGAATTTTTGTTAAGGGCAAAGCCTTTTCTTCATGTCGAGCAGCCTCAGCTCTCAGTCAGCCACCGCCAGCTTTACTGGAGCCGCATGAATGTCATATTTTTTTTTTTTTATCGTAGTATATGCGTTTCCATGTGTGAACCCTAAAACCTCAAGTCTCTCCAAGCCATTTAAGCACCTGCTGATCCTGTCTGTGAAGACAGGTCTAATCTGACCAGTGACACAACAAGTCTGGACAAGCTGCTGTGAGAAAGACAAGGTGTGGCAACTTCAGCTTATGTGTGGGCATAACACTGACAGTGGTTGACATTTGGCAGCTGCGCAGTAATGAAGCGATTTTTACACAGGTGGTAAATGAGGAGCGACAGTGAGTTAAGTATGCAACTAGAGCTCAGTTCTCACCCCACTAAAGAGATTCACACAAGAAGTCTTACCTGTATTTTTGTTCAAGGTTGATATGTTTCTCTTCTTCTGTTTCTTGCTCTTCTTTGAATACCATACTTTTCCTGAACACGTTAATAAATCATATTATCATTTGACAGTGTTGGAACACCTTTAAAATGTTTGACTTCGAAGGGGGACGGCTGTACATGTCTCAACTTTTCTCACCTTGGTGCTCCTGACTTTTGTCTGTTATTGTTTTCTTCAGTGTCTCTCGCTGTTGCTGGAAACTTTTACCTAAAATAAAGGAAAACATACACATTTAAATAAGTTTTTAAATGTAAATTACAACAAAAAAATTCTGCACTGGAGGTAGGCTAATGCAGGTCTAGTGTTGTTTCCTTTTCTTTTTCCAAGACATGCTTAGGAAAAAGCAAAAGGACTGGCAACTTTCCATTTCAAGTGCTTAACCTTGCTTTCTTCCACACACACAACAGGCTTGGGTCAGAAAGTAATCACCAATAATTCTCAGGTGTTTGCTTTAATCTGCTGGACATGCCAGACGGGCGGCATGCCTTGCAATAATAGTAGTGCCAGGTTAGTTATTTGTACTTTCAAATGCACTTCACTTGTTTTTCAGTAACTATAAAGGATGGAGTTTTTTTTCTGGTTTATTGGTTTGTTAACAAATTATGAGAAGTTTTAATGTGTATCTCATGCATCAATTACACTCTAGCACAAACTGTTATTTTGTGTATTTTGAACTTGACTTAAAGTATGATTTGAACTTGTGCTTTGGTCATGCAGATGTGCTTTGATTTTATTTTATTTTTACATGCAACACTTGACAAAGATTATGTTTTTTCCAGTGTTTGTGGTGCTTTTTTTTATTGTTTACTTAACATCATTGTCTACTTTCTCTCCTAAATGCAGGATAATGTTATTTTGTGCTAAAAATGTGTCTTTTTAAAAGGCCTGTCGACAGTGAGATATCACCTTACCAAGTTCAATATAAGCTCTAATAAACTTTCTAAACATAATATTTCATGCATTTAGATTGCACAATACTAATAATAATACACTCTGAAAAACAGTTCGGCACAGTTACAACAGCTAGAGGACTAATCATACGAAGACAGCTTTGGCCGACATAAACATTTAATCGTTTTCGGTATCCCAGACAGTTCTTCTACTTCATTTTACCTTGTTGGAGTTATTTGGCTTTTTGTTTTATTGTTCACAAAGCACCAACAACTTATTGATTAGCTTGTATACAATATTACCACGGGCTGGTTAATGGTGCAGGTCATAAACACAGTCACACTACAAAATGGTCATCATTTCTTACATAGTCAAAATTTTTTCCCAGAATAATTTTTGCTTGCAAGACCAAAACAACAGTCATCTTTCAACCTCTCTCAAAGTGTGACACAGGATAGCCGTTCTTGAGCTATGACAGATATCACCGTGATTCCTTTATTTTTGTCCTTGTTTTTGGACAGCCAAAAAACTGCAGTGTAAATAATAATAATAATTAAAAAAAATACTACTATACTGCCCTTGTGAAGCAATAAGTTAAACATTGACAGTTAGTCCTGTCTAATTCCTACCTGGAATGAGTCCAGCCAAGGGCTGGTTGTCCTCATCTCCATCCCTGTAGGCCTGCCACCAGTTGGGGTCACCCTGGCTGATGACATGGAGGATGTCTCCCTTATGGAAGGACAGGCCAAGCTCCCGACACGGCACAAAGGGGTCATCGGAGGGATCGTAGTCAAAGTAAGCGCGTACATGAGTCTGAGGAGATGGTTTACAACGGGGTTGCTGTTTTATGCTTATCATCAGGCGTTCTCATACACACTATCCTACAATTAAGAGACTTACCACAGTCTGTCTATGAGGTGCAGGTTTAATCTGAGAGCTTGGGATAAGGAGGAAAGTCAGGCTGCCCTGCATTTGTTGCTGTAAAAAAATACAGTAATACAGTTCCATAAAATAATATTATTTTTCTTACAGTAATTGTACATCAAACAATATCTTATTACTTTGTATTTTGCATTTAAGTACTTTTTGGTGCACCATAACAATGACCTTAAAAATGAATTTGCAGCACATTTATTTTCCTATAAAATATTACTAAGAACATGAGCAGGAGATCTTACTGAACATCACATCCAACAATGGTTCTCACCAGCAAATCATGAACTTCATTGATGTGTTTTCCACGAATAGGAATCCCGTTTATCTCCAGGATCTCATCTCCTTCACTGAGCAGACCACTCCGCTCAGCTGCTCCACCTTTCACCACACGACTCACAACCACACTGTCCATGTCATTTCTTACTGTTGCACCCTGAAGACCATACATATACACATGCATCAGAAACTCATGACCCTGAATACACACAAATCTAAAAGCACAAGGAGAGGAATAATGCCCTTCACAGGGAAAACCACATTTAATTGGATGTCTAGCACTCAGACTCAGGGGCATCTTGCTACCATGTTGGTTTTTAGATGCTCCCACATGAAAATTGTGTGAGGTGGACCTTGGAGAAGGCTAAAAGGAGTATTTTCTCTGGAGTTAAAAATGTAAAATCCTTCTATCCATTTTCTATACCCACTTTACCATGTTCAGGGTTGCTGGGTGCTGGAGCCTATCCCAGCTGTTAATATGCAAGAGGCTGAGTACACCCTGGACAGGCTGCCAAGCCATCACATGGCTAGCACTGAGACAACACTCACACTTACACCTACAGTCATTTAAGGATCACCAATTAACTTGTCTGTTTTCAGACTGTGGGAGGAAGCTGGAGTACCCAGGAAAGCCCAAGCAGGCCCAAGATGAACATGCAAACTCCACACAGAAAGGCTACAGCCAAGTTGGGACTTCTTAAACTTTTAATCAATAATGACAAATACTTTCAAGGTTTCTAATCACACACACGCTCAAGTTTCAGCGACTAAATTAGTCTCTGTTTTGCTCCTGTTCATTGAAACAACTCAAACTCTTGTTTTATTAATTGTGCTTAGTGTCAGATGTAATCTTTGAACGTAAGCACAACTATTTTTTGTTTCTAACAGACATCTAACAATTATACATAACACTCAGTAGTCAGTTATGAGGCATAAAGCTGAATAAATGGTTTGAAAATGGTATGAAAAAAGTAGAAAAACAAAATAATGACATTAAATAGCAGTGGTGACTCAGAATGTGATGATGCCTCACCAGCGGTGTGTCTCTGGCCTTCTCAAGTCGTACTAATTTAACCGTCTCTCCGAGATACTGGGTCACATTTTCCTCAGCCATTTCCTGCCCTGCCACACTGTCATGGGCCTGCATCAATGCCTGCCACATTAACACAGATAAAACATACAGTATAGACACATATGTACCCACAAACAGGAAATACATTTAGCAATGTACAAATCTGCAATGGACAGAAACACAGACAGGAATGCAGCATGAGTCAAGAGAATGAATGAGGCCTGATGTTTTAAAGTGACGACAACATTAGCAAACAAACAATTCAAGAAGAATGATTCAAGTTTCCTTGGATATACTGTACACTTGCTACTAAACTTCTTCCTGCCACCCATCTTTATTTAACAAGAACAGTCAGCAAGCCCAATTACAAGGTACAAATAAGACAGAGATTGCTCCTTCACATAAGTTAATGTGACAAGCGCTGTACACACAACAATTAATAACCGTTGGTCCAAGTGTGTTTCTTTGTCCTGCAGCGAAGAGGACCTAAGAGAGCAGAGTTCCACTAAGCTTTTGCATACAGTCCATCCTTATCTCCCTTTGCATTCAGGAGTCTGACACTATCAATCATCAAACACCTTTAGCTTCCCTGGTCCAGAGGAAAGCGTGTCCTACAAAACAATAAAAGGGGCATAGTTGGACTTGAGGGGGCCCTCGTTCTCTCTCACATGCCTCCATTAGTTTAGGCTATGAAGTTGTTTACCTGTTCAAAAGGGTGATTCATGTGATTCTACTCCCTGCAGAGAAACTGACATAATCTGCTCCACTTTCTGTGACACAAGGTAGGCTTACATACACACCGCCCCCGCTGGCTACATGGTTCCAACTCAGTGGACAGTTTAACAGGCCAACAGGGGAATTGGTAGTTCACACGGTCACATGGGTTACACATTAGACCTCTGGTGCTCCATTGCCAGGGCCCTCAACTGTAAAATTATAGATGAGTCCAACACCTGAGGACTTTCTCACCTTGCTGCCTCGCTAATGGACGGTGGTAATCTGATACCGTGACTCCATTTTTCCTATAGAGGAATCACTGAACCTTAAACTGACAAAGGTAGAGGTTCAAGTCACTTTAAATAAGAACAAATTTACACAAAAAATGCTGAACAGATGTCCCACTGAATAGCCGTACAGTTATCAAACATCTTACTTGTGTATTAGTGCCAACAGCAGCCTTTAGAAATGCACTGTGAGATCAATACCAAACAAGTTGCAGCCTGTAACCAAGGTTTCAGCCAAGTTTAACTTCATGAGAATCCACTGTTGGCATGTCCCGTCAAGTCGACAAAAAGTTGTCTTTATAAAGCAGGGCTCTTCCAATAAACTTGCAAAACACATTTAACATTACTGGGATGTTGCTCAAAATAAAAATGGTATTTAGAGGACAGCTGTTTTTTCTTTATTAAAGGTTTGCAATTAATAATTACATAAACTACTTTAAACCTACCATCATCACTTCATGTGCAAAATGCATTAGCCATTAAAGTCCATTGTTCAGTCAGAGTTTTCAAAATATAACCATAATTACATGGTGCATCAGTAATTAACATGATTTATTTATATTTTATATTTCCGATAATTGGGGGTCAAATGTTTCACTCATTGGAGTAAACCAAGACCAGTAACTAGTACCCTTTGCACTACACATCTATACCAAAGCTGCAAGCTGTTACCTGGAAAATCCCACAGGACAGAAATCTGCACCAACTTTAAAGTAAAACCAGCAGGTTTTTAAAAATGATGCAAAAAAGAACTAATCAACAACCTGCTGTAAAGAACAAGCTAATAATTTTTCTCATTTCCAAGGGCAAGGACTTACATCACCATCTCACATAGGGATTTATTCTGCCATACATAAATGTCCTTGAGTAAATTAATAAATTCCACCCATATATGATAAATGATGGCCTAATGGTTGTTTTATTAGGTGCACAGGATGTCAACATAGACATGAAACTGTTCAACTGTATTTGAAACATCAAGCAGTTATAATCCCAACCTCTGACCTCCCAGTGGAATGTGCAAGAGAAACAATTACCCTTTTGGAAAAAGTCCTATTTAATATTAATTATATTTCCAATTCTCCAAATACCAGAATGCTAACTTAATTAATGAGTTGGTCTGTAAGGTTCTGCTGATCTGCTGAGCCACATTGGAGCTAAATTTTAATCATACTGTGGGTCAACAAAAAGTTGTAGGAGGAAAGTTGATCTCTGACCTGCAGATGGGGATTGGTGAGCAAGGCTCGAAGCTCCAAACCCTCCTTTTGTTGGCTCGACTGGAGAATCCTCTGAACCTAAACACAGACATATTTTGGTGAAATAAATGTGCCACTAAGAACTGCAAAATCTGCAAGTTTGTAAAAATGAAGCAGTATTTTTAAAACTTCAAACTATCTTAACCTAAAAATGCAAAAGTCCAGTTGCTCCTGTTATTTTTAGCAAACTTTCCCCTTACCTTTCAAGTAACTTTACAAGTTATTCTTTTTTTTAATTTCAGCCAGATTTGAGTCTACACTCAATTGTGCATGAAACATTATTTTTTATGTTTAGCAGCTTTTCAGGTAACTGGTGATCCAACCCATGAGAATGGTTGAAAGAAATGGTTTGAATTTCCACTCTCTTTGAATGTGTATATACATATAAACTCTTCCCTCACCATGTCTTTTTTTTCTCTTTGTTGCAAGGCTCTATTTTAAACCAGTTGGTAGTGGTGTTGTCAGGAGGCATTCTGGCATATCCTTATTCTGCCCTTCTGCCTCTTCAGAGCTTAGTTCATCCATTAAACTAATCAAAGCTCTCACTAACAA
>JBAMHW010000025.1:17771960-17785367 GCA_037177495.1 Rhadinocentrus ornatus
GTGCAGAACCTCAGCCCATGATGCTGTAAGCTCCTGGAGTTTCTTTTTCTGGCTGCCCAGATCCTGGCCTTCGTCCTGCGGTGTGCTGTGCCATTCAGCCAGCACAGAGGTCTGCTGAGAGATTAGTTTACACAATGTTCAATGTGAAAGTCACACAGCACAGTCACTCAGTTTAGACACACTGCAGCTCAAACTCCACGCCTGCTGTGTGAGTGCATATGCTGGTTTACTATGTGTGAGAAGGCAATGCGTTGTGTGTTTGGGTGAAGCAGAGCAGATCATCACACCCAGTCTCTCTTTCTTCAAACCAATCCTATCATGACTGGAACTGCAGTTCTGTATACTGCTGCTTGCCGGCCTTTGAATGAACTCTACATACTGTAGTTCATATCTTGTTTTATAAAAAGATGACTGACTAATAAACAACAAACCACCAGCTAACAATCCTTCAGCAGCAATCTGACTACGCTGAAGTTTGTTACACTGATCAGACGTTGACGCTAATCTCAACGAGGTGCCTATTGTGGGTGTAGCTTGCTAAAGATTTACGGAGCTTCTGTATCTCTCCTAGCAAACCATATAACAATTTCTGTCTTTTACAAGGTGTGTACTGTAAGACAGGCTACACATCCTCCATGCAGAGGCTCACTTCACAAGTCAAATAAATTTCTGTTAACTGGAAAGTCAGCTGTAGCAGATGCTCTGAAATGGTTTCTTGTTATCTGCCACTTTCTATGCTGGAGCTTTGCAGGGAACCCTTTACCAACTGTCATTTAAATAGAAAAGCGCAATTAGTTCATTTGGATTTTTCTTTTTATCATATTTACAAGAACAACAAACTGATAATAAGATTCTTGCTTTTTTAATCATCCCTGTTATCTTCTCTTTTTACCTTAATTCTCTCTTAATTCCCACAGATCTCTTATATTTGCTTTCGTGTACCTCGTTAACAATCAGGTCATTTTCATGTTGAAATTATTCAGTATGTCTTCTGAGCCACTTTGTGGAATTAATCATCACCTCAAGCAAATATTTTTTCAGTTTGTTCAGTTGCTTTACTCAAAACGATGCTTCAAAATGAAATATAAACTAGCAGGAGTCAAACCGCTAATTGGTGCAGTGACAGTAACTTTGTACCTGTATGCACAACTGCCATGGTAGAAAGCATCACCAGTCCCATGAGGTATAGAGTTTGTTTTTTTAATGTGTTTAAAATAAAATCACAATAAATAATTAATTTTTTTGAGCCCAGTCAGTCTATTTTGTTTTAATGAAACTTTCTTACAGCTCTGAACACTTTCATCTATAATTTTAATAGACTTACCAGTATAAACTACATTAGCAAGTGGAGTAAAAATTGCTGGAAAATGATTGTTTTGCATACCTCCTGGCACAGATCCTGTGCTTGTGCTGTAAAGGGTGAGTTTGGACTGACTCTGTTCATCTGCTGGGACAAAACACTGTAGATTGTGTAAGCATTCTTGAATTCCTCCTTGGCTAAGAGCTGCATTATCAGATCCACATCCTGCTGGCTCTGAGCATCATTCAAGCAGTGCTGCACCCACTTCACAGCCTGCAGCAAATCCTCCAGTTCTGTCAAGGAAGCAGAGACAGTAGAGAGAACAGAGGGTCAAAGATCTGAACAATGTTTCTACAGGCACAGCCCACCTGAATGTAGTCTACTAATCCCAGATTACTGATGATTTTCTAATAGAAAAATAATTCATTATACTGTAATGGATGTCTAAATTTGAAATATCAATGTTTTGACCTCTTAAATAAGAAAATATTTTGACTTTAAAAGTGCAAAGGTTTAAAGTCTAGTGGTGCTCGACTCATCAAGCTTTTGTCCCACTGCTTTCAGAGGTAAAGTGCCTACCCTGCTGTTTAGCTTAAAAGAAAATACTCAATATGTTTCTGCTAAACATAGTTGAATAATTGAATTGAATAATAATTCACACTTCACAATAAACATTCATATTTATTTTGCATGAAAATGAGCAGAAATTACAGTTAAAAAGATAAATATTGGCTTGAAATAAATACTTTTCTTTGTAATTTTATAGTAAAGTTATAATACCAATGTTAACAAAGACTACATAATATAACATTGCTATATTTTATTTTAGTTTGTATCACACCAAACCTTCTAAGTCAATAAAACATTTCCAGAAGTTTCAGTGTGCCATATCCAGGAACACATTTGTGCCTGCTTTTGTTAAAATATCTAATGACATAACCGTTTTGTATTGTCATTATACTGTTGCAAAGAGTTGTTTTTTCAATGTGAGCATTATAATGTTTAGTTTTGAGTTCAACTAACTAATAGGAATTGTGGACAGCCCATAAAACTCACTGCCCTCTTCCGTTTCCTCCCTCCTCTATTTCCACCCTCTGCTCTGCCCCTTCAATAGTCATTGTGTTAAGTCTTTTTTGTAAAACCTCAACTCTATTCTTTGAGTTTCTGCATTCCTTCTCCTCTTACTCTGTTCAACCTCCTTGACCTTCGTAAAAACTTTTCAACATTTACTGCCCTGGACTCACCGACTACAGGGTCCGAGGAGGTTGAATCTTTGGTAGCATTTTCCTTCCCATCGAAGGTGGGATTGTCAATCCCCACTTTAGGATTCTGTGACAGCTTCTTGAGCCTCAAAGAAGCGTTGGGGTCAATGTCATGCTTCCCCTTGCCATCCTCCTCTCTTTTCTTCCTTAACTCTTCTTGGTAATGCTGGATTCTTTCCATGTGGGCACTGCAGTGTGGAGCTTTGACGAGGCTACTCTCCTCTCCTGGACAGTCCACAGCCCTCTCTCTGTGGCTCACGGCCTGACCAGAAGCCTCTTGGACATAACCGTTCATATGGGATGTAATCATCCCTGTAGCAGCAGCGTACAGCTCAAACCACCCCAGTGTTTCCTGAGGTCTGCTGGAGCGTTATGAGTCGCTATTGCCGAGACTCTACTCATGAGTCATAGCACACTGATGTAGGATCAAGTCCTTCGTCGTCTTTCAGTGATCTCTCATCCTGAAATACAAACAAAGAATTAAAAAGAATTTCCTTTTATATAAGCACAATTGAGAAAGGATTAGATCATTTTTATTCTTGTTGACAGTTGCATTTAATACAACACAGAGTGAAGCTTTAGAGAAACATTCAGAAATGAAGAACTCTATGTTTGCTGCTAATACAGTCATATTTTTGTTATTTTTTTATAAACTATAAATAAGTTACTATTGCCAAGACTTGATCAGCCTTAAGCTATTTTGTTTATTCAAACTAGTCTTGAAAAAAACAAACAATAAATCTCTTGTGAAAATCCAAAATTTCACACGTTTTCACATAAACAACTGACTGATTCAGAGACAAAAAATATATAATATGCACTGCAATGTAAAAAGGACTTGCAGAATTTTTTTTTATATTTACAAAAGCAGGGATGTTTTATAAATTACTAATCCATTGATCAATAAAATAATCCATCTATTAAAAATGTTCCAGTGAATGTAGGTTCTGATTGACATTTTACTGATACAAGTACATTTTTTCCCATCTAAATGCATAAAATAAGTTTCTCCTGTAACAGTATTACAATGTACAATTTTTGCAAAATGCATGTAAAACATTTATTTCTATGTAATCTCAAATAAAACAGTAAACTATTGTAGCTTTATCATGTCATTGCAGATCCTCAGATATAACACGTAGCACCATCTGCAGTTGCCCTACCTAAATAACTGTCCAGTTTGATTGATTACTTCCTAAGTAATAAATAAGTTACATTTTGTCCACATTTACCTCATTCAGCAAACCTAAGATGATATACACTATCCACAGAAAGTCAAGCATATCTAGCTTTTTGTATAAATTCAGGATTTACCTTAAATACACTATAACCTTTACAGGTGAATTTAATTCGATCTTCTGGAAACTTTTAAGTGCAAGTTGCATAACATTTAATGTTCATTGACAAGTTGATTAACCATAAAATACTTAAAATAAATCTGAACCATGGATTGACTACTAAATGTTCTGGTTTAATGACAACTTGTATTTAAAAGTTCTCTGTATCACACTGCCTACATTTTGACATCATCAGACCAAGATGATACCAAACACAAGATAAGTTATTGAGACTCTTGATATTTTATGTTGTGGTATAACCCACCATTGTTGTTAGCTTTTGTTTCAATAAACTGTTTGATATGAAGGAATTACTATTGCATAATTCTACTTAAATCTCCTAAATTCATGATATAATATCAGTGTAGCATGAACTTTTTACATTTTCTGTAAATTTGACCCAAAGTTAAATATCCCTAACTTCATGCGAGTAGTGCATGTTAAAGAACAGTACAGAATTTACTGTATTTTACAACCTAGGAGAAATGCTGGGACCTCATTTTGTTTTAATCAATGAGAAATAAAATCACTGTTATTTTGCCCTCCTTCAAGCAGGTTGTGTGCTGAGGACCTGTGTATACTCCATTCTGTTCCTGTCAATCACACCACTAATCTACATTCTAACACTGACAGCTTTATGGCCTCATTTACCTCAAATCCCCTCAGTCTCTTTCTGCAGTTTGTTGGACACACCTGTCCGTTACTGTCCACAAGAACAGCTTAATGAAAATATCCATCTGTAGCTCACTTAACGTATGGATGCCCAAACAGTGGTTGGGTTATGGTGCTTTCAACAAATACAGTAGCATGAATACACTGCAGGCCTGACAGGTACCAGTTATCAGATTTAGAAGATAATTTAATTTTGTTATTGGTCATAGGTAACAGAGGTAAACACAGCCTTTTACTCAAAAGCTATCTTTGACGTCCATGTGATAAAGTCACCCAAGTCCCCCACAACCCAATGGCAGCCCCTCCCCTCTTCAACCAACTCTACATGGCTAATTATGTCTGGCAAGTTTATCCCTATGTTTCCCAAACCCCTCCCCTACAGTAGCATTTAGCTGCGTTTGGAGTGGCAGTGTACTGCTGACAAACAGCAGAGACTGCCAGCGGACCATCTGTTCCCGTGGGCTTAATTAAGCTTGGGATCTCATGCACGTCTGTTACTCAAGTGGCCACAGCGGCACTAGGAGGGATGCTGGGAAGGGAGAGAGGTACATGGGTAGAAAAGTGAGAATGAATGGAAGTGTACACACCCACATAAAAAAAGAAGGCAATGCAAAACTTTTTCTCCAATAATACGGTATGTGAGCCACTGTATGTTTCAGACCTTTGAAGGGTCAATGTCATGATTCCATAATCATTGTCACATGCTTAGAAATTGAACAGATAACAATGGCTGCCCCATAAATAGGCTGAGATGAGGGCCAAACTTACCAAGTCGTTCAAAATAACTAACTGATGTAAATTTGGAATGCAATTATACAGGGCCATACATAAATGAAGATGAGACTGAGAACAGTCCAAAAAATTCAGATGTAAGCCAACATATTATGAGTGACACATTTCTCAGTCCTTTCACACCCCTGAGTGTAATGAACAACAAATCAAGAATGTAATAGGTATTAACATGCCCAGGAATAATTCACAGTAGAAGTATGGCTAAAAACAAATAAACAACCCCCCAAAAAAGACAAAAAAAAACCCAAAAAAACAGGAAAAATAATTCTCCACATACGTGTTTTGGACTACTCTGTATAGTTCACAATGAAAGTGGATGGCAACCCACGCAGTTTTCTTCGCTTTAGTGATGTAACTAAGTAGTAGTACTGTCTTGTTTTTAACAGTGGTATACTTGAAATTCCTCCGAAAGTAAGTGTAAACAAACTCCATTTCGGAATATTTTAGTTTTATTGGGAAAAATCAGAGATTGAACAGCTTGTAAATAAGGCAGATAGTAATAAGTGTCAACGCTAATAGAGAGAGAGAAGAAGAAAAGGAATTAAAGCGACTCACCTGAAGCATTGACATAGTTATGTATTGAGTTGCTTTACAAACGATTTAGCACGTTCATGCACAGTACCAACAACAGAAGTATAGTGCACGCTTCGAAAATGCACGAATTTTCTTTTAAATTAAGCAAAACTTGATTCAATATTGATGTTTAGCGCTAACGCGGCGGACTTAGCTTAGCTGCTGCATTGTACCACTAACTGCGTAGCTTTAAAGTAACTATCCCGAAACAGACTAGGTCTACTCACCACGTCAGTCAGCCAGTTGAATAAAATAAAAATAAAAAATAAAATAAAATTATTGTATAATCCCGTACCCACAGAACATGTGTGCACACGGATTAACAAGAAAAGCGCAACTTCTTTTCTGGTCTTCACAGGACCGCGTGCAGCCGCTACAGAGGGCTCTGTCCTACTAGCACAGTCGGGACACTTGTAGCCATTGCTGTCGGTGTTACTGCGCTAGTTGTTTTGAGTCGTCTCCTTGGCAACACTGCAGCTCCATGGCGCCCCCTGTCTGTCAGAACCACAATGAACATCCATTCCCAAACTGCTGGACTGCACGTGAGAAAATGCAGACCTTTTCCCTTTTATACGGACCCCGCCGGCACGTTTATGTTCTAGACCAGGATACACCAACCTTTTTGAAATTGAAAGCTACTTAAAGGACACTTTGAAATGCAAAGGTGCTCTTGCTTGATCACATTTCTTCAATGAAGATCAGCTTTAATGATCAAATTTAATATTTACTTAAGACTTGTTTGATCAACTGTAATGTAAACATTTAATTAAAATAATTATCAAATTGATTTACTTTAGCAGGAAACACGTATTTCAACATAAAATATATTTTATTCAGGCATGCAGGAAAGCAGTTTTCCAAGCTGCTGTGCATGCACCTTTTTTGTACTTTTCTGTGTCCACAAAGGATTTGAATCTTCACCTGCCCAGCATCCAAGGTGAAGTTGCAATTAGTTGCTCAGACATGCATGTAATATCCACTTGCTTGAAAGGATTGCAAATAAATGAAACACATGGCTCAAGTCGACTAAAGTCACAAAATCTGTTCTCAAACTCCTGTCCCAAGCAGGTTTATGACTTGAGATCACATTTCTAGAGATTTGTCAAAAGCCACAGATGCAGAAGCATCGCCACTCAGGACTAAGTGCACAGAAGGAAACATTTCTCCTGTAAATGAAAAGAGAAAGAGTTAATCTTGGCTTTAAATGCACTTACAGTGCTAATCGTATCAGCAACAGTCGTACCTTTGCCTTGCAGCTCACACTTCAAATGGTTTAGTTTCCCAGTAATGATGATGATTAAAAATGCAAGGTCAAGTATCCACCCAATGCCTTCCAGCAGCGAGGGATGCAGTAATGTAGGAGTTTATCTTTGGTGGAGAAATCATCAAACACAAATTCTGATGAACATCATCAGCTGTGATGCATGTTTTCCCTGTCATTTGAACATCTGCTTACATACTCTCACAGTACAAGCAAATTACACTTTTCACATTAGTTTCTTCAGGCAGGCTGTAGCTATTCACTAATCATTTCATTTACCTTTTTTATCCCAACTGCCTTAATTAGTTCAGTATATTCAGGAAAATTAGACACCCATGATGTCCTTTAATAAATAAACACACTTATTGCACTTGAAGGTATGAAGAATTTGCTGTTATTTTCTACAATCGTCTTCAAACTGATCCCCTTACATATAAAACACTTTTTGCACATATCCACATAGATGAATGTCTACGTTCATGTCACGGCACCATTAATCATCTTGAGCTAATTGGATCTGCTGTCATTTTACCATGCAGAGAAGAACAGGAACTGTCTAATCTTGTGTTGCTTCTAAAAAAAAAAATCTCACCAAAGCCCAGAGCTGCTTTTTTCCTGCTGCATTTTCTATTAGGTTAATCCTCTCTGACACCTCTGTGCTTAACCTCTTTTCCTTGTTAGACTCACTTCTGCCAGTTCCCAGATCCTAAATACTTACCTTCCTGGAGAGGGAGATGCACTGAAAAGCTCCAAGGGTTTGAAAAGATTAATTCCAATTAATATAGTTTGTTCTTGTTCATCTAAAGAGCAGCAGCAGAGGAAATATTTAGATGCAAGGCAGACATAACTAGTGTTAAATACACTAATTTACCTTTATGGTAAGTTTATTTGAATGGAATTTATTCTTATAAATGATAAACTTACAGTTGAGGAATCATCTCCATGGTGATGAGTTAATGTGAGTGTGACATTTGAAAGAAAGAGCCTTGAACATCCTGCCTCCCTCCATCATATCAAATGAACTGACCTCTCCCTAACGTGTCCATTTCCTCTCTGTTCACCTCTTTCTGTGTTTCTAATAACTGAGTTCCTGCCGCCCTGGATGTCACATGACTGTAACTCCACTGACACTTCGATTATGTCCCAGTCAAAAGATCAGACATTCACGTTCCCATTGTGTAAATAAATCTTTGTATCATCCAAAACTCAGTAAAACATTTGCTGATGGATGTAAGTCATGAGAACTTTTGTTGTCTTCTGGTATTGCAGCTCTACAATATCCTTTTAAATTCACCTTAGTCAGATGTAGCTTTAGTTTGAGTCTGTCTTCTTGAAATCTGCTTCCAATATCACATTGGCCTGAGCCCCAGTATCAAACTTCACAGTCCATTCCATTTTCTCTTTGATAAACCATTGACAAAATCCACATCAAATTCCTCTGTCGCTCTCGTCCACAGTGTGAACAGTACTTTGCTGGGTTTTAATTTTGCAGCATCAGGCATAATGATTCTTCTTTTTGCAGTTGTTGTGGATTTTTCGGAGTGTGCTGTGAGCCACAACGACCACAAGCCTTTCCATGTTCCTCTTTACTTGCTGATTTTGTTCCACATTTACCCTCAGCAACACTATTTCTTTTTATTTGATTTATGCAACTTCTGTCTTGTCCCACTCCACATTGCAGCTTTCAGCAAACAGTTCTTTAGCTGGCAATTTTACAGTGTCTGCTGCTCTGCACAGTGTTATTGTCTTTTCCAAAGTCAAATCATACTCTCTTATCAAGCTCTCTCAAAGGTTATTATCTGGAATCCCACAGACTACTCTGTCCTTATTCAGTGAGTTTGTTAGCCCTCCAAACTCACAAGTTTTGCTCCTGTTCCTCAGATCAATTACATATTGATCAGCTGTGTCTCCAATGTGAAGAATCTGTGCCTTTTGAATGTCACATTTCATTTAGGCATGCAAAAAATTAGGAAATACTCAATGGTTATATTTTGTAATAGTTATTATTATTTTTTTCTTAAAGTTTTTGCAGTTGTTTGGCAATGTAGCTGTATCAGTCTTCTGTAGACAAGCTACCAAGCTAAAGAGATGGAGAGCAAGAAAAGCGCAAGATTCAAAACATTAGAGACATTATGAAAAACCATGCTTCCTAAAAGGTTGGGATGTAATGTAAAATGTAAATGAAAGCATAATGCAATGATTTGCAAATATTGTACATTGTACAGTATACTTATCAAGTATATTATTAAGACAATATAATTAAAATTACAGCTTATTTTTCAGAAAATATATTCCATTTGATCTTAGTAATACATTTCATTTAAGTTGGAAGAGGGGAAACAAAAGACAGGAAGTTCAATGTACTGATAAGAAAATAAAAACCAAAACAGCTAGTAAATCTGAAATGTATTGCAATTATATATAAAAACAAAAAAAGACAGTTAAATTAATAATATGGCTGGGTATAAAAGACAATTTTGGAGATGATCATCCAGCATGCTCTAGGTTAATCCAGCAGGATCATCAGGCCCTTGTGAATCAAAGTCAATCAAAAGAAAAGTGAATTAAAGAAGTTTTGTCCATGAACACAGTTTGTAACAAGATCCACAAATTTACAATAAACTTAGGGAAAGTGGAAAATTGTCATGTGATCTGACTAATGAAAACATTAAAATTCATCTTGTAAGTCATGGGTATTAGTTCCCCTGTACTAAAACCAGCTTGTTTTCAGTCCACAATTACGAGTTCTACAAAGTGAACCATGAACCTTCAATTATTTTCAAACAAAATCATATAAAAAAAAACTCAATACACAGAGTGTATCAAGTCTAGCAGAATAAAAGCTAACATCATAAAACTCAAAACTGAAATTAGCATATAAAAAACAGCAATTGTTCCATAATAACTCCTGTTATCACCGTCTCTCAATCAATAATTAGCGAGTATAAACCGTTTTATCTCATGTAGGGAAAATAAGTGCTGTGTCTATTTCATCAATAACTATTCACAAATAGCTTTCCTAACTTGTTTTTGTATCAATGTGCGAAGTGCTCATGTGCTCCCACATTGAACACTATTGTCCTTGTTATTTGAAAACATTGATAAAATATTATATCTTAAGCATCTCTTGCTCTTTAGTCTGGACCTATATACATCTAACTGGACCTATACTGCCATCAAAACACAAAATAAAAGAGTCTTGGTGTTAAACTGGTCTGCCTGCAGTCCACAGCTGATAACATTTGGTGTATTATCAATAAAAATCACCAAAACATTTTATTATTAAACCTAAAGCACTTGATCTCCTCGATTACCAAGAGATTTCTTAGTTTTGTTAAAAGAAGAAAAGATTGAGTATGTATTTGAAAACATTATCTGTTTTCAATGAAATTTGCATTTGGTGGCTGTATACTTATAGAGGTACTTTCTTCATGGACATTGACAATGTTTGGGTGAAAAGCCATCACTCATTCAAAATTCACACTTAAAGCTTTGCATCTTCAAAACGTTTGGCACCAATAAAGAAAAATCACATTTTTATTTTTCATTAGATACATTTTATTAAAAAAAGGAAACCCAACAAGAACTTTTTTTTTTACATAATGATCAAGGATTTTTATTATCTTAGTCTCTTTCATCAGTTTCATATCATTACAGAAAATGTTATAGTACAGCATTTATCAATGTCTCCTCATTGCTTAATAATTTCCTTGGGAGTGCTGGTCACATATCTGTACAATATGGTTCTTATTTTTTTCTGTACATTTTCTGTGAAGTTGGTTAAAAAGGCTTTCAGCACTTAAAGAAGCTGTTTCTATTCTTTATTCTTTTCTTAAATAGTTGATCAAATAAAAGATTATTTCTTCCAGGCTTTGCTCAGCCCCAGTGGGCTTTGGATCTGAGCTTACGCCCGGTCACCGTGAATATAAGGAAGCTTCAGGGTTCTGGGCTGAATGGGGGTGTGCCCCATCCCTTCCCAACACCTTTCCCTCCCAACACCACCTTCCCCCCTTGCCCAGGCATTTGGCACTGCACACATAAACAAGACTCACAAGATAAACAACAAGCAAAGCTCTTTGTGAAGCCATTATGATGCATACTAATGAAAGAAAAACAGAAGTTTCACCTTGATGGGCGCTCATAAGAGGAGGCGGCCTTGATGTGCACCCTCTTCCTCTTAGCTGAGCACCATGGGAAATCGGGAGTCTTCCTTAATGTTTTCTTCATTTTCAAAAAACAGATTATTTTTTTCCACTAAAGATGAGAAAATAATAGTTTTCTTTTTTTTTGTCCTGGCAGGCACCTACAGCTGTCTATTAAAATGCTACTGCTATAGATAAGATCTAGCATTGAACACACAAAGCAATTGCAATGAAAGGAACAAAGTTGCCGTAATATAATAATGATAATAAGAAGAATAATGATAATAATAATAAGAATAACCATAATAATATATTACAGAATAAATCTCTTTTTAGAATTAGATTTTTTCATTAAAAGTTATATTTTCTTTGTTTGAAATACTATAATCTTTTTAAATGAATTTTTTTCATATGTATCTAGGTTGTGATCAAGATGTTGACTATACCTCAACGTTATCCAAATCAATAAAAACTAGCTGTGCCGTTGCATATTACAGAATAGTCAATGATATGTGGACATGCACCGTGAACCACCCATTCCAGCCCTCGCTATATGACGCCATCTTGCCGTCCCTCTGTGATGACATCATAGCCGGCCGATGACCATGACGTCAACCACTTCGCCCTTGTGCAGCTCCACGTATTGCTCTGTTTTTGGAGGTAGCATCAGGAGCCCGTTAGCACTTCGCATACTCATCAATCTGCTGCTCACCTGGTTCCCTGCACCAGAGAAGAGAGCAACAGCAAGTGAACAGCATGCTTTAGATTCTCATTTGTTTCTTTTGTGTGTAAATCTGGCTAATATGACTGCTTTGGTAATAATTTTCATCATACCTATTCAAACCCAGAGTTGTGAAAGATTGGGGGAAAACAACAGACTTGAGGAGATCTTAAATTGGTTTAAGTTTATATCCAATATTAACTAGAATCTTGGAAAATTGCATTTATGTTTCTTAAATTGCATCTTCATATACGTCAGGTTCAAATGAAATAATCTCATTTTTAGGAGAATGTTTGGAGAGTGATCATAAAATACATCTATTTTATTTGGAATAAAATTAGACTACAATGAATTGGACTATATTGGATATAATCTATAAAAGCACCTTAAGATGACTTTGTAGTGAATATAAATAAAGCTGAATAGAATAGAACAGAATAAAATAGAACATATCTTGCTATTTGTATCTTAATGGGTTGGCAGTCCCTGTTTGAATATCTGAAGCTGCAGTTGATTTCCAAGCATTTCACTTGCTTTGACAAGCTTAAGTTATGTGATGCCATGATTTAGAGCAATGCCCACAACCGCTGTCTTTCATTCCTTTCTCAGCCTCTAACACTACATCTGTTTCGTTTCAGTACCGCGTCATTTCACCATTCCACCAGCCGTACTCCTCCTATTCTTCCTCTTATGGTTTTGGCTTTGTGTCCTAAGTACATGTTTTCATTTTGGTTGATAACATCCCTTGTGCTTCTGGGAGTTTGTGCTCCCTTGTTGTTGTCTTCTTCTTTTTGTCCATGTTAGATTTCTGTGTTTCAAATTTTTTTTATCTTCTCTGTGTGCCTTTTGGAGGACCTAAGCTAGAGTTCCTCACTTTTTATGTATGTATTGAGCACCTTACATCTTTTACATTTCCATTATTATATTCTACAGATTTGTTAATCTTTGATTCAGTTTGTTCCTTTACACACTTTTAAATCTGTTACTCTAAGAGTGAAGAATAACAGATAAAAAACACAACTCCTTTGTTCCCTGTGCAATATCACATTAAAAATGATCACATGTGATCTTTCTCTTTTTTTGGATTTTATTAAACAATCATATTTTGTACTGTTTTATTCCCTTTTAGTGTTTTTTAAATTTCTTTTTATGGTTTTTAACATTTAGCAATTTTATTGGACATGTTTAATTATATTGTTTGTTGCCATTTTTTCTTTAAAGATCCATCTGTAAACTATGTTTCTTATTTGGGACAATAAATAAATAAACAAACACATAAATAAATAAATAAATAAATAAATAAATAAATAAATAAATAAATAAATAAATAAATAAATAAATAAATAA
>JBAMHW010000025.1:17785467-17803715 GCA_037177495.1 Rhadinocentrus ornatus
TAAATAAATAAATAAATAAATAAATAAATAAATAAATAAATAAATAAATAAATAAATAAATAAATAAATAAATACACTTGTTTAATCCGGTTGACTTTGTTGTCCTTCTTGCACGTTCCTTCTTCAACTGGCTGATCATTGGTTGTGCTAATGTCTTACACATTTCCCTGCAAGATGTGCCTGAGTGCAGTCAGTCAGTCAGTCAGTCAGTCAGTCAGTCATTATCTGTACCGCTTATTCCATCACAGGTCGCGGGGTAAGCTGGAGCCTATTCCAGCATTGTACCCTGCCCGTAAGTTCAAGAGATGATGATGATATATATATATATGTATATATATATATATACATATATATATACGGAATTATGATCTCGAACATGGTACAGATGATTTTGAACAACATATAGATGTACATTACACGTTGCATTTACTGACCCTTGGACATCTGATGTTTACCCAAGGGAAGATCAGTCAACACTAAATATTTGTAAGCACTGGCTTGTTCTGTTGATACAATACAGTAAAAAGAGGCAAATTTCAGGCATTGTTTGAGAATGGTGATTGATCTGATTAATAATTTTTAACAATTGACAGCGCATATATATATATATATATATATATGAGATGCTGACTGCATATTGCTGAATCAAAACTTGGACGTTCTGTCATGAGATCAGGTTTTTATTAAAAATATGTGGCTGGTGTGTTATTTTGTACCTGTGCTCTGTGCCCATGGCAGAGGCTCCTGGTGATGCCATGTCAAAATGCAGCGGTGGTATTCAGGGCGAGGGTCCAACTTTACATCACAAGACAACTAGAAGCAAACAAAAAATTAAAGTTGACATCTTTTTTTCTTTTTTTGATCAGATATTTCTCTGGATTTTTACGTCTGCAGCATAAGAACTGACATATACTTATACAACTGATTTTCCTGGATCCCTCTGGCTCCTATTCAATTATCTAATGTTCCAACTCTGCTGTTCTGGGACTTTTAAAGTAAGAAGTGGATTTTTTTTCTTGACATCAGACTTTAAGAGACTTTGCTGGCAAGAAAAGACCTCAATAAAAGCCACAATGTGACCCACGTTTACCTCTTAACAAAATGATTCTCACTACAAGTACTTAGTTTAAACTGAGTTTAAACCATAAAAACTTCTTTTTTTTTCTAAACTTTTCTACGATCCTTAGAAGTGGTTGAAGTTATGCTAGAAGTCCATACTTCATACACCTTATTAGGTATGAATATCCAAGGATTGAGTTTCCTCTAAAACTAAAAAGCTTCATTTGCAGTCTTAAAAAAAAAAAGAAAAAAAAAAAAGGTGTAATTCTTCAAATGGCAAACACCCCAAATCTGGACCATCATTAAATATAATCAACTTTGGTAAAAGACTACTTTCCTAAACAAATACAAACAAATGCACTCCAAAACCTGATGCATTTTCTAACAGGCAACACTGCAAACAGAAATAAGTGAAAAAGCTTCTTTAAAATTGATTGTGAAGGTAAAGGTTTTTTGCAAAGTATTACTTGACTTGGGTCTGATTGGAGAATATATCCAGCCATATCTGTGCTGTCAGGCCATCAGTCCCTCCACTAAGTGGCACTAATACATTCAAGTGGATTTCTAACTGCTTTATAACAGCAAGTGATGTAGTATTGCACTCTGGATGGTACCCATAATGACAGATCCTTTACTTAATAAAGCTAGTTGGGGACATGGGCTGTGTCTGCAATGTGTATGATGTTCCTATGACTTTATTTTTCCATTTTAAAGTTGTGAATATTCATGACTGGCCTTTGGGCCAGTGTGGGCTGTGATGCATCTGCCAAGTCACAGTCAAACAAACAGATGATGAAAATAGTATTAAATCATCATCAGTTAAAATGCAATGAACTGTAACAATACTCCGTGGAAGTTTAGCACTGACTTTGATATAAATATTCTCATGTTTTAGATTTTCTTTCTGTTGCTGTTTGTTACAGCTACACTCAAACAAAACATAGAACTTTTGCTCTTACCCTTGCTTTGATGATGGTAGGCCTTGGGTCTAAAATGCCCTGCATTTTCCTCAAGGCAGGGATGACAAAAAGATTACAAGTGACAACAGCGGACACGGGGTTTCCTGGGACAAATGGGCGGACAGAAAGAGGAGTGCAACAAGAAAAAGCAGAAAAATATCTGAGTAACATGTCTGAGTAAGCAGCAGGTTAAATCACTCTTTCTCTCAACTTCACACACTACCTGGGAGGGCAAAGATTAGTTTGCGAGCACCGTCTATGTCCAAGGTGGCAAATGTTGTTGGGAGACTAATAAGAAGAAGAAGAAAAAAAAAAAGCATCAATAATTGCAATAAAGTGCAATGAGTATACAACTCCATCTCACTGAATATGGTTTTCACCTGTTAGAAAGCTGAAAGAGCAAAATAGTTTCCTTTTCTTACCCTGGTTTCATGAAAACCCGACCAAAATGGATCTGAGCATGAAGATCAATGTCCAGCACCTGCTTAAGGTAGTCCTAAAAGACATTATATAAACAGAAAGTTACAGAATACAAAGAAGATACTTTAAACATCTCTTCATTGAAATCAGTTGCATTGGAGAAGGATGGATGAATACAAAGCAGCTGAACAATATGTTTTGTTGTTTTTTCCAACCCAAATCTACCTTAAATGGAAAGTGGCTGTTAGTGTAAGTATATAAGTATCACATTTTCCAAATACCAAAAGAAAAATGTAAATTCTACACAAAAAAGTCACTATATTTGAATCTGTAAAAAATAAAATCCGAGTGATTCCCTTTAGTAAAACAGTCATAAGTGTATATTTCCTAGGATACACCTGCGTGAAATTGAATGGCTATAAATCCACAAAAAAATTTAAAACAATTGCCAGATAAAAACTTGTGCAGGACTTCACTCTGTTATAAACAGAATATCTGCAGAAAATTATATCAGGACCTCATATAATAGTTACATATGATGCAGTCAAAACTTATGCAGAATTGCATTTAATCAATTAAATATTTCAGTTTTCCTTAATAAATAAATAAATGCCATCAAGCCTCATGTATCTGTGACATTTCTTGTACAATGACTCTTGCCATTCTCCTTTCAACCACAGGATGTCAGTGAAACAACATTTTCACTGCTTTGTGCCACTGTACCTTCTCTCCCATGGACACTCCTCCTGAGGTGATGATGACATCAGCACGGCTGATGCCTTCATTCAGAGCGTTGAGAAGGTCATCAGGGCTGCAAGGCAGGAAATAAAAAAAAACAAACACATGTGCTAACTACCAACTCACTGGAGAGGAAATAACAGAAGGAAAAAGACAAAAAGAGAGCCAGCTTTGGATAAGGGCAGCTGGAGTAAGAAGATGAATGGTAAAAGGATGTGGAAAGATTAAATGTAAAGGCATACTTGTCTCCCACAATGCCCAGATTGATAGTAGGGTAGCCATGTTCCTGAATGGTGGCGAGCAGGGTGGAGCGATTGCTGTCCCTGATCTTCCCAGGATGGAGGTCATCTTCCGGGTTTAGGAGCTACCATAACACAGGAGAAATTACTTGGAATACAGCGTGTAATATTAAAAGAATTAACTCGTGCACTGAGCTTAAGATTAAGATGGTAAGTTGAGCTTTGTTAAATCCACTAAGTCATCAGATAATCTTATAAGAGAGCAAATGGAGACAATATGTCACACAGTGGGCTTAAAATGCAACTACGGTATATGTGCTTTAAAAAAAGAAAGGTTTGATTTTCTTTTTTCATTTTGTTACCTTATTGAAGCTCTTTATAAAGGTTTTTCAGCCCACGAAATTAAAACTACATATAAGCCACAAGAAAATGTAGTGATGTGATATCACTGTTTAAAAGAACCATGAAAAAGCTAAATGCATGTTCACTTTCACAGCAAACATTTACAATCAGCGTAAGTAAATGAAGTAGTGCAACTTCAGCAAATGAGGCGGAACCTGTTTGGTTAGTTCACCAATGGAGCACAAAAGAGCATATTTTTTGAAACTTGATTGCAGATTTTTGCAACCTTTACCTCATTTCCTGTGGACATGACGGCCACAACAGGGAATTTCTGGACCTCCACCTCTGTGACTCCCACAGTGGCCAAGAGACCAATTTCAGATGGGCCCATATGGGTGCCCTTTGCCAGCACACACTCCCCACGTTTGATATCGTGACCAATAGGCCTGTGGAGAGACATAAGCTTAAAACCTGCAGAACCACTAAGCATTTTTTTTTTTAATTATTACAAATGGATACATTACTAAGAAGGTATGCAAACAAATATGAGGGTGAATTTCAGAAAGAGTATCCCAGATCAACCACACATTACAAGCTAAATCTACAGTATTTCATGGAAACGATTCTGATTTTATAAGATTACAGCAAACCACTCAGTAACAAACCAACCTGATGTCCTGTCCCGGACGAGCCTGTACTAAAATTCGTACTTCCAGCTCCTCTGTGCCCTAAAACCCAGAACAGCTGTCAGATTAGTCAAAGCGACCCAGTTTCCCATCAGGCCTCATTGACTGTAAACCCTTATAATTTCTGGGTTTGACTTAATCAGATGAAAGTCTAATGGATCAGTTTTTATCGATCGTGTCACAAGTTATATTGTTGTGGTGAAATGCAACACTTACGTCTTCTGACTCGCGGAGGAGCTCGGTGTCTTCCACTTGGACCACAGCATCTGCTCCACATGGTATAGGTGCACCTGTTGTCACCCTCATCACCTGGCCAGGCATCACTGTATGGGTGGGCTTCACATACACACAGGGTTCAAATGTAAGTAAGTCACACCATTACTAATACTGATAGATTTTTGTTCTGTTATCAGCCCTTGCTGAAGGAGCCCTTCTTCAGTTATGGCTGCCAGATTTGTCTCACTTCTGGGTGGAATTTCTTTTGGGTTGCACTGAGAATTGGCACAGTTAAGCCATCTTCTGTTCAATAATGATCTTAACTTGAGTGTGGACAAGATTTCAGTGGAAGCTCCCAAACACTGCACAGTATATTTGGGAGAATCAATATTATTATCATATTTTTAGTATTGTTTTAGCCAGCTGGATTTGGGCTATTTGGATGACTAAAATCACAAAAAAATCCTTAAACATTTTCACAAAACATCTCGGAAAATTGAACACAACTTTGAGCCAAAAGATAATGCCCATCAGGTTGACACAAAGATTAACAATGAAAGAAATTGCAGACGTAGCTTGGGAAACAAGGATGTATAAAACAGGGACATGTATTGATCCTGTAAAGATGATACGTTGATGCAGTCAGTAAATAGAGACTTGGCCTTGCTTCAGATGTCTAATGTGTGCAGAGTTTAGTCCTGCTTTGGTACGGAGGGCACTCCATCACCTGCTAGGACAAATCAGTGATGTGTAATTACAGCTGATCAAGGCCAAATTGAAGGATAGAAGTAAAGCAATTTATTTTCATATGCAGTCTGTTTGGGTATTTGTGTGAAAATGAGCATGTGTGCCAACGTGGACACCAACCTGCTCTCCAGCTTGGGACTCTCCAATGATGAAGCGGTCACCTGGGCCATCAGCCGCTAAAAGAAAAGCCATTACCAAGGTTAGACGTTTGCAACTGAAAATATGCAAGAGCGTTTAGGAGTTAATTTTATGGTTTATGATAGATACAACAAGAAATGAGGAGGGCAAGAGAAGGAGAACTATTGAAATGTGTTATTCCTTTGTTAAATGTCTCCAAAAACTGATACACACAGATCAGAAATGATAAAGTTAGATCTTTACATGTATGATTATTGCAATCCAGCAGACCAAAACATCAGTCACTAGCCCATTATGACAGATACATAAACTCCTCCAGCAAGAGCCAGCAGCAGATGCTTCATAGCACAGTTTTTCAGCTGCTTGGAGCCACCAAGCTGTCGTCCTGTTCTCCAGGTTAAAAGGGCCCTCAGTGTTCTCAAAGACTCCCAGCTGTACATTTACTGACAATCATGACAGTTGTCACAATCATGAGAATTACAAATCTCCAAACAATGGTAAACTCTCAAAAGGTTGGGAAGTTCTTTCCACACATCCACCAGGCAGTTGTGGAGGTCAGCTTCCTTTATGTCCAAGATATAGTTCATATAGTTCACCCTGGCAGAAGAAACCCTCTTGTTACACTGTTACTGATGCAGTCCTCATTGTTCCTGTGTCCTATTCTTCACTAACTGGGGCAGCCACCAGGTCACTTGAGAAGAAAGGAAGACACAATAGCTCTATTATATAGGCCAATCATTTCACTGCAACAGAGGTGACTCTGTGGATTGGGTGCACACCAATAGTCACATGCATGGCGCATAAGGATAAGGCTCATAGCAACCATTAAGATTTTATTCTGAGGTGAGTTAAAACTAGTTTCTATAAAGTTTCTTGAAAGTTTGTAAATCTTTTGTGATCTTTTATACATAGATTCAGCGAAAAGGTTCAATCAATAATACTACCACTGCTGTGTTTTAGGAAATTAGTTAGGATTCTTATGATGGAATGCATAATTTTCCTCTCTGCAGATTTAATACTTCTCATCCAAACCAGTAAGGAAAATTTATGTTTTATCCACCACATGCCATTTTTCTTAGCTGTCTATGTAATACTTGTCAAACTGTGCATTTGCAAAAATTTACTTTTTGAAAAGCAGTGGCTTTCAACTTACAGCTCTATGATATATTCCATTTTAATTTAATGTTTTATTGATAGTTGACTCATTAGGATTGAAATGAACTGATGTAAGAGATGGAGTTTGTAACATTAAAGTTACCCTGACTCAAAGAAGTCTCATCTTTTCTACCGCTATTAGTTGCAACACTAACTGCTAAATATAATAGTAAGTACATTCAATAAATGGTTAATAAAAAGAAAGGTAAATGCTGCACAGCAGATGTAACCACCAAGCAAATGCAGGACCCAGTGTGGTTTTTGCTTATGGTCCTGGGGTTAGGATTAAGGATGTCAGCATCTATTAATTTTATTAAACCCAATCACTTGAACAAAGAATGAGTATCTGGTTCTTTGGCATCTCCAGTGCATTTAAAACAATAAAGACTGCATCCTTATGTGAGAAGGTCCATAAAGTTGAGGTGAACTAATGACCTCAAAGATAGACCACAGTGTGAGACTGAAGGGTTGTATGTCTGTAAGTACAGCTCACAGATGGAGTTCTGGGATGTGTCAGTGATGGTGTGGTGTAGAAACAACCCCATTTGGAAGTGAACAAGACATAGGAGATGATGGTAGATTTCAGAAGGGCCAAGCAAAGGCCAAACATAATTTTTATGCTGGAGGAAGAGGTAGAAGAGACAGAGCAGACTCCAATTTTTGAGGAAGCTTAGATCTTTCAATGTCTGCAGCAACATGTTGCATAGCTTTGATAAATCTATGCTGGAGAATGCAATCTGCTTTGTAGCCATCTGCTGGAGCAACAGCCTCTCTGAGAAACAGAGCAATCAAACAACAATGTCTTACCTCAGAGGCTTCTTCAGTTCTGCTATATCAAGGACAGGCACAGAAGGTCTTTCATGCTCACTGCAGTAACCTTTAAACAACAGCTCTTTTCACATATCACTGGCAGTTTTCCTGTTTTATCAAGCTGGTGTCATGAAATCAGCTAAGTGATGATGGCATCATTGGTTAGAGTGGCTAGTTCCACCTCAGGCACACAGCCTGTGGTGCATTGTTTTCATCCTTTCGTTACCAACTCCCTTGCTGGCTCAGAGGTGCATCAGTGATGGATCAAATTTGACCTCACTATCTACAGCTCTGTACAAACAGCTGATCAATGAATTTTCTATCACAACAGCACACCTTGCGAACACACCAACTGTACAACAGAAACAACAAGACAACGCAGGATCATGGATCAAATATCACACAGACCAAAGACAGCCTTAGAGTGCAAGCTGGAGTTTTAAAACAGGGAGATGAACCCATGTCCATTGCAAATAATACAGTTTTGTCGCTGTGTGGATCAATTTGCTCTGTATATAAACATGCTTGGAAGAAAGTCTTGTTGCTGCATACTTCTCAAAGGCATCATGAGTAATTATGAATGTTGGACCTCCACCTCGCCACTCTAGGAATTTTCTCAGCTGTGAAAATGTGCTCTTTCAACTTCAAGATAATTTCAGTAACAAAGAAATATCTCAGTTTAATAATACTTATATATAATAATTCTTATGAATAATAAGTTCTGGATTGTCAAAAGACTGGAAAAACAAGTAGTTTAAGGTTATTTGCCCAGAGTTCTACGTGCCTGTCAGAGGCAGACTATAGCACAGATAATATGAAAAAAGAAGGCTTTCATAAACATTGTACATAACATCTAATGCCTGGCCAAAGGTATGCAAGGTCATCTGAGAGGAAGAATTCAAACAGGGTGGGACATCATAATTAAGTAGTAGTCCGACTGCTTTGAGTCCAGTTGGACCCAGGTGCTGCATATGGTGTTAGACGCAGTTTTTTTTTTTTTTTTTTTTTTTAAATACAAGATTGCGATTACATCACACAATATCATCCTGGGCATAAGTGCATGCAGCATATTCAGTACTGAGTTAAGCCAAAGAGCTGGACCAATCTTTCTAATTAATTCCAACGAGTAGAAGAGCTAAGCTAAGTGAGGAAATGCTCCTTCAACAAGTGAGTCTTCAGTTTATTCTTAAAAGTGGATAAAGACTCTGCGGATCGGACAGACTTTGGTAGATCGTTCCACCCCCAGGGAACAACAGAGGAACAACAAACATTTATTTGTATGGTAGCAAAAGGATGACTTATCTAGATAACCAGCCATAATTGGTGGTATTCACCTCTCACAGCATATCCATCCTTGACTGAAGCAGGAAAGGGTGGCAGGTTGTCTTTGGCATAAACGTCCTGAGCCAGGACTCGACCCATTCCATCTGCGGGAGAAGAGGGGGAACACAGATGAGAAAAGGGAGAAGCTGGGCAAGTTATAGCGAGTGGAGAGAGCGACAGCTCGAGAAAGGCAGATGCAAACAGAGAACTGAATTTGGATGAAGATACAGAGAGATGCGTGCAGTCAAGGTGTGGAAATTTGTATGTACAAAAGAATGTAAAAGCACACATCAGGATTTTTCTGCACTCTCCAACTCACCACCTGACCAGCACATATGGACACACACAATTTCTTTTTCTACTTGGTTTTTCTGATACAGTAAGTGGAGGCCTGTAAGTATTTCTGTCCAAATTTTTTTAACTGCTTTCACCAGCCGGACACTTCAATGAAACGACAGTTCAGAGTAAGCAAGGAAAAAAAAAGAAGAACAGAAAAATTCAGAGGAAGAGTGGGTGGAGGAAAAAAAAAAAATCCCAGCACAAAATTACCTTAAGCTGTATAGTGGCTATATATATATAATTTCAGAGCTTTAATGCTGTGATTATGTGGGTGTTAATATGAAGATCTAAGCTTTGATATCAGGAGAGAAAAAAATGTACATAAACACACACAGACACCCACACATATGCAGATGCTAGATGACAGTAATAACACATTGTTTCACATAGTGCATCTCAACTGCAGAAGACAGATACGTTTTTTAAACAACAGCATTTCATCTGAGATGTATTTTCAGATGTATTTTGTGAACTTGTGTTGAGGTTAAGTTTGAAATAGAAATTGACCAGAGGTGACATCTTGCTGAAGGGGATGCTTTTTGGAAATCTGTGTTTGGTCGATTATTTATCCCCTTCAGTAATACCAAATGGTGTTTTATTATACATCGTAAGCATGGTGCTCCTGTATTTCGCTGCCTTGTACCTGTGACATGCGCAATGACAATAAAGTTGAATCTGAATCTGTGAAATGATCAACACAGTAAAACGTGTAGGTGTGCCCCCCAAAAATGTGCCAAAATCCCCTACAATATTCTCCTGTTGATATTGCTGTTATAAGATGCTTTGGATGATTGCCCTCTCCCACAGTAATAAGGGAAAAAAAAAACATTGTGGCCATTTTTACACATTATTCCTTTTATACTGTCAGGGACCTAGAGAGCTTGTGGAGATCCATTCATAAACACAGCAGCTTGAAGCCTTCTCCTCAAGCTGGTCATCCGCCTGGTCAGGAAACCCTCTAACCCTTAAGCAGGAGTTTCTGAAGGTCAACCATACTGGTTGCGTTGGTCACTCTAGCTCGTAGAGCACAACCAAGTTGATCTCACGAGTCTGGACTCGTGGCAGGTCTTTCCATTCTCTCCAGTCCTATTTTCTGGAGTTACTCTGATGATCCTGTCTCTGTGGAGGAGAACATTGCCATCCCGGTGATTAGAAATTAAGTCCCAGATTGTATAGATATGGGATCACCACTGGCTCCAGAATCTTATACTGATATGTCTGTCCATCACTTAGTAGCTAATAACACACTACCAGTCATACATTTGTGACTACACACAAACACAAACCTTGCAGCACGTGAATCTCAAAACAAAAGTGAATATCAACAGAACATTATTGCAGGTGATTTTTGGCACTTCCCACATTTAGCTGTGTTACTCATTCTACAAATGTATGATCTTTACAAGTTATAGCTTCTTTTTAAGGTGACTAATCAGGCTTTCCAATGATGTGTAACCCCAAATATGTTATTAAAAGGGAGTAATAATCAACCAAAAACATAAATCCTCACCATCTGTGTTCAGTTTAATAACCAATTAGGAATTATTTACAAATCTTAGCAACTAAAAATTTTCTAGACTACAATAATATAAAGAAGAATGATGTTATATTGATTGTTCTGGATTATATGCAGTATTAGTATAATACTAAAGAGAGAGACAGAGCAGAGCCCTACAATATGCAAAAAGAGTGCATAGTCACCCATCAACACACTGACAGTATGCACTTCACACACACACTGTCACAGCGCTCTAATTCCAGCAGGGGAGCTGCTACAGCTGTTGTCTGCCTAAATATTTCATCTCTCCAATGCCCCCCTTCCTCTCTTTCTTACACCACTGTCCTTCTCTCAGCTGCACTCATGCAAATTCAGCTGAATCTCCTCCTCAAGAACATGAAACATCACTTTACACCAGGGAAGAAAGAAAGTGTCCCTCCACCATCACTGATCTAGAAGTCATGTGAGCCGCAGACCATTCCTGCCGCCTGTCCTCATCGCTACACTGCTTTTCTGGATAAGTGAGTGGTTCACCCTCCAGCCCTCAGCTTGCTTCTGTGTCACTCTTTGCTGGCACCCTCAGGTGTTAAACCAGTCTCTCTGTACAAGTTAGCTTCTGTGCAGGTTTGTTTAGACATGCAAACACACAACACAAAATACAACCACAATAAACACATTCTAATATCCACATTTTAGTAGAGTACAGAAGACTAATTAGTATCATGTTCACATTAACATGTGAGAAAAATTTAATATGAATGGGAATCTGTCTGTTTAAATTTTTATGGCTGCATTTTTGACCACCAAAGGACAGCAAAAATAGATTATTCTCACCTTACTTCAACGTTCTTACCAATAAAAATGATATTTCTAGCTGCATTAAGTTTTAGTTCCATGGTATTGATACGCAAATTACATCTACAAATAAAGAGAGACAAAAAATAAAAAGAAATATACATATTATTATACAGTACCTGTTAAAGGTTTGGACACACCTAGGCATTTTGATTGAGTCAGTGTATCCAAATGTAACTGGTAACACATAAAAAAAGCAGTTGCAATTCAACAATGTTTACTGTTCAGTAAAGTAAAGATGTAAAGTAATCTACAAGGTAAAACTGAGAAAAAACCCTCTCTATTCCTTTTAAGGAAAGAGAAGAACAGCTATATAATCAACCTTTAAAATGTCTTTTTTCTCGTACTGATACCAAACTGGACTGTTTAGACTCCTGAGACTGTCCTTAAAACCCTACGTCACTTAATCACAGAGGGCAACTGCAATATGCAAACGTGTGTTCTTCCTGCAACTGCCTACAACCACGCTTTTAACATGATCAGATCAAGTTGCCATGACAACAGTGTCCTGCTGAACTGCGTGGCCCCCACATCGCTGCATGCAGCTATATTTAGGAAAAGGTTTGTTTGTTATGTGTGTGCCCTTGCAGTCAAGAGAATATGTGTCTGCATGATTGACATTGTGCCTTTGGAAAGAGATTTAACTGATTCAGTGAGGTGTCCACTTGTCAGTCCACACTCCTACCTCGCACCTCAACATCCGAGCATCCTCATAAGCTGATGTCAGCAGATGTAATGAGAAGGTGAGCTGGAGATGGCAAGGAGCAGGATCAAGAATGTGGAAAAGTTGTCAAGATTTATAGAAATTTGAGAGTTTTAAGCAGGAGCTCATCACCTCTGTAGTTGATGATCTCAGTGCCTAGGACAGCAGTCATCTCCAGCACAGTGATGAAGGCCTTGTCCATGGAGGTAAGGGGGAAAGGGGACATGCGGTGCCGCCGCGCCACCTTGGTAATGTCCACTGCACTGTGACCTGTAGGGATGAGTGACCAGGATGTATTTGTGCAACAAAATAAAACAATATTCCAAAAACAGAGAAAGTGAGCAAGCATATTCGAGGTAGACAGATGGTGTGTGTGTAATTGCCCACTATATCAGTCATCATGGGGTTATTACATTTAATCCTTAACTGTATAGCACAGATGAATTTTACTTCTATATAGTCTTATATAGAAGTAAAATGCATTGTGAATTATCAATCAATCAAAGGAAAGCAATTCAGATGTAAAATTTATTTACTTGGATAAAATAAAACAAATGTGCATTAATTTAGTGTTAAAGTAAAACTGGAATATAAACTAAAAACTGAGTTTAATAAAAAGCAACACAGGGCTGATTTATGTTATTTCAAATGTAAAACTCCGTGTTTTTACTCTAAGAAAGTCCACTCACCTCTTCTAGCTTTTTAAATATCTTTTTAGACACTTTAAAAGCTTAGAGGATTGAAGGAGGAGATGTGAGTGGAGATTCAATCCCATGACAGGACGAATCTGTGTGGGTCCAAATGCAGGAAACTGAATATCTAAAGCACTAAAAAACTAAAACTGGAAATTTTTTCTTTTAGAAAATCTACAGACTACTTCAAACTGATCTATGCAAACTGGATGTGCAGCTGTAGCAGTAAAATTCAGTGATTTGCACACGAAATGTGAAGATGAAAATATGCAAAAATATAAATAAACACAGAATTTTTTGCACAAATAGAAGACAGCTGCATTAAAAGGATTTAATTTTTCTGCATGCAGGTATATAGGTGCTAAAACACAATTTAAATGCCATGTGAAAGGATTGGCAAGAAATGCAGCCCTGTTTGTTTGTGGAACACAGCTGGATGATAGAGGTGTTCGATGGCAGCCTTGTTGGTCTAATAATACCCTTCTAATAATTCCATATTTAAAGGAACAAAGTAATGTGTAACTAATGTGTAATCTGCTTTCTTTCCTTCTGTCTTTATCTCTATCTGCCTCCCTCTCTCTCTGCCTCACAGCAAAGAATAGGACCCATGCTTTGATTTCCCTTGACCCAATTTCTTTCCTTTAAACATACACTTAAGCTTCCACAGCATATTCAAATGCTTAACATGAGGCTTATGAACCTCTGGCAAAACAACACACGCACAAATATGTAAACATACCACATCAGCCACACTCATGCAAACATGTAAATCATGCTCACATTATCTTATCAACTTGATGTGTAAAATCCGTGTGCTTGGGAGCACGCTCAGTGGCAGGCAGACCTGGCACACTGAAAAGAGGAAAGTAAGCACTTACTTGATCTTAGGATATTTTCTTTGCTGCTGCATCGTGACTGCACCTGGAGATGGAGAGAATGATTGGGAGAAACAGACAAAAGGGCAAAAGGAGAGAAAAAGAAAACAGAGGTGGTGGTAATTTGAGATAAACTAGGATGCTCTTTTGACATGGCTGAGATGACAAGCTGTTTATACAACAGTCCGAAGCATTTGCAAGAGCTGTGTCACATTACATTGTGCCCTTTGTCCTGCAACTAGGAGATGGCTACATCTCCTGCTTTACATTATGATCACTTACTCAACAGCACATCATTACATCACAAGTGAGAAATGCACTGATTATAACATTAAAGTGTGTAAAAGACTATATGGACAAAGGCACCAACATACAGAGTGACAATATTTGATTACAAAGTCATAACAGATGTATTAACTGTACTACAGTGTGACATCAAATGTAGTGAAAATGTGGTGTTGAGTATAGATAGTGGCTGTTCAGATGTGGCGCAGGATGGTAAGATTTCTCTAGAAATCGCTGATGCTGTTCGGTAGCTTCTTGTAATCTATGGCAAGGTGGGGAGGAGAGCAAAGTGGGTTAAAACCAGGCTGAGTTTCTCAAAAACAGGACAATGGAAAATACACATAATTCCTTTTTAAATTAATGTATATCTGCCAATTTAATGCAAACAAACATTTATAATTATAACAATAAACTTACTTCTTCTAGATTACAAGACATAAGGACATGTTTGCAGCCTATTGAGGTGCATAAATGTGGTGCTGTAGTTTTTTTGTCCTGTTGATGTCAACAAAAAGAAAAGTTGCTTATGAGTAAATCAAACTAAGATGCCTCTTTACTGGAAACTAAATATTTTTCTTTGCATTTTCTTGGATTCTGTTTTAACATAAACATCATTTTGTGTTTACATTTGTAAGTGTTTTCTGCATTTTGGTTTTGTGTAACCTAGCCTAGCATCGCTTGGCAAATACTAATGTTAATTTACTGCAACTTCTCAACTCAATTATCAACTGCTAATTGGTGTCATCAACTAGTTTTTACCTTGTAGTGATGAACGGCATGTCTGATGTATCAAACCCACACCACATCACATTTACAATTGTGACTGACTGTGAGGATCAAAATTTTACTTACTTGACACTACATGTTCATCTTAACTCATGTGCTTGCAGCTTGTAACACAGTTTAATCTTTGGCTGCATAGGAGAAACAGCAGCTTTATTCTGTTTTCACTAAATGAAATCAGATTTATTTCCACACATTATTATGTGCAGCATAAAAGATAAGCGATAAATTTGAGGGCGAAAAATGGCTACAGACAAGTGGTCCTTCTTCTTGCTTCAAAATACTGTTATAATGGCATTTGTGTTATAAGTAAAATATTAATGTAACATCCTTTTTAAAGTAGCCACATAAAAGAAAATCCTTTGCTTTGCTTTTGGGAAGCTCAGCCTTGGGGAATAATAAATAGGGAAAGGAGAATAACAGGATGTGGTTTATTAGGCTACAAGTTTTTAAAAGAATTAGTGTATTGTTATGCTTCATAAACCTACACAAATACAGGCCCAATGAAAGAATAAGAATTTAGCCAAAATAGGCCTGCTTGCTTGTCCGTCTACCTTCATATCCAGATGTGTTAATTAAAACAACTCATTACCTAGTTTTCAGTCGTTATCTGTGTGTTATCTGAGTAAAGTGTCCTTTACTCCTTCTGGGCTCTGTAAATCCTCCCCTCCATCTCAGTTGTGTCTATGACCTGCACTTACTACATAAGTTGGGTGTGGGTGCTGTGAGGTACAAGGAGAATCAAAACACCCATGTGAAGGTCTCTCTATTCACCCACCCACCCCTTTCTCTCTCTCCTCCCTTCCCTTGTGATCTAGGCTAATACTGCAACACCAGTGGGCACCAAACAGCCAAGGTGAGAGGGTGGATAATGGGTGGTGGGGCTGAGTGGATAGGATGGTGAGGCAAATGGAAAAGAGGGTTTTGATAGGCAGGTAGACAGGAAGTGTGGAAAGATGAGGATCAGCATGACATGGTCTCACAGCCCATAAAGAAAGAAAGAGAAACAGGAGGCACGGACCAGACAGACTCCACTAAACTACAGAGCTGAGACATAGCGGGGGGAGGTGGGGAGGGGGGGGGGGGGGAGAACAAAAACAATAAAACAAAATATAAACCATTAGAGCAGCCTTAGTGGCGTCTATTTTACAGACATCAAGCACACCAGACACAGCTACTGAAAGCGGAGCATGTTAACCAGAGAAACAGAGACAGAGACAGACAGGCAGATGGAGAAAGAGTAAGAATGACGAAGAGAGCAAGTGAACAACAACAGACAGAAAAGTATACGTAGCAAAGAGAGAGAAAGAATCCTGACAAACCAAACAGAAAAATTGCAAGACAGAGAAACAAGAGTGAACTACAGACAGAAAGAGAACAAGAAACAAACGAGTGGCAGCAGACAGAAAGAGAGAGATGTGAGTGAGAACCAGAGAGAAAGCTGGGCAAGCGAGGAGGAAGAGGGAGGGCACAGAGCAGGACATTTGTTTTTTGCTCGCTCCTCTGAGGAGGGTGAGGGAAGGGCAGGGAAGAGGAAAGGAAGAGGGTAGGGGTTGGAGGGGGAGAGGGGTCGGGATAGTTACTCGAGAGCTGAAGGTCCTCCTGCGATCATCTTTAAGCCCCTCCAACCTACACTGGAGCTAGTGGAGATAAAGCATCGAATCACAGGCATCAGTGCATCTGTCCCAGCAACCGCAACACCACAGACAGACACGACAAACATACGCACGGAAGGACAAACAGACAGGCATCCACCATGACAAGCAACTCTACGAAGAGGAGCAATGAGAGACCTCAGATAGATAGAAAGAGTTAATGAAGAGAGATTAAAGAAAATAAGGCTGTTAGCTGGCAGAATGCAGGACCCTCACATGTCATTCAGTTACTGTTCAACAGCTTGTGGCATTTTTGGCATTTATATTTAAGCTTTCTTAAAATATAAAAGTTAATTTTGTATTATCTTGATATCAACAATTATTTTGTTAGCACTATTTTTAAGCTACATTTATAAACTCCTCATATATCTCTTTATGTCAATTAAAGAGGCATTAGAATCCTAATCCTGTTTGAACAATGTGTTGATATTTACATTTTTTTTTTTTTTTACCAAATTAAGAGGAAAACAGTATTTTATGGATTGAAAATGGCTCAGTCACTTTAGTTAGTTCTTCTTAGCTTACATGCTGCAAGTGTTTAAATGTTAGCAAGATGATTTGGGCTTGTCCTTTTGTTGGCTACAGCAGTGCCACTGAACTACATTTGTTATCTGCTAAGCTCCTCTCTTGCTCTTGCACTGAACTGACTTAAAGAGCTACATCTTTGGGCATTTCTGGGGCAGAAGCCAACAGCTCAGGCTGATACAGCTCAGGTGCACTGTGGTTATCTACCGCACTAATGTCTGCCTCAAGGAATTGTTGATGGGATAAATCCTTTACCTGAAAAGAGCTGTCAGTGGCAGATGCCTTACAGCTCAGTGTCTCCCTTTTGCTGACCTGGGCTACTCTTTGCCTTTAGTGAAAATATATGGGCTTTAAATTGAAAAGCATCAATTGCCATAATTTGCTAAGTTTTTTGTCAATCATTATCTCTCCAACATTTTTATTGGACATGTAACATTTGTATTAAAATGTATTTTGGGTTATTTGATAATTAGTAAGATTTGAGTACATGTGTTTACTTCTGGCATTGTGGTGCATCCTTACAGCATGATATAAGCTACCTCAAAATGATTCAATCAGTATATTCCCACAGATTACTGTTGTATCATTTAAAACAAAGACATTTTCTGTTCATAATGTTAAACTAATGTCCTCTGAATGGGGCCTGAGTGACTGGATCTGAATATGTAGATTCTGTCTGCAGATCTGCATTTAGAGCTGCACTTGTGATAAGGTCACTCACGCACATGTTAGTACCATATGTGAGTGGGATCTTTTACTGTCTCTGGGGCCTAAAACCCTCTCCTTAATCCAAAATTGTGGGGTTAGGCTCTTAGCTGTGATGACATTATTTATATGGGTTGCTCATATGACTATGCCATTTAAATTTGCATTAACTAAAATGCAAATTGGATACATCTCTATTCGTTACTGCAGTTGTGGATGCTCAATATACTGTAACGATGAAAGATTACAAAAATTCTGATGCAAATGTTGGCCTACCCATCAACAATCATAAGCTACTTGTCTCATCTCGCAGAGTGATATAACTGGAAATACTTGGGAATATTGATGCAGTGTACTGTAAACATCACATCGAAGATGGCAGATGAAGCTGCCGATTACACACACACACACAAAAAAAATACCGTTTGTATCTATCTATCTATCTATCTATCTATCTATCTATCTATCTATCTATCTATCTATCTATCTATCTATCTATCT
>JBAMHW010000025.1:17819165-17847919 GCA_037177495.1 Rhadinocentrus ornatus
AGAAAAAAGAAAAAAGAAAAAAGAAAAAAGAAAAAAGAAAAAAGAAAAAAGAAAAAAGAAAAAAGAAAAAAGAAAAAAGAAAAAGTGCAATAGCACCGAAGCAAAATGAGGCAGTGCCCTCTGCAATACGTGCATCTGAAAATGTTTATGCAAAGGCACCGTGAAAGACTGAGAGCATCGAGTATTTTAATCAAAACATCTGCCAATAATTGTCAAGCTGATGGGATGTTTGGAACAGTATGCATTACAAAGAGTATGATTATTGTTAGTGATTGCAGGGGGATCAAGGTAAAAGTGCTGATAATAGGAGAAGGATTATTCATTCATGCTTCACTTACAAATTAAAAATTAGGTCAAATCTTAATCAAAAAGTCAAACAATGATTTATTGCCAATTAACCAAAGGACAAAATAACTACTCGTGCAGCCCAGCACAAGCTAAAATAATTAATTTTTTTGTGAAAATGATCTTGAGTTGTTCTAAGTAAGTTTCCTTATTTTTTTTATTAGCATCTGCACCACCATAGACATGTGTCTCTATTAGCCACTTAGTAAATCAATGAATGTCATGTGATATGTCATATAGTGTTGTTTTCAACAAATATTACAATATCGGTCAAGTTTCTCTTTCAGTAACTCAGGAATTAGGGGAAACTCATGATTATCTTAAGGATTTTAGGTTAGAAGCAGAGTGAAGAAGCCTGCCAAATCATTATCCACTTTAGGTGTATTGAGAGAAGAAAAAAAGACTCAGCAACATTAGTTGTTTAAAAACTTATGGTTTAAGTTGGCTTTAGTTGAAAGCCATGATGTTTTCCTGACTGTAGTTTGGAATAAATAATTGTGTGGTTTATTTCCAAAACCAAACAGTGAATGAAAGCAAACATGATGTCAAGCAAAAAAAAAAAAGGAAAAAAAGGAAAAAAGTCCTGAAAACTTGAATACTGTTGTATTTTAGGGTTCTAGTAAGTCACCTTACACTACTTATAGATAATCAATGAATTATGGTTTGTGCTGGTGGAAAACTTTAAGAGTAGACTTGCATTTAAATGTGACCAAGATCAAAAAGATGGTGATGGACTTCCATATATAGAGGACACACTCACAACCACTGAAGATACTTGGGGAGGAGGTGGAAGTTGTCGAGAACTATACATACCTGCGAGTGACTATCAACAAAAGACTGGACTGGAAATTTAACACGGATACTGTGTACAGGAAGGCAATAAGAAGGTTCTGCTTTCTGAGAAAATGCCGATTCTTCAGTGTGTGCAACAAGATGCTGGAGATCTACCACTTTGGTGTCTCCAGGGAATAGTTTTGAAACTGTGGTGGACAGGAGAGCACTGAACGAAATGCTAGCCATCATGGATAACCCCTGACCACCCTTTCCACCAGACACTGGATAAACAGTACAATCTCCAGTAGACTGAATCAGTTCTGGTGTAATAAGGACAGATCCAGAAAATCTTTGTTTTACCATATGCCATCACTCTTTCCAGTAACTCATAACATTGTTTTTAACTGCTGACTTTGCAGATTTGCTAACTGATAGTTCTGCACATATAACAATTTTTCTTGTTTTTGCACATCTGTATGAAATACCTGCACATTTGACAGGAGGGTATACTATTACACATGTGTACATTGGTATTTACTGAATTTATATATTTTGATTTGTAATATATTTTGTATGCTGCTGAAACTGCCTAAATTCCCAGTTTGGGATCAGTAAAGTATAGCTAACTACCTATCTTGTAAGAACATGTATAATAAACAACTGTACATAACTGTACTGTAAATGAACATTTTCTGAGAAAGTGGCTGAAAAATTTAGTATTTTCATTGCGTTATGACTGTAAAGACAAACTAAAAACGATGACATGTCAAACCAATCTAGGCAAACTAAATGACTGCAGGATAATTTAAAAAAGTTTACCAGAACAATCTGAACAGTGAGAATATACCTTAAGTACATAACAGAAATTATTGTAAAACTGCACAGCATAGTGGAGATGCTTAGGTATGAAACAGCTGGATTAGTAGTTTCTCTGGTTGCAAATCACATAAACATAAAAAAAGAAAAATTACTGTAAATACAAAACCAGTTTGACAATAGACCAGCCATTTCTGTGTTTTTGTTGTCCCAGCAAATCAAAGCACACGGAAATTCCAACCCACATTACTTCAGTAACAGCAGGAAGAGGAGATACAACCCAAAACACACACACACACGCATACATACACACACACAAACACACACACACACATGGCCATCCATCTTCTGAGTCAGAGCTTCATCTCCCATATGCTTCATTAATCCAAACTCACCATTACATAACTGTGCTAAATGCTCACAAAAGTGGAAGAGTACAACAACCTTCCCTGCATTTTGTGCATGTGTGTGTGCCTGTTTGCATCTGTCTGTGCATAAGTGCACAAGTAAGAGACAGAGGGAGAACAAAACTGGTTACATGAATGGTTAGAGCTTTTCTGTTTGTTATCCCGTTGTATCAACTTGCATTTGCCGGCTGTGTGTGTGTGTTACATGTCAGACTGACACACTTTCTCCCTAAGTGGTTTTGTTTTACTCCAAATTTCCTGTATGTAGGTGTAGGTGCATTCCCAGATTTCACTCTGCAGACAAACAGGTTTAGACATCAATTCTGAGTGTGTGCTATTCTGTTCTTCAGGAACACACACACAATTTTAAATCTGAATTGAAGAAGCTACAGACCTCCTTTGGTACGTACTACCATATGTGTACAAAGCATTTGCATACATGCAGAATAAAGACTTATTCTGAGCTCTTTTTAATTCACCTTCACTTTTTTTTTACCACACTTGCTGTGTACCTGGAAGAAGAGCCACACAAAATCAAAGAACTTGACAAATGTTACTTGAGCTAGAAGTGCTGATGCACAACCTGTGTGTGTTTTTCCATGTTTCTATTTGTCAGAACAGCATTGTCTTGCTTTTTGCTTTGCTCCTTGAGCTGAGTGCTAGAACCACAGCAGCTCTGGCAGTGTAAAGATTAAGACCTACTCCATATCTTCTCCACTCAAAGCCAACATGCAGCGCTGCCAACAAGACACAGCTAGCAAACGAGCACAGCCCACAACGGCACATGAAATGCATCAGCGAGCAAAGCCATTCTGGCTCTGGATCTGGCTCCAGGGATGTTGTGTACACACCATCGGCAGCCACTCGCAACGTGGGAATTTCAAAGACCATATGGCAGCTTGTCGCTGGGAAACAGCCTGTGCCTGAATCTAAACAAGTGAAGAGCTATACCTAGAAAAGCCATTAACTGTCTGTTATCTGCTGTGCACAAAGACACACATGTCCAGACACTTGCATCACAAACACATTGACTAATGTGGTTGACATATGATTGTGAACAACTGGATCAATGACAGAGAAAGGCTTCACCAAAGGGACGTGTATCTGGATGTGCATGTCCTGGGAAGAGAAAGTGGGTCGGGTCTACCTCACTGCACCAGTACAGCCAACAGCTGCATTAAAGCTCCCAATTGTCCAATTATTTACAGCTCAACATTGTATCTTGGCTGAGGTCAAAACCACCTTGGTTGAGTGTGATGTTCTCTATCCATGATTAGTGGGATGAGTTATGATTACCACAAGCTGGAAGGGGGACAGTGGAGATAAAACAATGATTTAAAATGCTTGGAGATTCATAGACATTCACAAGACAGTGGTTAGTTAGGGTATAGTTGTGGGAAATCATAATAGTCCTGATGGTAGTTGGTTAGTTACTTGATTTACTAAGAAAAGTTTACAAAATAGACATTCAGTGTTAGTGTCCAAGCGCATATTACACACCCACACACCCAGATAGTGGTGCTTAGATGTTATGTGTCTTTTCATGAAAAACAACTTCTTAAACAAGTGCATCTTAACATCTTACTCAGTAATTATCCCTGCTGCTTAAGTAAAAAATTGCTATTTTACATTTCTTGAAACCAAATCAGTACCCTCCAAACCATTCTGAACAAAAACAGCCTGGTGTCACTCCCACACCTTGTCTCATACAGATATTTTGTCAAGAATGCACTGTTTTAAAAGGCTTAATTAATGCAAAACTGTGATTATTCCAGACTTAAACCAGGGGGATTTGGGCAAAAACCAAATCAGCACGTGAGTATGCAACAGTCAAAGACCATATTCTACTTTGTAACCTTCAAATGCAGATTTGTTTGGAAGTTAAAAAGACAAATCCATTCATGTTAAGAAAACATAAAAAAATATTACAAAAACTGGCATTATTGATCAGCATTTGATTGTTATATTACAGCTTATCTACTATTATATATTGTAATTTGATATTGTATTACGGTAACAGTAACCACTGTACAGCATCCCCCAGCTTGCTATTAAACTATACTTTAAATTCAAGACTATTAGTAAGTGACATAGTAATGAATGATCCAACCAGTTACATTTTCAAAGTCCATCACAACAAGAACAGCTCAGAAAATCATAAAACATTACACTCATCACAACAGGCTCAAGTAAATGAAGGAAAGTTTTTACTGAGTCCAGTTTAATCAGCAAGCCAATCAATGCTTCTCAATCCTGCATTACCTCAAGACCAATGCACCAATTCCTAATAAGTGATAGGTGCTTATAGGAACCATTTATTCTTGTGTCAAAGGGGCAGTTATATAACATGTAGATGAAAAAACAAAAGTTGGGCAACTGAACCATAAAAACAATGGAGAAAGCAAAGAACAACTCATAAAACTCATCATGTTTTAGCTATAATTCACAAGTTGTGTTATTATAACATACATAAACATTTACAATAAGGTAAAATAATCATTGTTTTTTAGTATAGAGATTATAACTGCTGCTGGATCTAAATGACACTTTAGCTGGAATAGCTTTCAAATTTTCCCACTTTTTCTACTCAGCACTTTATAATCTCACCATCATCTGCTTCCCATCTTAATTTGTCGGAATATTGTAAATAAATAGGTACATTTCCAAAATTTGTTAATAAAAGATTGGGGGAGGGGTATACAGTCTGACCTTTCTTCACTATATGAACACCCCAACACGGTTCAGCAGAAAGACAGAGCGCTCTTCTCAGCTGCTCCCACTGTTGCATGACCCGTCTATGCACTCGCCCTCCCTCCTTCCACCTGTAACATCCCATCCCTCTGTTCCCATGGCAACAAGCTCATCTATTCCCATGGCACCTGTCTGCTGTCCAGGAGACACAAGGAGATGTGACACTGACAGATGAAGTGAAAAAGATAAAGAAAGGGAGATAGAAGGAGAGACCTGATGCCATTTGGCTTTTTTAAAAACCTGCAGGAGAAAACAGTTAAAACACAGGAGGATACTTGGACAGTTTATATGGCAACTTGTCGTCTTTTCATTATGAAAGCAAGGCTCTACAGATAAAAGAGTCACAATTTATGGAATTAATAGAAAGAGCTGTCAAAATCTTTAAGTACCCCATCAAATCGAGAACAGACAAAACACACTGTGGTTTAAAACAGTCTGAATAACTTGATGAATAATACTATTCACATCCAAGCATAAGAACAATACCCTGCTTAGTCAGTTAACACACAAAAATACACACTCATTCACAAACAACAGGGATTTAACATGGTAACAAAGACAAAACAGATACACTTTGCGATGCTGAGACATTGAATTCAGTGTGTGTTTATGCTGTTGTGATGTGTAATCATGTAGTCTGCATTCTTAGATAAATTGAGCAAAAATACAAATTAATGAATATCCAAATTATTAATAGTACAATAAATCATATAGATGATGGGAGAAGAGAACGAATTATCTTTCCAAAAGAAAAGAATAATGAAAAATAATCCCATTGAGTTGTTCCTGTAGAAATAAATAAGCTTACATGTTACACAAAGCAGCAAACTGTTGATCTGCAGCATGATAAAGGGAGGGAAAATAAGCAGGAGCAGACTGTGTTTTAAGCTTGAGTCTATGAGTCAGGATTCAGTATTGGGCTACATCATTATATTCAGAATGGCAATTTAGATTTAGTTTCAGGACAATCCATCAAAAACAAGCAAATGCAAACGTAAGTCTTCAATCTGCAGATTTTAAGTATCAGAGTTCATTTTGGATCTTGACAAAAACACTCAACACTCTACTTAGCAGTTTTGATTTAGTTAATTAATGCCTGGATGTTGCTTATCATGGAAGTAATCTGTGCCAATACAAACTCAGTAGCTGTTAAAGATTTGGCACATTTGGAAACTGACTTTTTGAAGTCTGTTGTCATTCCCAAACCATCAAATACCAATGGATAAGTAGAAAATGACTGGAATGGTTCTAAATACAGCCTTTTAGAACAGAAATCACTAGTTAAGTGTGCAAAAACACAACTAGTCTTTTTTACATTTAAGTTTATGAAGGGATTAAATGAGTCAAAAACAAATAAAACAAAAGAGGTGACATTTTCGGAAGTTATTTAATGAGTTAGCCTATTGGACAATGTTTTGGCTTTGGGTGCAACCAGCAGATAACAGGCATCCAGGTCAAGACTAAATGCTGATGCAATTTAAAAAAATGGCAAATGAGCTTAAGGCAATATCTTGTACAAGACTGTATTTTGGCCAATCCGCTCCATCTCTTGAGAACCTCAATAAATGGGGCTTCCAACACTAAAATCTTGTCTCTTAACTAAAGAGGACTGCTGTTTTTATGTAGGTGGACTCTAACAGCCACTAAGCTTACATGCCATCTGATTCACCTCTGTGATTCATGTGAAGCAGCACCTTGATATGGTTTTTTAATAAACGTCTGCTATAACAATTTGGAACAGAGATCTTCTCACAGCAAAAACTTGCAGTACCCTAGCAACCAAGATAAAATAATAATATTATAATAAGTAATCACAAGAATAAAAATTTAGTTGATGATGGTGATGCTGTGCTTAAATGTTTGCCTTTGTGTATACTTACTTTGGGTGTGGGACAGGAAGCAGTAGAGAGGCGGGAGGTGGCCTGGGCACGGGGAGACTCGGAGGGCGTAGTGCTCAGAGAGGCTGCATCCCTGGGCAACACCTGCACACCCCGCGAGATAATGGAGTCTGGGATCTGAGATCACACAACCACACAGATATATGCAGACAGATGTGTATATACCATGCACACAGACACACACAAAATTCAGAAACCCATAACACATACTGATATTAAAGATTCAGAGAGACACATACATATACATAAACTACACGCTACAAAGCTGTGAACAGACAGACAGACTTTTAATAGTAACAACATTGTAACCTGTCTAATGTATAAGACTTATGGAAGTTTGTTGATAAAAATAAAAGACAAAATTACCTCAAAACTATGACATAATGATGACAAATGAGGCTAGGGATGGTTGATATTTGAGGTGATGGAGTCTCAACATTTATCTGTGACTGGACAATGAGGTGAGATGTTACCATGACAACAGCCTTAAAGTAGGTTCCAGGCTGCAGATGGGACAGGACAGGATGATGGAGATGAAAATACATTTTTGCATCTGTCAGGTGCATAATATTAAAGGTTAAAGTAGTCAAAATGCCAGCAAGCACTAATCCAGAATTATCCAGTATATTGTGCACCAAGAATGAATCATCTGACTCAGGATCAGTGAATGCCATGAAGAATACTGCACAGAGTGGACAGATAAATAATTGCATGCAGATGCAGTCATGATGTAATGAAGATATATCAAAGAATATCTTCCCAACCCAAGCTGTCTGCACTTTTTGTAACACCTTTAAAAACTAAGAAGCAGCACACTTTTTTAAAACATTCAACTGTACTGGGACCAGATGCATAACAACAAGAATACAGAGGCATAATTTGTATTTTCTCAGCTCAATTAATGTAATTAATGTGTAATTCAAATCAGATAATCAGAAATTAATTTAAAAAAGCCCAAGATTCACATGACACAGATCAATGAAAAACAAATTTTAAAAGCAAAGCAGACTGGCCATACTGGTGAGATGCGCTGTATAGATTAATGTTAGGGATTTTTAGGCTTTTGGGACTGAGCTTGGCATATAACGTTAGAATAAGAGATCACACCTTATACTTTAAATTGAGATATCATAAAGCTTACAGACATATTACTTTTAAAGTTTGTAAACATTTTAAAATATCTGATATCTGAAGCAGATGACAAGAAGAACCTTAAAAAACTACCTTTTGATTAAAAAAAAGAAAAGGATCTTTAATTTGTACATGTATGAATGATGTGTGTGAGCATTTAAAGATGAGAGCTTGAAATGAATGAAATCACAATTAAGGACGACAAATTCTATGGGACAACAGATCATCCCCTCCCTTTTTCTCCCCTATGCCCTGGTACCTTGGCAGCAATAGATGCAGCTGTGATGTGGGAGGAGGAGCTGTCCTCAGTGGAAGCCACTCCGCTGTCCTTCTTCTCCTCATCCTCCTCTTCACACTGCACACCTTTGTCCTCTGTCTGGCGACGTGGCGAACTGTTGAGAGGTGGCGAGAGGGGCGGCGGTGGCGAAGGCAGGTCCTCCAACTCATCTGCTGCCTCCTTTACCTTCACCATTGCGTCCCGGAGGAGATCGATGGCGTGTGGCAGTGCTGGGAGGATGAACTGGAAGCATTCCTGGAGGGGGTGTGAGTACATTTGTAATAAGCAACATTTTAAATAATTGCTGCCTCAGTTTGTAGCTGTTAACGTGATAATGAAACACAGACAGTATTATCACCTACAATAGATCTGTGCTAAACTAGTCACTTTTGTCATACTGTAATTTTATTTTTACTAACTCAACAGACCAAGATCCATAAAGAAGTAGTTAATTGTGTTTCTGGCTTTTAAAAAAAATGAGAGATACTATGGTTGCAGTAAAAACTTTACAGCAAATCTCATCTTCATTGGAGATAGAAGTACAGTCGGTCTTTACCAATTAATGTGCCAACCCAGTGCAACCCCCTCAAGCTAAAATATGGACCGATTTAGTATATTACACTTACATGTAGACTATTACATTAAAGTTTATGTACTTGTTAAACTAAATGTACTTGGATATATACTTGAACTGCTTTTCATTAAGTTCAACAACTACATATTTTTTTTGTGTAGTAATTCTCCATTCATTCCTATCAAAGCTGAACTCCTGCCATTAAAACTCACCTCAGTAATATGTAGACCAAATCACACTGTCTCCAGTCTGTTGTAAATATGTTTTACAAGATAATGTGACAGTGAAAGCCAAATAAAGATTACTTTCTTTAAGTATCTTGAAGGCTTTCAGTGAGGAAAATGTGCAAAAAGATGTGGCAGATTAGTTCCGAAATGATTATTGCTAAATGTAAATTTTGCTTCTGGAGGAACAAAAGCAGAAGCAACACATTTTTGAGCACAGATGGAATTGGAGCTGTTGAAATGTATATTATACAGACGGGAAGAAAGCACCTTTAGTTAAGTGAAATGCATGGAAAATACAAATTATATTTACATAAAAGGAAAAAGGAAAGTGCAGTGCATGATTCTTCTATCTAGTTTAGCAGAATCTACTGTACACTACTACTATTGGGAATATATGGCATGCGAAGATATGACCATGTTTGATTTCTTTTAAAACCTCAGCATATCACAGCACCTCCAACTGGCCACATTTCTACTAGCTCTTTGCTGCGTCTCACTTTCCTCCATCTCCCTGTTTCCCTCTCTGTGACAGTAGGCCTTTGGGCTCCCCGGCTATGCTAAATGCTCTATTCTCCTCTCTCCCAGGACAATCTGTGAATTGTTTATTGTCCTGTATATTCTAAGCATTGAGGGGATTATTAATCCCCAACACCACTCCGCCCCACCACAAAATCTATCTAAGCTTTCGACTCCATGTTCTTTTTAATGTGCGCATATCTCAGGTTATATGAAACCTGACAGTGTTGACCCTGATTTCACTGAATTCCATAAAACCACACAAGGAAAAACTGGATTCCTCAGACCCTTAGAGGAAACAGACTGAATTAGGTAATCTCAGTAATGGACTGTGAAGCCACAAGCTAACCTTTGCATCACTTATCTATACTGTCCCTCATACCCATAACCCCTACCCATCAGCACAAAGAAGGCTGTCTGAGGGTTCTGGAAAATGAGGAAAGCAGGGGAATAGTAGGTTGAGAGTGGAAAAGGACTTGAACAAGGATTGTGTCAAGCACCAGGAGACATTCATCCTTTCCCATTTCCTGCTTTCATTGTGTGCCAGGGAGGATTTTAAGGTACCCCAGCAGTGGATTTTTGCTTCTTTTTGTTTAATCTATACATATATATCTCCTCTTATTCTACATTTTTTCCTGGAGGAGAGGAACTGTCAAGAACACTAAAGAGCAGAATCCCAGGATATACTGCCAATGCACAAAAGCGAGAGAAAGTAATTGTGGAAGAGGGAATGGCAGGGCTCTTCCGAGAAAGGATAGCAAGGGAGAATGGAGACGGGGAGAGTGAGAGCTCAGGAGCTAAGGAATAATAGAGAAGGATGTGGATGTAGGGGCAGATAAATCCATTAAACACATATATAATTATGTACATGTTGTAAACAGGATCCTCAGTTTGCTTGTCATGGAATGTAAATGCTAATACAAAATTAATTTGTAAATTCATTCACTTTCCATTCCTGCTTTCTTTAATTCAGGATCATGGGGTCCTACTACTCTCAGCTGCCACTGAGTAAGAAGAAGGGTATACACTGACCATGGATTGATTGCTGATCCATCACAGGGCCATCCACACAGGGCTCACACTCAGTCCTAGGGTCAATTTACAGCCACTGATTAGCTCAACATTCCTGTTTTTGAACTGTGGGAGGCTTTAGGGAAAACACGCAAAAAGGCTTGCTGCAAAGGCAGAACTAGAAAATCTTTATGAGTGGCCATCTCGAGATATTTACTTTGACTAGGATGGCAAAGAAAATTATGTCTCAATATTGTCTTTCAAGCACATAGCTTTGCTATATACTTAAACTATTTAAAATAACCAAAGATAGATATTGCTTGACTTAGGTATAATTTTTTGATAAATATATTTTTAGCAGTTCTATTTACTTTGATTTGTTTCTAAAATTTTATATTTCTTACATAGTGCATGAATTGAATATAGATTTCTTTTTCTTTTTATATTATTTTGGTTATTTTTTGGTTCAGTTATGATATATTTGTTGTGTGGGGTGGCCAGAGATGTGGCCATGAGTAAATGGGTGGTGCCCATGGCCCCCTCTGACCAGCCACTGACTCCGGCCCTGCTCAGTCATGATTTGAAGTGGAAATCTTCTTCAAATATAACATGGAAGATGGCAGTTTTAACAATCACATCACATTACACAAATACTGTGTGATCTTTATTTGCTGTTGAAATCAAGCCAATGCACAATAAGCAGCTAAAAGACATCTCACTGACAATGACAAAAGGTTCTTCCTGTCCCTGGCTCAGCTGGAACTCCCTGTTATCTTTATGACACAATATAATTGTAATAAAAGCTCCCAATGGGCTTCCTGTGTCATTACCTTTACCTCAGGGTTGATGAAGGAGACACTAATATGGCAGCAGATGAGGGAGAGGTGGTGTAATTGATTGAAGGAAATACTAAAATCGATCAGGAGAAGCCAGCACGTAATGAGACATAGACAGATGTGCAGGTCAGCACGACAGAGAGAAAGAGATAATGAAGAGGAGAACACACAGCAGTGAGTGGACACACGCGCACACATATGTGAAGTCATATGGCTTTCATTGCCATATACATACACAGAATCCCACAGATGCAAAAACTAACCCAAAATTTTTTAATCACAGCTGTCAGAAAGATCCATGCAAATCCACATGTATGTACTTCCCTTAGATTTACAGATCACATATAATGTACAGCAGTATAAAGTAAAGATGCTATCATGTCACCAAAGGCTGTAAGTAAATAAGTACAAATAATTTGTTACTTCCTCTGGGTACACATAAATCTGTACTTTCCACTCCTTACGTTTTCAGATGTGGCTTGTTAATTATGTTTTCAGAAATCAAGATCAATTTCACCCCCTAATGAATTGCAAAAGTAACATTTAAAAATGGAGATCTCTATATGCTTCTATTAGCAGACTACATAAGTAACAACATGAAACAACACTGCATAACGGAGAAGAAAAATACTCAAATGTAATTCTAAATTCAGCTAACCAGAGTTTGCTCATTAGTTCACGTCTTTCTGCAGCAAACACAACAACTGATCATTTTGTAATCCCAAGTTTCTGTTGGGAAAAATCAATAAAGACGCCCCCTAAAGTAAGATTTTCTTGTTGGGAATTTGAGTAAGATTAGTCAGTCCCCTACTTTTGAATTTTACATCATTCCCCTGATAGGTAGCTCATTAAGTAAATATCCAATTTTTCATTTGGAATTTTTAATCTAACCCTCAAACTCCAGTCATTGAGGGCCACTCTCGTTTTAAGTGTTTCCCTGCTCCAACACACTTGGCTCATGTGAAATTGACACCTTAATAAGTTCTACACAAATGCCCATTAATTCAAGTCAGGAGTGTTAAAGAATTTAGAATTTATCTATCTACCATGATGAAGGCTTTTGTATCCAGTTAATGACAGCTGAAAGACTGGTTTCACAATCATTAACAACTGGAGCTTAATTTCTCACTCAGGGGCAGAATCAAAAGTAAAAGATACAACCTCAAGCAGCAAGGAAGATGAGTTTGCTTATCAGTCCCTTCTTTCCTGCAGCAAACACAACAACTGATCTGTCAAGCAAATCTGAGTTCCCCCTCTATATCAAATTATTGTTTCATCAGACCTATTTGCACCACAGGCAACTGTGCACTTAACAGTCAGATTCAGAGCAGAAAGCTGCATGCAGTGTTCCCCACCTGGGAGCCTTTCTTGCTGCCTGGTAAGTTAATGATGAGCGTCTTCCCTCGGATGCCACACACAGGTCTGCAAACACAAAGTTGCTGTGATAAGCACCTGATTATGATGCTAAAATAGAGATGCAAATATGAGGTATTATGATCCTCTATGATCCTCTCACAAAACGAGCTGCACTGAACATTATATTTTTAAATAAAAAAAGAATAACATGCCTAACTAACAACCCCTGCTGATAAAACCAAATATACACTGAATAAAATGTCTGCTGATGGGGTATTTTAACATTAATTGGGCTGCAAGTTCAGCCTGATCTTGAAAAACATAATTTAAGGTTAAATGCTTTGTAAAGATGAAATGTAAAAATGATAAAAAATATATGAACACATACTGTTCTTGCTGTTGTAAATGCTGGTTTACATTAAAGCATAAATAAAAACATTAATGATTCTGGTGTATTGTTGTGTTTCTCTGACCTGGAAAGCATGCCTAGTGGTGTGACATTGAGGGACCCCATCAACATTGCAAGAGACATCCCTGGAGCTTCGCGCTCTATCACCTCCTTAGTGGCCTGGAGAGAGGAGACAAGGACAGGAGAGTTGTTGATGTGATCCTAGTCACGCCAGCCATGATGACATCTTTGTTGTTCCTCTGCTGAGAAATCTGTAGTGATACTCATTATGGGTGAGAAAGTAATTACATACATTTAAACATGAATAAATAAAAGGTCAATTCCACCTTAAGTTTGACTCAGTAACTCTAAAGATATCTTTATTGAGATTTTTATTAGATAGAGTGCATATGATGCAATTAATTTGCACAGTTTATTTGTTCTGATCACACAAGTAGCTCCTGATTTACACCGATGTAGCTCAGGAGGAAGAGCAGTCAACCTGAAAGTTGGTGGATCAAGTCCAGGTTTCCCCTTACTACATGTCAAACTCTTTTGGGGGAAGACACTGACACCACGTTGCCTCCTGATGTGTCTATCAGGGTATGAATTTATGTGATAGAGCAAAGGATTTAATATATAACAGTAGAAGTGCTGTACGAATAGGTAAAAATCATGTAGCGTAACGTGCTTTGAGTGGTCAACATGACTAGAAAAGTGCTATATAAGCACAGTCCAGTTACAGTTTACATTAAGCATTGAGTAATGAATGTGACATTACAAGGGGAAGGCAGAGATAGTTGAATGTTTTTTTTTTTTATATTTGATTCCAAACTTAAAAAACAAACTCTAAAAATTCCTAAAAAAATCTAAACAGTCACCTTTACAATGACGTATAACTTATAAAGATGAACTTAATGTAATGTATGGGTAGAGCCCAGAAACATGCTAAAATCCCCCGAAATATTCTGTTGGTACTCACTTTTGTCTTGAGTTGCTAGGTTGACTGCACATTATGGCCATTGTCTAACACTCTCACAGACCAATGCAAAGACACTGATTCATGCTTTTATCACCTGTAGAGAAGATTGATTCAATGCTCCTCTTTCTGGTCTTCCTAAAACGTCTATTAACCCACTACACCTTCTACAGAATGCATCTGCTCGTCTACTAACGAAGACCTGGAAGAGAGCTCATATTACTCCACTTTTAAAATCTCTGCATTGGCTTTCTGTGTACTTCTGAATTGATTTTAAAATACTGTTTTTAGTTTTTAAAGTTAATAAAGTTTTTAGTCCTAATTATTTTTCTAACTTTTAGTTTACAAACCTCCCAGAGGCCTTGGGTCTTCGGGGCTAGTCTTAAAGGTAAACTTATGAAATACCTTTTTAGAAAAGTTTCAATTTAAAATAATTTTAGTATTCATATTTGGTATTTTACTATTTAATCTTCACATTATTAATGAGCTTGTTTTATTAAAAAGAGCCTTAAATTAAATTTTAATAGTCTTGTACCATGTTTTTTCATTTTTCTAGTGTCTTATTTTACATTGTTTTTATTTCTTATCTTTATTTTATTTATTCTTTTTATTTTGCCTTTATCCCTTTGTCAGCTTATATGTATGCGTTGGTTTTGTCATATATGTCTGACTAGTCGATTTGTGGTCTTTGGGAATTGATGTTTTTTTGTTTTTTTTAATGTAAAGCACTTTGTATTGGAATTTTTTGTTTTGAATGAAAAGTGATTTATAAATAAAGTTTTTTGATTAATTGAATTAGGTGAAAATCCGGTGTGCCTGACACAGACCTTGCATCACTTAAATCACAAAACAAAAGAGAATTTAACTTGTATTTACTTTTTGTTTAATACGTGGTACATGAAATCTAGAACAACAATTTGCAGTCAAAATATCATAGTGTCTTAAAAAAGAACAACATTTCCTTTTTCCTGTGTTGTATTTAAAGGGGTCATGCATTTTTAAGAGTGCACTGTGGTGTTAAGATAAAAGGCTGGTTCATTTAAATAAACATATATATATTTAATATAATTCTTGAAATAATACTTGGGCACTCCTGCGGCTTGTTGGAGCAGGACAAGATAAGAGCTATTTCAGATAAATTAATTGATCGATAAGAGTAAAGGTAGTGCAGCAAGAAGACTTTGTGTAGAGTTTGCATTATTTTCCTGTACCTATTGAGGTATGAGGATGAAGCAGGTCTAGAAAATGAATGATTGGATAAAAATGTCTTCTAACAAGTTGGTAGCATCACGTCAGCACAACAGGACATTTTTGATGACTAACTCCAGCATCAAAATGCTTCACGAGGCAAAATGATTAGAGAAACACATATTATTGGCCCTTGAAAGCAATACTGCATACATTTCTGACCATAAAACTCTGTGGTTCTGACTAATTTTGATTGCACCCCGACATTCATTATGTACATTCCTTGATCCGTTGTTACCCAATATTTTATTTTATTTCATTTTTATTTAACCTTTATTTAACCAGGAAAGTCCCATTGACATTAAAAACCTCTTTTCCAAGAGAGTTCTGGCCAAGAGGAATCAGTAAAAATTCAACAAACAGTTACAACATTCAAACAAAAATTAACATACAACAGGTCATGAAAAACAACTGCACATTATTGAGGCAGTATGGTTTTAAAGGCAAATTTGGGGCACTAGCTCAGTTAAGGGCCAGGGAGGTGTGGCTCTGCAAGGTAGAGCGGTTGTCTTGTAACCCTAGGATTGCCGGTTCGATCCTCGGCCAAGGCGAGTTCATGTCGAGGTGCTCTTGGGCAAGACACCAAACCCCGAATGGGTCATGGTGAGCGTCTTGCATGGCAGTTTCCGCCATCAGTGTATGAAAGGGTGAATGTGATGTATATGTGCTTTGGATAAGTACTTACTTGGCTATATAAGTACTTACCATTTAATTTCCAGCCTTTCTGCAAATTGTTTCAAGCAAAATCTACATGAACTCTGTGCAGGCAAAAGGAACAGAGAGCAAGAACTGATCGTAAGGAGTACAAATCAACAATTCTCTGTGTGATAAAAACACAAATGTAGGGAGGCAGTAGTCCAAGCATAGCCTTGTAATTAAATGTGTACCAATGACCCTGCCTTCTAGTGGACAGAGAGGGCCATCCCACTAGTGAGTACAAGTCACAGTGATGCACCATAGTGCTACAGTAATGAATGAAACCGCAAGGGAGCATGATAAACCATGTCCACCATTGGAAGACAAAAAGATTCATAAAAAAGAGGTCACCATAATCTAGTACAGTTACGGTGACAAGATGCTTTTTTATTTCAAAAGAAAAACACAACCTGTTCTGGAAGACAAAACCCAGCTTGAGTTTTAGTTTCTTGACAAGTTTTTCCATGTGTGGTTTAAAAGTGAGGGAATCATCAATCAAGACTCTAGAGTGTATTCGTGAACCACCTCTATAACATTCCCGCCAAGAGTGGACGCTACCGAAATAGTTTCGGGGACCCTCTTATAAGAAAACAGCATTAGCTTAGTGTGGTGGGCTAATAGCAGCATCCCATAGCTGAAAAGTTGCACTTCACAAATTGGTCTTCCAGCTTAGAGCGTCATGTAACAGATGTGTTTTGCTTTATAGCACCATGTCAATCGCCAGCAACTGAAAAACACTGGCAGTTTTGGACGCACACCGTGGCTGACTCAGCAAAAAAACAAAAAAACAAGAGGACATTATCGGAGGAAGTGAGGAAAAGAAAGAAAGAACAGGACAGAGCAAGAGGTAAGACAGAGGAATTCAGAGGAGAGACAGGAAGCAATACAAATGCCAAATTAGCTTTAGTTTAGGGGTACCAAATCAATATTAAGGAAATAAAATTCACTTAATTTGGAAAGTCTTTTTTTTAGATGTCAGTCTTATTTTTTAGATTTTACATGGACTTGAACCTCCCCCACTCCATGAATTTGTCAAGCAGAAAGATAGCAGTGGTAGTGCAACCAGAGCATCTGCCAGAGATGACAGTAAGTTTGGGAAATGTTTTCTGAATAAGAGCTTTGATCTACTGAAATAGTCTGCCCAGTAAATAAGAAGAAAGCCCCACTTATCCAGTTTTTAAAACCAAACTTAGGAGATAGATTAAAGTAATCAAGCTTGCATTCATGAATAAGAGCCATACTACTGTATATCTTTTACTCTACCTTATTAGCTGTTTTTATATTACAGTATTCTGACATTGCATTAATTGTTTCCGCTATTGTAAAGTATGTACTGTATGGTGTCATGTTGACCTGCCAAGGTACCACAGATGAAAATTAGTTAAACACTGGCACATTTACATTGTAATATTGTAAAATGAAATGTTGATTCATGTGCATTTTTTTTTATTTTAAATAAAGAGAATAAAGCAATAAATGAATTAAAAAAAAGAAAAAAAATGTGTGAAAATCTACCACAGTTCAGTAGTGTCACTTTAATATGGAGCCAGATGAGCATGAAAGGACAACAAAAGTAAAGCATGAAAGCTAATTTAATAACTCATAAATCTTCATCTAGACCAAAAATGACCTAAACACTCATGCTGTTTTCCTGTCTTTCATTTTTCTTTTTAAACTCCAGATGGTGCACTATTTAGCAAAAGAAAAGCTACATCTTTGCTCATTTGAACAAAAACTCAACTCTACTAGACTAGAAAACAGAGTTGGTGAACAGGAATTACAAACTACTCAGAGGTGGTCAGGCTGCATGCTCTGCAAAGCACATCAATACACCAATTTAGTGTTTTCTGCTGTATTAAAGTTTTAAACATAATAAGACTTTAAAAAAAGTTTAACTTTCAGGGCAGGAGATTAAAGTCCAAAATGTGGACCGACGAGAGATATTCACTCCAACAGATGAGGCTGCTCCTTAATTTCCTCATTTGTAGGCTTTGCTTCCTTGACTTCATGACATCCCAATAAAGTAAGCAGAATTATACAGTACCTGCCTGTATGCCTGATTTGGCCCACCACAGTTAAGAATTAAAAGAGCAGCAGTCTTGCACAGCATCTTTTTAAACCAAACTGCTTATGTGTTAGAGCATTGGCCTTTCAGAGTGAGATCCTAAACAGACACCAGTTAAAATTAGCATATCTAGAACGGTAAAGCATGTAAACCTCTTTAGGTAGAACACCCAAACCAATTATGACATTGCAATATAAGCCTAGTTGATGTGTCAATTACTTGAAAGAAATATAGCAAAAATAAGACAGCGTCTTCTTCTCCAGCTGTGTGTGTTGGGTGTCCTTAAGTTGAGTGACACTTCAAATGCACTATTAGTGAGGGAGAGGATAGACTTCAAAGGAGAGGAGCCACTGATTAGCATCTCTGGCTTGACTCAGGAGAGGAGAGGGAAGGAAGGGAAACAGAGTATGAGGTAACACAGGAGTAGTTAAATAGAGATGAGGGAAGAGAGAGAAGAGGGAGGAAGGGAGGGAATGGTAACAGTGGAAACGGTAGGACTGGATTTATGCTTCATCATAAATTATATGCAACCTGCACTATACAGATTGAAAGAAGTCTGATTAGGGTTTGTTTAACTCTGGTTACTTGCGGTATGCATTCACATTAAGCTGACAGGATATATGAATTGGGCAATTTGTTCCTCTACTTAAGAGAAAATGGGTCAGATTTGTCTTAATTACATGTGCATGATGAGGCTGAAGGAATGTACAAGCAAGGGCAGGAGAAGGACTCGGCTCCTGTGTTTGAAACATTATAAAATTAGATTCTCAGAAAGGCCCAGCAATGTCATTTAAACACAGACTGATTCATCAGTCATTTATTTTCTTCACCACTTAGCACAGACTGATTTGATTTTTTATATACATTTTTCTGAATATAAATTTATAAATAAAAAAAGTATATATTTTTTCATTATGGTTCTATAGTAATTTATAGTAATTTGAATGATTCAACCTTGAAAAAGAATATCTGTATTGCCTTTTCTAGCCTTATTCCTTTTGTGGAAGGCAAATTATTGTGGGGCTTTTTTAAAAAAAACAACTTGTCGGGTTAAATGTTTTATACATATGAATTTATTTAGCATTTTTTTTCCTATTTATATGTATGAATTGGAAATTAGACTGGACTACACTGTAGTTGCTATTATAAAGCAAAACTTGATGTTAATATAACGTTATTGGTATTATTTTATCATTGTACGTTTCAGTTATAGTTCTGCACACATTCATATATTGTCTATGTGTTTATACATATTTGTTAGCATTTGTTGAACAGGTTTCCAGTATTTCATGTCATAATTTATGTACAGTTAGAAGAAGGGTCTAGCATTCAAAATATCATGTTGATATGGTCTATGATGTATTTTTTCCTATAATTATTTATTTTTTTATTTTAATCCTGTAACCAAACTTATGCACAAAACATTTTATTTTAAAGGAAAAAAGCTCATCCAGGCATATTCCATACATCAGGCTAATAACTGCAAATCAGTCAACTTGCACGAGGAGTGCAGCTCCAGCAATTTCACCCACAGTTATGTAAGTTGACGTGTATATTAGCTTAATTGTCAAACAAAAGAAAGCCTTCGTGATACAGTATAAAAGTCAGGGTACAGGCTACAATTGAGCAGGTCATTGTTTTAGTTTTTAAAGTGAAGTAGTTTAAAGTAGGAAATACGACTCAGCTGGTTTATCTGGGTATAATGAACGTACGATAGATGTAGAGGTGATGGTTCAGATTATTACGCTGAATGAATCTGAGCAAGTGGCCATGACTCGTGGAGTCCCTCAGGGGTCAGTTTTTGGACCTCCTCTTCTGTAGCTAAGATAATATAGATTACCATTTTTCATTCTGTTTGGAGCATGCTTTTAACTATTTTGGGATGCAATCATTACATCAGATGCAGACTTGATTTTGCCTTCAGGTGTGGAGATTTTAGATTCCCTGATCTGGACTGAAATCAAAACTTTTGGTAAATGTTTGTGCAAATTCATAAAGAACCTTCTGAGTCAGCCTGCCAACAAACAAACCTAGCAAATGTCAAAACTTCCTGTTTATATTTTTTTCAATTTGTTGGCTGTACGAACTGACAGCAGGCAACAACAAAAGAAGTTCTTGTGCTTCAGGAAGGAGGTATTTAAGACATATGAGTTGACAGGTGGTGCAACATTATGAGAAAAATAGTGTGCTGTAAAACCTTAAAGCAAGTAAAAATGGTATGGAGCACAATTTAAGCTCCTATTTTCACATAGTTGCATACTTAAACATATTTTGAAAGATCAACAAAAATATAGCTCTTCATCTAGGTATCAAAGTACATGTTGTAACTCTTGTCCTGCTTTCAGCTACAGCAGAAAGTAGTCAAGTCTCTTGTACAACAGAGAGACCCACAAAGCCAGATAGAGATATATCACTGTCTCCTGCATACAACGTTTGATCAGATATCAGGTATTATCAGTGACTACAGTGTGTACGTGTATTCCACCTTCCAGGAAGGTTGCTGTTGTCTGCCATGATTGATGACGACCAATGATACCCCTGAGAGTTGCAGCTTATCCCCTGCCTACTCTCCTGTATCACTGTTTGAGTGTGGGTGTCATTGCTTGGCTTCATACATGTAAAGCCGGAATGTGTGTGTATCCTGATATGCTTAGACACTGGTACACTGTAGTCACAAGTTACCTCACTAATATGCATTGCTGTACGTCCTTGAGTCTGGCAGGGTGTACATGGCATAAATGTCACCATCAGTGAATGTGCACAAGGTTTTATACAGATCTGCATGTACCAACCATACTATTCTGGACATACAGACTCAACCACAAACTTGACTGGTTAAGTGTAACAGAAAAAAAGTCCATTTGCTGACCTTTTGCACACACATAAAACTTTTCCATTAAGCCGAGACTAAAACTGCACACATGAACACAGATATATTGATTACTACAGATACTATAGATGTATTTACTACACAAAAATGCCTTCCAGGGTTCTGATTTTTTTTAACTTAATGTCAATTTTTTTAACTTAAATGTCAAATTTATTAAAAAAAAGCAGAAAACCGAGGTTTCCATCAGGTTTCCTGTTCTTCTTAACTGTGATGATCGTCTCTTTGTTTACATGGTAATCATGGACCTAGCTAAAACAGAGGCGGTGCTACGTGTGCTAACAGAATTTTGATTGCACATAAATGTAAAGTAAATTGCCTACTCCACTGAGAAACAGAGGTGTCAGAAGGTATTATGAAGTACGCTGCTTCATAAAACTACACTACAACGACACATAAACCAAAGCCAACGTAGCCTGTTTTGGACTGAACGCATTCAAAACTTGAGATTGTGGGCCAGCTTTGCGAAGATAGTGGAAAAATGGTGAGAGAATATCTGTATGTCCAGAACATTTCTGTTGCATTTGACTAAGCTGCTTCACCTCTCCATGTAACAGCAGGAAACTGTTAGTCCCCCAAAAAATCAATAAAAAAAACAACAACCTTGCCTGCATATTGTGCTTCAAGTTGTTTGATTGTTAATTAATAAATAAATATTCTCGCACAGAAACATGCAAAACCATGCAAAGCCTTACAGTATATGTTGCTTTTTTGCAAATCAGTCTATGCAACAGGTAATAAAGGAACAGCTAAAATGAATCCATCAGTTAAGTAGTGATGAGTTAAAAATAGCTCAGTACTAAACTCCTTAAGCACTTGTGAAGAAAGTTCTCAACTTTTGTTGGAGTTCTAAAACGAACAGTAAGATAAACAAATTAATCAATAATTAAGTTAATCATTACTTTCATATGGATGCAAAAAGGTAAAATAGTGACAAAACCTCAATTAACTTGCTTTGACATAAATACTTATGTAACAATAGCATAGTAGAACAAGTCAAATTATCTTTGCTTTATATCATTTTAATAACCACATATACTCTAATTTAAAAAATATTTCTATGCAGGAATAATAGCAATATAATGAGTGAAAGGTGTCAATAATTCAATTGCTTGAAAATAAAAATGTGAAGATATTCCAAAATATTTATACATCTAAGTCAATATCTTTTTTAATTTTTATTCTTCTTAAAATATAATAATAATAAACAAAACCTAAACAAAATTAATTAAAAAAATTAAAACAAAAAAAGTAGTCGTTCATGAACACCCCTCTACTTACATGTAAGTAAACACTGCAGTTTGAAATCTGCTGTTTCTGGATTGATTTGTGAAGGACACTTTAAATGACAACAGATCTAAGCCCACCTCTGGTGTGACGTCCCTTGGGGCGAAGCCAGTGCCTCCAGTGGTGAGAATGAGGTTGAGTTCCTTTTCATCGCACCAGTCCACCAACGTCTCCTGTTAGTAAGGATGCACATATGTGCACAAATGAAAATCCCCTCTGCAGATAAAAACACAGATATATACCTATACTGTACTTAAATGAATACAATAGATAGTTGTTACTTACTTTAATTTCATCTATCTCATCTGGCACTATCTTGTAGGCTGCGATCATACCCCCCAACCTGAAAAAAGGAAGAAATAGTTATTAGATCATAAAGATTAGGACAAGCTACTTTGCTGGTAACTGCAAGCATATCCATCTTCATCTTAGACATTACTTGTCTTGCACACCCCATGAGGGTCCTTAAATATTTCAGAAGCTATAGACATTAAATGATTCCCTTTTGGAAGTTAAGAAGTTAAACCCTTGATGACCAATCAAAGGAGAGCACCTCTTCTCTTATATAAATCTTTCTCTAGTATTAAAGAGGTAAAAGTAAGAAATAGGTTCAAGGTGTGCATCCTAAAACTTATACATTTAGCATATTCCTTGATTGACAAATTCTCTGACCTCCAGCATCTTTGCTGCTGCAAGCAATAAGCGTATTAAAGAAACTCAACACTTATACATTTAAAGAAAACAGGCCTGTGAAAACACAGATGGCAAGATGATGACACAAACAAGCGTGAGATTTATAGAAAATAATAACACTCAGATCAGAACAAAGCAAAGGTGTGAAGTAGAAAGAAACATGGAAAAGTGGCAGTATAAGTGAAGAGAGACAAAATGTCCTTCAACACTCCTCCTAAAAGGATTTTCCAGCGGATGGCCCAGAGAGGAGGGAGCTCTGACAAGGACAGAGCTGCCGTTGCTTTTTCTGAAAATCAAACTATAGTGACCTCCTGTGGTCAGTTAGGGTATGGCAACCTAAAAAAAAAAAAAAAAACAAGGCTGAAGGTGATGGCTCTACACAGATACTTACATAACCTTTACAAAAGAAAATAAAAAAATATATATAAACAAATAAATATATAAAAATCATACAAATTTGAAAGCATGTCTTTACCCTCATGGGACTAACTTTCCAAACTTTGTGAACCTAAAGCTTTATCTAAATTGAAAGACATGTTTAGCAGGATGAAATCACTGCAGTAAACATTCATAAAGAAGGAGCATGAAGCTCAGAGAAGTCAGGAAGAACAATTTAATGTAAGACAGACTTTCATGAAACACTACTCACGCGTACTCAGAGCATCCTCCAATTTGTGCATACACACACTTCAACACACACATCTTTCCTGCTGACATTCTGTGATGGCACGAGTGATTTACTTCTCTTGATGAGCTCGGAAGGAGAGGGGGAGGTTTTGGCAATTCTGTATGTATCAGTGTGTTTTTGTATGTATTCATGCGTATGCACTCGTCCATTTATGTGTTTGTGCATCTGTGCAACACCTCGGGAGAGTAAAGGAGCTGTCAGGACAAATCACCTCTTGTGCGCTCCTGGGGTTTTTATGCCTCTCTGTTTCAGCCCAAATGAAAATATGCTCAACACGAATAACTAGGGTTCCTTCCCACGGTTTCCTAGGCAACCCCTCCTGTCTGAAGCCTTTAGTTGCTGTGTTGTTGATTGTGAGAGTTTGTGCCTGCCTCTGAATGTTTGAGTTTCTTTTTGTCTTTTTTTTTGTAACTAACAAGAATGCCACTTGTTTTATCAAAGGAATGGGTCATCATTCTTCATTATATTTAGGTGATTTGTTTATCAAAACTTTATTTTATCCAATATTATTGTGCACACCTACCTGTTCAATCCAAAAGTTATTTGCTTTTAATTTTTAACAGCACTTGCATATTGATTCACACAAATGACCCTCTTCACATCTTCTCATGCCACAAGTGTAATTTCTCAAGCAGTGAAAAACTTTTTCTTTATGGTAACAAGTTGCAGACTTTTTCCACTATGAAACTTTATTATGAGAGTTCTTGATTTAAAGTAATGTAGGTTAAAATGATCCTCTTTTAAAGTTAAGATTATATATTCCAGATAAATTACATCTACATCAATTATTGGTGCTTCTGAAAATAGCTGCTATGAAGATCTGTGTTAAATAAAGAGGTTGAAGTAACTAGAAGATTAACCAAGTTTAAATGTCCAAACCATATTGTGATATTTTGTAAGGCTGTTAAGTTTATACAAAATTATTTTCTCACTTTTACCAATGAAATGGCCATGAAATCAGCAACCTGTAATCATTTTTAACATGTTTCAGTATTGAAAAAGTGAAAAAATCACATGGCAAATTAAAAAGTAGCTTTAAGTATTGCACTTGAACATGGTGCTGCTGTCTAACATTGCAATGTAACAGAAACATGGGCCTTTGTGCATACATGGTGTGAATATGTTGTCAAGGTCAGGTGCTGTAATAACAAGGGAAATTCGTCTGAGGAGAACAAATGAGGACTCTGCCATTTAATCTGTGAAAACATGCATGTATGGAACACAGACACAAGTAACAATTTTTAATGCATAAAAAAAATAAAGGTATCCTTTTAAAGTTGCCACCACTCTATACACTTGTAGGGGGACTGGTAGCCTAGTGGTTACAGAGGTGGACTTTGGGTCTGGAGAACCTGCGTTAAAAGTTCTTCACTGGCAACTAAGTAAAAAAAAACACACTATGTTTTTTTTTTTTTACCACTGCTCCTAGAAAAAAACTAGGATGGGTTAAATGCAGAGAAGAATTTCCCAGTTTGGGATTAATAAAGTATAAATAAAATAAAAAAATAAAATAAGATAAAATTTTTAACCACCTACAATGTATGTTGAATAAAAGATAACGGGAAAAATCAACCAATCAGAGCGTGACAATAAGGATTTCACTGTCTTACAAAGCTTGCCATTTAGCTACACACACACACACACACACACACACACACACACACACACACATATATATATATATATATATATATATATATAAATAATCTGTCAATTATCACTTAAAAAAATAAGCAAAATGAAACTGACTTGGTTTGACAAAAGAAATTGGAGCAATGCACTTATTAATACACAGATGCATCATGTATATTTATGTTACATACATACATTGTGTATGCTATGGGAGATAAATTGGCATCTGTACATATGAGTGTTTCTGCATGACTGGCTTCTCTGCAGATAGAGTGCCTGTTTGTATTTTGGGTCGGTGTGATCTGAATTGAGGGAAGCCTATTAGAGAGAAAAGGGTTTGCAACATTTTAATCTCAAAAGCCCATCTATGTCTCCCTCTTCTGTAGAGGGCTGTGACATATAAAGCTCTTTTTTTTTTTTTTTTAAAGCTACTGGCCGAAGGTAGCCAGCTTGGAATAAAGGCTTTTTGCTCGAGGTGTGGACAAATCCTAATGCAGGTGGAGGAAGAAATAGAAGTAAGAAGGGTGGGACAGGCAGAGAGAAATGGGGTGGTGGAGGAGGGAGTGTGGCAACAGTTATGGCCTGAAAGCTTGGACGTCTCGGCCAAATCTTTCTATGAATAAAAGACGAGCACATGAGAGGATAAAGGGAATAGGCCAAAAGAAAAAGAAGCACAGAGTGAAAAGAGCTGGGTAAAAAGAGAGATATGCTGTCAGGGGCACACTTAACAAGAAAAAGGAAAAGTGTATGTGTGTGTGTGCTTGTGAGCCAGCTGCAAATCTGAGCAGTTGTGGGACACTTCCAAGATGAGACCCATCTGCCAGGGTGATTTCATTAATAATACAAGCTCTTTGTACAGAGCACTCATTCTCACTCTCTCTGTTTTTCACTTGCTCTCTTACACACACTCTCTGTCCAGGGAAAAGACAAGAGCCTCGGCCATCTCCACACTCCCAGTAGTAGCATGGAGTCGAGCCCATTAGAGCCGAGCTGTTGGTTCATCCATATGTAGGAAAGCTCTCAAGGGGTCACCTCTCAACATGTTAGCTGATAGAAGGAAAGATGGAGGAAGAGGAGGAACGGACTAGCCTGCTTCTTCAAGCCCCTACCGTGTTAAGAGCTTTGAGTGCCCAGCGAGGTGTTCCACTCCCATGATTCCACTCATTCCCACTAAGCAACATGCACACAACCCCAGAAATAGACTGCAGATCACCAGAGCCCACAAGCCTTCTATTTATTTAAAGAATAAATGTCATCATGGTTCAATTCTGCGACTTCTGACTGTTTCTTAAGTTTAAATTTAATTTCTCTTTCTAAACTATTCCAGCTACAATCTTCCAACTACACTTCATACATCTAAACATAAAATTTAACACCTGTGGCTAACAAGCACTGCTCATGAGTGTGATTCAAATGCTTTCAGCGAAGCCTAACCCTTTAGTTAGGTCTGCATGTGGTAGAATTACTGACAAATAGTGGAGCAAAAAAAAAAAAAAAAAAAAAAAAAGTGGCTCAAAACCCCAATTTTACAGAATTTCACTCTACTCTTCAAGAATCTTTCAGCTGATACCAAAATAACACAATTGATTAAAACTCTCTACTTTTTAAGTACTTGTTTGGTTGTTTATTTGTTTTTCTTATTTAATAGTATGCTATTGACATGGGTGATGAATGTCAGTGTCATATTGGTCAACCCAATCACCAAGTAAAACTATATATAGTTATAAAATGTTACCCGCACGTTAAAATGGTTAAAGCTGTGGAAAAATTTATAGCTATAATTAATATACAAGTCATGTTTTTCATTTATAAACAGTATGAAGCATGGAAATTGTTCTTTTCTTTTTTCTTTTTTAGCTCTCTCCTTTTCTTCCACCATATGCTTGTTTAGTATGTTCATATTGATGGCTTTTCTACTATTACTACATTAAAATTTTAAAGCACAAAATGTTTATTGTAAAAAAAGATTTTATTTTTTTTATTATTTAAATGTCTGAGCTCAGGAAAATTATGTGATTTATTTTGGAATAGAAGTGTGTATTACCAAGCATGTGATATTGTCTCATAACGATAACTAAAATCAAAATTGTATAATGCTAAGTTTGTGATAGCAGCAAAAATCCAGTTGTCCATATGTACTGATTTGATATATCATATCTTGATTAAATTAATGATTTAAACCCCTTGTATCAAGGAAGGAAAAGTCTATCCACACAAAATGATATACAGTAACTAAATATTTTCATTAAAAAAGTCCTCAGACAAATTTGAAAACCAAACTTCCATCCAAATGATGGAAGGAGGCACATGTGTGTAAGTCTTTGTCTGCTGACCATCTGACAGTAAAATTGGGTCTTGTGTCAGCCATCTGATTTTTTATTGGCTATTCTTCGCCATGACAACTTGCAAAATTGACAAGGGTTTTTACAACACAAGTCACCAGAGAGCAGACATACAGAATTGGCTCAGCTGCTGTTGAAAGCTGGCTTAATTTTAACAAAAAACACCCATAGATGCACACATGCATTATATAAATAATAAAAAAAAGAAGTACTTGCTCACACTGAGGAAAATATGCTTACGAAAAACTAACACATGTGAGAACGCTCACTTGGAGACACATCCACCTCTGCCTTTTAAGTGTGTCCTTGAGTCTGGTTATCATTTGTTGGACTCCCCACTGCTGCTTGGTCTCATTTTTACCACATTTAATTTTTCTTCACCCCGACTTGATACACATCAGGTTACTCCTGACACCGAACCAAGCAGACTGATTGATTCCATGTGTCAGTGTATTTGGGAGATGCTGTGATTATGGTTTATGTTAAGGGTCCTGGTGTGGCACCGCATAGCCTCCCTCCTTCCCATTTTTCCTCATCACCTTCATCCCCTCCTCAGCTCTTTTATCTTTTTGCCTGTCTATGTCTCTCTGTCATGGTAGCTGTGGCACATTGAGGGCACAGTGTTCCAGCTGATCAACCTGATGGAGTGTCTGACTTGTGGTGTGGATTAAGATGGCTCGGAGGATCTTAGCCCAGAGAAGGTCAACCATCACTGCACCAGCCTAGCAGAGAGGTATGTTAAACATTGGTCCAGTTTCATAGGAGGTAGTTTTATTTAATATCAGTCCATCAGTTAATTGGTTAACAAACACATTTGTCAAAATAATGAAAAAAAAAAAAAAAAAAAAAAAAAAAAAACCCAAAAAAACAAAAAAAACAAAAAAAAAAACCCACCAAAAAGGGGGTGAAAACACAAGTTTCTCTTCTCCC
>JBAMHW010000025.1:17859149-17872088 GCA_037177495.1 Rhadinocentrus ornatus
CATGTTTTTTAATTGCATTACAGGAAATAAAGAACTTTATCACAATATTCTAATTTTCTGAGACAGTCCTGTATAAAGGCTAAGGCCTAAACCATTCAATTACAAACCCAGGAGTGTAGTCACATTTGTGACCCATAAAAACATTCACTACAAACTAACTTACACCACCTCCCCTCAAAATACACAATTACATCCTTCTTAAACCATTTACTTAAACCAACAAAACCACTTAAACTAATAAAGCAAATGTGAAAATAAACTACTATTGCACTACAAAGTAACACGTTACATTAACAATATTACTTTTTTGGGTAACGAAGTAAAGTAGTGTATTACATTTAAAATATTGGTAAGAAAATTACTTTACTGGACTACAGTAACACGTTTTTCAGTGTTACTCGAGCCGTGTTTGCCTATGTGTGAAGTTCTCATCTGTTTTAAGTGGTGCGCGCATGCTGCTGCCTGTGTGTGTGCTTGCCTGGGCACGTTGCCATAGAGACTGATTTGCGTGACGTGGCTGATTGTGTGCCAACTAAGGAAAAAGAAAAATGCAGCTGGAGTCGGAGATACGGGCTTATGGTCAGTGGCAATATTCACATTATTTTTAGTTCAGTCCAGTTTCAGTCCAAACTTGTGATGAAAGATTTTTTTTTGTTTACAATTTACAGTAAACACTATGCAGACAGGCAGTGATGATTGTTCATGTCCACATGGTGAATTATGGTCAAGTAAAGTAATAAGTAGTGGCGTTACTTTTCAAATGCAGTAACGAGTAAAGTAATTTCAATAAAATTTACAGAAGTAATGAGTAACTAGTAACAAATTACTTTTTAGAGTAACTACCCCAACACTGATCAATACATTAACAAAAAACAAAGAAACACCAAAAAAAGGCATCAAGATGCATTTAGTGTATGTGTGTGTGTAACCACACACTGAGCACCTGCTTAGTGAGGGGGTGTCTGCAGCTCCCTCACAAGGTCACATTCCAAAACATACATCATTTGTACAGCAGATGCAGCTGGCATGTACTTTTTCTGTTTGTTAGCAAGATTATGCAAACATTAGTAAGCTGAATTTTATGGAATTGGGTGGAGAGTTGGGCCACATAAAAAAGGACAAGCCAATAAATTTGATGCAGTTCAGTATCACTTTCATAAAAACTGTTAAGTACAGCATTGGCCTTGGTGGAAGATGTACTCTCCGAGTGCTCTTTATGGTAATATTACAGAGCAACAAAATAGTCAGATGAATTCTGAAGTATGCAAATATTTTCTGTGTGCTTAGACTGAACCAAATGAAGTAAAGTTGTCTGGAAAGCGCTTCATAGCATGGCTTAAAACATACTGCAAAATCACCACTGGATCTTTTGGGGGGCAATCAAATGTAATTAGTGGTTGAATCTGTAACTGAGCTTGATCAAATTGTTTTTCACTTGCTAAAGAAAAACAAAATGCAGAATATTGAAGAAATAAACAACTAAAGACCGCTGCAATAACTGCATTACAAGATCCTGCTTTCAATGTAAATGTGAATGTGCTTGACTTAAAGAAGCTGGTCTACATTTTCAGACTGTCATTATGAAATGAGTGTAAAAGATGTTCCATAAAAAGCTGAGAAATATAGGATCTTTGGGAAGCACATACTGTAAATACAACAAACTTTAGAAAAACGGGGGGGGTGTTAGGGGGGTGTTAGGGGGGTAGGTGCTTTATACAGTTAATCTGGGGACAGGACTATGAAAACGTAAAATTGTCTCCGGCTCATTTACTTTAGCTGTGATCTCTTTGTGATGAATATTAAGCCCACGTGCAGGCTAGCTGTGTTTTTTTGATAGAAATATTTGAGGTTACAGCCAGCAGGCATCTGCAACACAATGGCTTTGCTGGCTAGCAGACTGTGTGCTGTCAGTCTGTCAGCCACTGGCAGAGAGGATTCATAAACTGCTACTATGTTCCACTCAATCATTTCCAGAACATAAAGCAGTCAGCACTCATTATCTCCCTGGGATCCCACACTAATGGGGTTTTCCCTTATAGCAAGTCTTCACACACACTTGTACACGCACACACAAAATGCAGCTCACATTCATGGTGTGTCTCTGTGAGCATTTCCTAGGGTATATATAAAAAAAAATCGCACAAACAGACAGTACCAGGTGCAGGACCACATCTATCCTCTCAAACATCATGTTGGAATCCTTGGTAGGGATCAACAATTGGACCCAATTTGTGCCACAAATTGTTTCATAAGACCGAGTACCTAGAGCTGCCAAAGGGTAGTCTGTTATGACTTTGCTCATCTGTCAATTTGACACCATAACTGCTGCTCTGAAAAGAAAACAGAACTCTAACTTTCTTAACTCATTTGTATATTATGTAAGGTTGTTGAAGTAAAGTCCACATGACTGAAGTTGTCAGGTATCCATTGCTTACTAAAATGAACATTTGATTAAAATCCTGACTTGAATTTTGTCTTTAAGTTCCTTAATACATCTTTACCTGAGCAGGAGATCTACCAGTAGAAGACTCTAAGCAACCCACTTAGCACCTTTTTTGTCGCTTGTTCTTTTTCAGCTAACAGAACAGCAGTGCCAATTGGCCCTCCAGCCACAGAGAAGCAGCTGTGGAGGTCAAAAGCTGGATTGGGCTGACATCTACCAGTGGGAGGGACAACACCTCTAGTCACCAATAAGCCTCAACCAAAGTGATATCACTACCTCAAGTCCTCTATTTTACTGGCTTGTTCTGTGTCAAAAGAAAAAAACTGGGCCCCAGGCTTGGATTAAATGGGCTTAATGATGAATAAAGGGTTGGATCCACCTCCAGATTGTATTGGGGTGGGGTAGACATCTGACTAGTGGGCTTTCAGCACTACAAGAAGAGGAGAGGGGAAGAGAGGAGAGGAGCATTGGTGCACAAATATCAGCATCTTCATTCCCTGGCAGGGTGAATTTCCAAATTAATAAAGGCTTCACGGTGCTGGGTAAAATATAGTAACAGCAATAACAGCAGATAACCTAATCTAATATAAGACCACTGTATCTTAGCAACCTTGTTAATTTTGAGAGGAGCAGTGGGGTAAGCTGCGGAGGCACAGCATCCATCATCAAAGACACACCCAGCAGCAACACTCACACATACCAATTGCTCACAAACTCTGAAATTCACGACACAACGCACATGCATATGTTATCTTACCATGAGCCACTATCTCAGTTGCACTGTGGTGGATGCACATGTGCAGGAGTACACGCTAAGGCACATGCACATTGATCCTCAGGCTTACTGTAAGCAGTTGGGAGAATGGAGGGGGTGTGGAGCGGAACAATAGGATCTTAATCGTCAGGCTGCATTTCAAAGCCACCCCCCTTTACAACACTGTTTCTAGATAAGATTAGAAAATGCTATTTATATCCACGGGGAAAGGAGCCAACCAGCAGCTTGATTTTCATTTATTTGAAGTCAGATCTAAATTGGGGTGGAGTTACATAATGCAAGAAGTGCAACACTCCACCTGCTCCTGCCAAGCAAGTCACTGCAGAACATTATGGTGGGAAGCAGCCAAAAAATGCACTGGACCCTTGCTAATACCGCAGCTAATAATTACTCATCATCAGCTTAATAACCATCTCCATTATACCAAAGGAGATCAGCCTGTTCGTGGGGGCACAGCAGTGGGATGATTTTGCATCTTAATTCCAAACCTACTTTATAATTTACAAAGCTGGGTCAAAAATTTTGCCATACAACAGAAACATAAATGGAAAAGGAAAATGTCTTAACAAGAAATTCTTATAATATGTTTGTCACCTCAGTCAAACAGTGCAAATATAAATATATATACATATATATATATACTTATCTTACAATCAGTTTGATGTTTATGACACTTCTGCAGACCTTATAACAATTATTTAATATGCATTAACATTAATAATTGCAAAAGGTGTACTTCACAAAATTTCTTTTGTTTTTTTTCTCCCCCTCAGTCATAGTCCATCAAGAAAAAAATCCTAGTGGAAGGCTTGTGTGGAGGTATGCTAGATTCTGGTAGCTGTTTGGCGCTGCTGGATGCAAAGCTTTAGCGTGTCTGAAGTTCTTAAGCAGGATGGACAGCGTGTCAGCAAAAAGTGTGGTGGACGTCCCTGCCATCCAGGCCGTCCACAGCCAGGAAGGGGGGGGGGGACTGGAATCATTCTGTCATTCTCATAGAGAAGGACTGGTGTCAGCTGGTCAGCCTTAGCAGCCACTGATGGAAGGAGAAGCTGGAGTGGTTGAAGATAAAAACCAAGGTGATAGATGCTGTGGTTGGGGGCCCTGCAGCTGCAGCAGGTGGTTGGAGGTGCTGCTCACCAAGCTACCTTAACAACAGAACATGGAGGAGCAGGTAGCTCTGGGCCTGCCAGCTGGTCACGGTTCCTCTTTCTGCAGCAAGGCACATTCGTGGACACTATGGCTATGCCAAAGGATAAAGACCCTGTGATCTGCCACACACTGCCTCTACCTGAGAGCTTTCAGGTGGTGAAGGTTGGTGCTTACAGGGAAGTGAAGACTGTGGAGCAAGAGGAGGGAGCTGAAGTTCATCCTGAAGAGGAGGAGGAAGAGGAGGAGGTGGGGAACCAGCTGTTGGAAGGAGATGATGAGCCTGTTCCACTACAGAATGATGATGCAAACTGGGCCAAAGACCAAGACTCCATCTGGAGGTGTGAAGAAGACCAAAAAGGGAGTGAAGAAAACGTTTCAGTGAGAGCTGTACAGCTACACTTGTCTTTGATGCTCCAACCTGGACAGGCACATGTAAAGCCACACTGACGAGAAGCCACACAGATGTCACCTGTGTGGGACAGCCTTCAGGATAGTCACCCCGCTGAGACACCACCTAAACACACAAACAGGAACTCGAACACACAAGTGCACAGACTGCAACATGGCTTTTGTGACAGCTTGTTCGTCATTGTCACTACAAACACACGAGAAACCTTTACATGCTCCACGTGTGACCAACCCAACGTAGTGATGAAGAAACTGAAGCGGCACATTCATTCCCACAATGGTAAGCTTCTGTTCCAGTATAGTGTGCTGCACCATTAGCGACACCTACAAGCTGAAAAGGTAAATGAGGACACACTCAGTAGCAAAATCATACCAGATGCTACATCTGCCATGCCCGCTTCACCCAGAGTGGAACCATGAAGATGCACATTCTGCAGAAACACAGAGAATGTGGCCAAATTCCACTATCCACACTGATACGGTCATTGCACGCAGGAGCAACCTGGGCATACATCGTCATAAGCATCACTTGTTTCCAGAGAGACTGGTAAAGAAGTATCATTACTGCAATGACATTTTCCATGAGCACCACACGCTGATCCAGCATCAGAAGTCCCACAAGAATAAGAAGAGGTTCAAGTGTGACATGTGTGACTACTGCTGCTGCCAGGAACGCCACATGGTGATGCACCGTCGGACCCACACTGGAGAGAAGCCTGCAGCCAGTGTAACAACATTTGGGAAACTGAGAACGGTGCTCAAACCCCAAAGAAAGGGAAGAGAGGAAGAAAAGGGAAGATGAGTAGCAGGAGAGATAAGGATGACGCAAGTAGAAGCACCTTGAACAGGATGAGGATGAGGGCGATGGGGAGGAAAAAGCATCACTGCTACAGGAAGAGGAGGAGCCAGAAAGCATGGAACTGGACCAAACCCCTGCTGCCATCCCGGTATCAGCCCCTGATAAACCACCTGTCAAGATGAAATGAGGCCGACCCCCAAACAACCCCACCAAACCTCCAACTCCCAGCAAGTCTGTCGTAGTGCCCGCTAATGCTGGGCTCACACCAAACGATTTACACAGTTGCAGACTAAAAACGGAAGTCTTTAGGAAATCTTAGGAGTCTTACTGGAGTCACAGCGCGCTCCCGTTATCTCGATCGTTAGGTTTAAGTTGGAAATCTGCGCTGTTCCATGTCAATCTTTCCCTAGTCCTGGGTCTGCGACAATATTAAACATGTTTGATATTATCACAAGTCGCAGTGACGAAACATGATCAACAACCAATAGATGAGCTCTGACAAAAGCAGTAACGTGAATCCTGACAGACAGAACACCGGTAAAAAAACAAACAAACAAACAAAAAAAAAAACAACGCAAAAACGGACGAAAAAAAAGAAGAAGAAAATAGACGAACAAGAAGCGGTGATGACACGCTGTAGGTGGACCGTCCAGAAAGAGGAGCCAATGGTTATTAAGAAGTAAATGTCTGCTGTGGATCATGTATGTGTTACAGTATAATGATCTAACAAATGAGAGAAGTATAGAAAACTCATTCATCCCTCCAGATTCTGATAAGTCGGTGTAACACCTGGAGGAGATGCAAAGTCACACTTAATAATGATGTGTGGGAAACTCTCTCCTTGCTTGCTTTGCTGTGGGCAGATCAGCCCTGTTCCATATCAACTGTCAAATATATCACAAGAAATGCTGAAAGAGTCTAGTTGTAGTCTTGTAAAAAGTGATTCACAGTCTTTGTTAAATCTGTCTGAGACTAGGCTAAAACTTAAAACTTTAAACATTTGTCTTTAGATGTGAGCAGGTGTGAGCTGGCAGTTTTCTAGAGTCTTTTGCAAATCTTTTTAAAGTCTTCTGATGTAAGCCCAGCATTAGATGTCGACTTCTGCTACTGCCAGCATTCAGGTAGAGGATGAGAGCACCGGAGCGGTGGAGAACATCATCATGAAGAAGGAGGAAGGCGATGCCTCCGGCCCTGACAGTGGTGGGGGTAGGGCTGGAGGTGGAGACTGTTGAGCTGGCGGTGAAGGAAGCTGCAGCGGCCACTAACAGAGACCTGCACCAGAGATGATCCTGAGCAAGATGGACTGTTGAACGGTGCTACATGAAAACACTTCAGACATTTTCTTCAGACATTCTCCTGTGTGCACATACACTAAAACACACATCCACTTCTGCTCAGATTGCTGCTCCTGGCAAATCTGCTTTTTTTTTTTTTTACATTATTAATCTGATTGTAATTTTTACTTCCTGTCTGCACACATTAACACATCGGTTGTTTGTTTGACGGAAGAATGAAATCTGATTGATGGGATTTAGTTCTCTGGTTTAGGTTTGGATCATTTCACACTGGTTGAAAAGAGGGGGGATACAGAGAAGAAGAAGAGAGAGGAGCAGCATTGGGAATACTCAAAGCAAAAAGAGAGGGCAGGAAAAGAAGGCAGGAATTGAAAGAGGGGAAAGTAAAATGGGAAAATGACTGGCAGGGGACAACAAAAAGGGATGAAGGTAGGAGTAAAAGAAAGGAGGAAGAGAATCAGAGAAGGGATGACACAGGGAATAGGGAATCGGGAGTAACCAAGCCCCTTTTCAGTGGTGATATGAGGAATTCTAGGTGTAGTTTCTCTTGAGCATCAAACTGGATTACTTTATTCTCTTAGTGGTGCCCACACAAGGAAAAGATGCAAGTCAAATGAATTATTTAAAAGCCTAATTAATATAAGGCTAAAAAAATAGAAAACACATATCTGTTGTCATGATCATCGCTTGGACTGGGTCTCAGATATGATCACTACTGGGTAAAACAAACAAATGTTATAGTTCCACATTGTCTTCTCTGTTGTTGTTTGGTGGCACATTAAGTGGAGATTTGGTGCTACTCATTGATTATCTTGCAGCGCTTAGTCAGAATCTATTGAAAATTACACTTTTTTTTTCTTTTTAAATTTTTTTTTACACTCCAGGGACATTTTGTTTGTAAGCCATATAAAAATTGAGAGCCCAGCAATACAGAGCAGTTGATATATCAGTTATTCTAAAAAGTTGAAATGACAGCCACAACTGTCCATCCCAGCTACAGGCTTGTCCTGAAGCTTTCAAATGGGGCTGTAGCATTTGAAGCATCCTGACAATGTTTGCATAGGTTCTTTTTTATTCATACACATTTTGTGAACAAAGCTAAAAATAGAAACAGAAATACAAATTTTATCAAATGTGTCATCAAGAAAACATGTTGTTTTACACATGCAGAAACTAGAAATAAGTACAAGCTTTATGTACAAATATATGTGCCTACTACTTATGTTTCATTATTTTTGAGATATTTGCTTTTACATTCAGATCATACATGAATGTCAGTGTTTTGAACCAACAAATGGGCTAACTGGGAGGTAGGCTGGGGGCAGTGAAAGGATGCAACACATGAGCTTCAACTTTAAGGAGTCTTATCATCTTTTTTTTTACCTTTAATATCCCCTTTCTAACATGCGATAAGTCTTATTGCTGTAATTGTTCAGTAACTATATCCATATTGATAACACAAAAAGAACCACTTTGTTAATTTAGGGTTAATTTTATTACTTGTGACTTTATATAAAGAATGGCAAGGTACTCTGAAGGTGATATATACACATATTCTACTTTGGGGACAGACTACATCTTATTGTAGTCTGTGGTTAGTCACCACAGTATGTAGTCTGACCCAACAAGTAAAGAAGAGGAAGATGTAGAACACATAACTAGGTAACAGACTAGAATTGAAGTTGGTGAAAAGTACAGTAACAATAACAACTGTGGAAGCTCTTGGAAAGCAAACATTAGCTTTGCCACAGCCCCTTCTCACAAAGAACAAAGCAGTAAAGCAGCAGCAAAGAGTGACGAATAAGATGGTGCAGTTCTTTGCTGAAGATAGTGTTTGGCCACTAATAGACTGAAATTTGGTCAATTTTTACTTAATGAAAATAATAGTGCCTCAAATTTGTGCAGGCAATGGTCCGGGTTGGTGATGATGTCCACACATTTCAGGGATTACATAAATACTATTTATTATACTTGCTATAAACAAACATATATGAAAATGTCAAGATGTGGAGTGAAATAGTCTGTTATACACCCTAAATTTAGTCTTTTTTTATTTAATATTCTGACTTCTAGACTCATTCATTCATTATCTACAGCTTAGTCCAATCTACCGCGGGTAAGCTGGAGCCTATCCCAGCATTTTAGCAGGTGAGAGGCAGGGTACACCCTGGACAGGTCACCAGTCCATCGCAGGGCCAACACAGATAACCACAAACAACCATTCACACACACACTCACTCCTAGGGAGAATTTAGATTTATCAATTAATCTAACATGCATGTCTTGAGATGGTGGGAGGAAGCCGGAGAACCCGTGAGAACCCCTGCATACACGAGGAGAACATGCAAACTCCACACAGAAAGACCTAATAACAAGTACACAGTGGGAAAAGTGCAAGAGGTGTGCAGACTCCAACCACATATTCTTTCATAGAAATAGAAAAACTCTTTCTTTTGTGTGTACTTTTCATTTATGCATCGGGCCCCAGGTGCAGGACAGTAAGACTCATGCAGCTAGATCACAATATGTATAGCCTTTGCTAAAACCATTTGTCTATGAGTCTATCAATATAAATAAATAAATAAATAAAACCCTAACTGAACTAGATTATTTTAAAGCTTTAAAAAGCAAAAGAGAATGCTTTAGAATCATGCACATGCTTAAATATACTCTTATTTGCACTCGTAAAGTGCAGTTTGGGTAACTTCACTGTGACAGTGTAAAAAGAGCACAAGGGCACGTCGGTACAAAAATGTTTAAAATAATTATAGGCATAATCTATTTCACAAAAGGGATAAATGATATATGAATAAATCATGACCTGAATGATCAGAAATAATTCCACACTTTATGCATTGCAAATCACAGGAAAAGGGACAAAGATTGATCTGAAGTCAAGTTGTGAGTGTAAGTAGTTGGGCTACTTAAATAAAAAAAAGTCCTCCTTTGACTTTGATCAAATTAAATAAATGAATAAATAAATGAAATAAGAAAGTTCACATTAAGAAACCAAGATTACATACCCACTCACAATCAGCACTAAGAATATTTGGCTTTCACTTAATCTTGTTATGAATTAATCTTCTCTGTCATGGAGTGCATGTTAAAAAAAAATTATCCTCCATCTGCTTTAACAGATGTATCCCAGTCAGCTTCGTCACTTCTCACACTTTGCATAGCACTCACCTGAACTTCCCTTCATCATACAAAAATCACTGCGAAGCCCAAGACTGCAGCTACAGCATGAGGCTCTTCATAAAGGCCTCACATACTGATATTTTATTAACATGGCCATAAATATTAAAAAGACACTTACTAATGAAGCTACATCAAAAGGTTCTGTGACAATTTACAGCACCAGGGGATATAGGGATCTTGATTATGTCACCCTTATTTCTACTTTCATTCTCCTTCATGTAATTTGCCATCATAGGAATGCCCCTGCAGCTTCACACACACACACACACACACACACACACACACACACACACACACACACACACACACACACACACACACACACACACATATTTCCCCCTCAGCAACCTCCATCTTCCTCCCCTTCTATGTTTTTCTTGTTCAATGAAATCAATGGATTGGAGGGGCTTGACGATCTGCCACACCCCTTGCAAATATTAATCATAAATCACAGGCTCTGGGTATAATGAGGCTTGTTTCTAATGACAATAGGCATGATGAATGTGTCTGTGGCTCAGCATCGCATTATCATACAGTTGGGCAGGAGAGTGTGCACGTGAGTGCATGTGGAATGTAGCCTAAGCAGGGAGTGTGGCTGTTGGGCAATGAGGTAGCGCAGTGTTTTCCTTTTTTCTGCACAGCATGACATTTTGATGGCAGAGGGCCCACGGCAAGCAAGCTCTCTGTGGCATTTCCAACAGCTGTTTGTACCCACAATCATACAAGCTGAATGTCCATAGCATTTTTTTCTATATACATAAGGTGCTATCTGAAATACATCCATCTGAACATTCATCTGGTGTACTACTGTATGCATACTGGAACCAGATTTGGGTATAACAGATAAAGATATTTGCCTAATTTCACAAATTATTGTTAAAGAAATGGTATAAAACAAAAAACATAAAAGGGTTGCACCTAGGTTATAATTACAATGCGATGGGTCTTACTATGTGTGATCTTTGTGTGATATATCAGATATAAGGGTACATAGAAATAGATATAGGCTGTACTTTGCACACTAATGTACTGCGACTAACAAAATGATTAAAGATTCAGTTCACCCTCATTGCAAAACATATTTTCTCTCTTAGCACTAATGCTAGCTTTTGCAGATGACTTGGATTGTGCCTTTCTGGTTTTGACATTTTGCATGTAATACAAAGATATTTACTTACACTGAAAGCAGAGTGGGTTATGGGGTTTGTCAGTTTCACACTCAAGAAACAGTTACTTCTAGCTTCACTAGCTAATGTAAATAGCTGGTTAAGGTCGGGACAAAAATACCTAGCTAGAGTTATGAAAAAAAAAAAAAAGCCTGGTGTTAAAATCCAGTGTGGTTACATGAAAAAAATAAATAAAATAAAATAAAATAAAACTCTGTACGCAACAAAAAGATGTTTCAAAACGCATAGAAAAATCTTTATACAAAACATACATGTTGCATGTATTTCTTGAGTCAAAACTTGTGTTTGGTTGACTATTTCCTTACTTAAATAACCAGTTCGTGCTGTCTTATACATCGTTAGAAAGCCTGATTTTCACAATGAGGTATAACTTTACAGATTGTGCTCCTGTTGAATGAGCAACACAGCTATCCATGTGGGTGCCTCACAAAAAATGTGCTGAAATTCCCTGTAATATTCTCCTGTTGATAAGTACTCTTTTTTTTTTTAGATTTGAGTGCTGCCAGTTGTGTGTCAGTCACAGTCCTAGTACCTGATTGACACTTAATTGATACGCAGACAGATCTGAATGAGATTCTGAAACCAGTGACAATCCCATATCTCCAGAAACTGGAACATAACTTCCTCATATGACAATCCTATTCCCCATAGAGTCAGGATCATTACAGAGTAACTCCAGAATTTGAGAATGGAAAGGATGGACATCCCATGAGTGCAGAACTCAACTCAACTGATCAGCTTGGGTGTGGTGCATGTGCTAGAATGACCAACACAACCATGCTTGTTGATATTTAAGAACTCCTGGTTGAGGCATGTAATGCCATCCCACAGCAAAATGTGACCTGACGGATGACCAGCTTGAGGAGGATGTGTTGTGACTGTGTATTACACACGATACTAGGGTCCCGGAAAGTGTATAAAGAATAAAGTGTTAAACCAGCTTGTTTTATTCCTTATTACTGTGGGAGAATAATCATTCAATCCATCAAGCAACTCAAAATAAGTGTGTATATCAACAGCAGAATATTGCAGGGGATCTTGGCATTTTTGGTGGCACTACCCACATGTTTAGCTGTGTAATTCATTCCACAGAAGCACCATCTTTTCAAGATAATTCTCATTGTAAAAGGGACTAATCAGACTTTCTAATGATGTAAGTGATATTAAAGTTGAGAGATAATTGACCAAACACAGACTTCCTTACTGTTTGCGCTAAATTTCAAAATGTCTTCGAGAAAGGCTGAAACTTTTTAATTGTTGTTATGTCCCATAAATTTGCATTAAAGAAAATATCTAAGATAGCAGAAACTAAAGACTATCCTTTAATGTGGTCAAAGCATGATAGCGTTCTTATCTGTGCATAGTCAGTGGTCATTACTATAATATACTAATATTTATATATTACTTTAAATAGCTGTATCCTTCCAAGTTTTACCTAGAAATTTGAAAATGTAGTCAAAGATGCCCAAAACTTAATTACGTAATTTTTCTGTTTGAAACTTTAAAAACCTAGAAAGCTACATATGGTAATGATTACAGCCTGAAAAGGAATGGGCAGCAAGGACGGCTGATTGAATATATTTTTAAAAATTAATAAGTATTGCTTAATTTCTGGCCCTGCGATGGACTGGTGACCTGTCCAGGGTGTACCCTGCCTTCACCTGAAACACTGCTGGGATAGGCTC
>JBAMHW010000025.1:17895147-17910948 GCA_037177495.1 Rhadinocentrus ornatus
AAACATCTCATTAAATATCAAACTACACTTGATGTGTGATTAGCCAACATGCTTCTCAGGAGTAGTCGAGGGATTTCTGCCATTTACAATGTGACGGCAATTTTTGGAGCAGACTGTTGTTCCTGTATCCAATCATATGTTGTCTTGGAAACATGCCCTGTGGTGGTCATGATGGCTGTCTGCTCTTTAATTAAAACAAGAAGGGGTGAGGGGAAAAAAAAAAAGAACTGGAAACTACCTTGAGGCATATTTAGCATTATTCCTTGATGCTTAGAATACCTTACTAGATCTGGCCTTAGCTGGAGAGGTTAAGTCAACCAGGAAAGGAGGAAAAATAAATAAAATATCTAAAAATGATAAGCATACAGTCAATTGAGAACTTCTGGGGGACAAATCCCTTGTTTGGAGACAGTAGTCATCAACACCATAGCAATGAGTCACCTCTGGTCATCAGAGGAAGCAGAAAGATGAAGGCATGAAGAAAGAAGGAGAGTAGACCAAAGAAGGAAGAAGGAGGGGAGCAGACATGAGAAGGAAGAAGAGTCAGCATGTGTGTTAGGCTGCATTCTGATGAGTGTAGGATCTCTGCCGACTCCCACCACCATTACAGCAGCGCAGAACATCACTCCAGGGCTTTGGAATCAAACCCATTACATCTGATGCTGGATTTCTCTCTGCTCAGAATTAACGCAATGTGGGACTTGCCTTCTATAAAGCTGGCCAGTGTCGCATAGCATTGCTGTGCAAAGAGCTGCACCATGAGGAAAAAGAGGACAGGGAAGAACGAGGGCCTGAGTGTCTGAAAGGGAGGCTTGCAGCAGTTGTAGGGGTCATTTCATATTTCAGTTTTTATTGTATTGAAACACAGACTGGGTGTCTCTATCAACTGGCAAGATATATGGAAATGTGCACACATGAAGGGGCCTATGTATGTTTACACAGGGGCCCTGCAGACCATTTGCATAATTAACAGACTGGCATTTGAAAAGCAGAATGTCAGCACAAACAACCCTGGATACCAAACTACCCCAGGTGATTTTTTTCAGCTGTGTAAATGGCTCCTAATGCTAGAAAGATAAACAGTGGTTTTTGAAAGAGAAAAATATTATAAATATATCAATATTTATATATATATGTATTAAATAAATATATATATATATCATCTCTGGTAAGACCTGCCTTTATTTTGTCTGAATGACACCAAAGAGGAGTGAAGGTAACACAGCCATCTTTCTCTGTCAATAATGACATGTCTGATGTAATGTTTGTGTAATGGTCCATACTCTCTGTGGCAACATAGCTGGCTTTGCACATTGTGTCTGTGTGATATCCTGGATAAATCTTACTTGACATCTAATTTTATGTTGAAGTAAATTGGCAGTATATATGCTGAAACTTAATGTAATGTAGCACCCACTGCTAAAATGCATTTAGTGAGTTTTGTGGGTTTGTGTAGCAGGACAATTACGCACTTATATTATCTGTATTGTGTATTTATTTTTCATGAAGTTACATGAGGAATTTAAGATTCATCCTTTGCTTGACATTAACTAAAATGAGACCTAGGAGTTTGCTAGATATTTTAGAACTAAATAACTTAGTCTTATGTACATCCAAGTCAAGCCAGAGTTCAATCTTTATGAGGGTGCTAATAGGGTTCAGTCTTTATATTACTTTGCAATTTTTTTTTCTCAGTATGTATATATAATATACTGGATTTCTGACACTTATGTTGTTACTCAGCCAGGATATGGGTAGAAGTCATTCTAACCAATAATCAGTCCAGTTTTCAGAGTATTACATGCCTTAGTATTACACATTATTTCTCACCCAAGGACATGAATAATGGAAACTAAGTCTCATCCACAGCATAGAAACATAGTATGGTTATGATGTTCAAAAATTTGAGATGATAATGTGTTAGGTGGTCTATTGTTTAGTTTAAGGCTTTTTTGTGATTAGACTTAATGTACCAACACCTTTGTTTTTTTATTTTCATTTTAGCCAGACCATGTATTCGTACATTTCCAATATGTAAACCTTAATAATTGTTAGTGACAACACATTTAAAAAAAAATAAAAAAAGTGAACTGATGGTTGAGATGCAGTTTAAAAACATGTTTATTATTTAACAGTCCTCAGATTGATGCCTCATTCAGTCTCCTTTCAAGTGTTTTTGTGGATTTCAGAAAAGTCAGCACATATTTTGCATTGTTTTCACAAAACAAATGTTACAATATGTACAGAAAAATTTAGTTATGCAGCAATATTAACCCTTTAAACAAGTTATTGTATGCTTCTGATTTGTGACTGCAGTTGGAAATAACTCACTTGCAAGTCTTCGGTTAACATTTTAAAATTATATTATGGTCTTAATCACTTGTTTCATGTCTTCCTTAATAGAGCATGATATTCACAATAAAAATTACAGTCGCATTTAATGTAAAATGGTTAGTAAAGCAGGTAATGCTTTAGTGGGGGGATTCCTTGTAATTTTTAAGCTGCCACACAATATGAAGACTATGGTCAATAGAGCTTATCATACTATAATTTGAAATGTATGCCAAAAAGTCAACTGCAGAGCAAATTAAGAAAACATCTCTGAAAAACTTGACAACAATCCCAGATACACATTGAAGGCACATATACAGTTGTGCCTTACAACAAAGCAAAGTTTCTTGGGTTCAATATGACAAGTCTGATGGTCTGCCTGTCTGAGTTCACAACATATGTCCAGAATCCTCAGCGCTTGCTAACCGCTATCTTTGAGTACATAATATTTGAAAAATGAAAAAAGTATCATCATTTAGGCTTAAGTATATAAAATAAGATATTTATCACTGGTTTCATATGATCTGCTTGGTTGCTGAACAGCAGAGTGATTTCCTTATGTAGCTCATCAATTATGATCAAGTCTTGAAAATGAATCTTATAATGTGCAGACAGATGTTTTGGAATATTGTTGGTGAAATAATCATTTCTCATCACTGTTTGTGTGTTCACAAAGACATGCACACTACTAAAGTGTAAGCCCAATGCTGTGTATCACCTATCTTTGTGAAATGTTTTGGATTGCTCCATGTTCTCTGTCATGACTCAATTTTTTACTACCTGCTCTTTTTTGAGTTTTACTGATGCGGTTCATTTGCAACCAGTGTGCATTGCTGCAGCTTGAAAAATATAAAAATGGTTCTCAATTCCTATCCCAAGTAATGCATGATGACTAATAGGGCACAGTTTATGTCTGCTGGTTGTACAGGTACCTCCTCAATGAAGGCTGAAAGTCCTCATTGCAGCTAGCCCAGATTGTAGTCCTTTTGCAAATTCCAGATCATAAAACCTTAATTTATTTACCAAAGGCAAGTTTTTTTTTTAAATAATTAAATGCCAATAAAACCACATCCTCCATGACTTCATGTGCACTGTTGATGTGTTTCTTCACAGAAATGTTCTGAACACTTGTGGCTGTCCCTTATCATCTATTCTGACACACAAGTAAAGCAATGAATTATAAAGAAAAGAGGGAAAAAATAGCCCTCTAGCATCTGTCCTTTCTAGCTGTTCCCTGGAAAGAATTTAATTCTGGGATTTGCTGGATGCCACACAGCCTTTGGGATGTAATCTCACATCCACACACCTATTAACCTCTACCAACAGAGAAGTTGGAATGACTTTCAAGCTCCAGTGGGTCCAGTGCAGGATAATGACTGTGGTGAGTTCAGGTAATGTAGGTAGCAAGCTGTTGGGGCCAAGCTGTCAACTCCATGGCAGAGTAAGGGGTGGGTGGAGAGGGGTGGTAAGAAACTCGGAGGAAGGAGAGAAAGAGTAAAGCTGGACCTGGCAGGACCTGGAAGCAGACGCAGCAGCCTGGGATTCGCTTGATAGTTAGACTGGGTTGGACAGCTTCCTGCAGAGACCTCACTCCTTTACACATGCAAACATGTGCATCCCAGTGTGGACACACATGTACACATGCATGAGCATGTGAGCATGAGCACATAATGCAGAACTCCCCTTATCGTCTCCCATACTTCTTACAATCTCTCGTCCTCCTTCCCCTCCTCTTCCTCTTCCAAGCAAAGGGAAGCCAAGATGTTCATGGCAGCAAAAGCTAACTTATTACTCATCCAGGCCTTCGGTGGACCTCAAAGGATCATCCATGCCCGATGGCACTTCCTTGGAGCTGTATACCCACACATACTCATTCTGACAGTTCATCAATCAATTAGTCAAGCAGTCAACACGACAGTTAGTAAAGCAGCTTTATAATTAGCCCCCTCTGGCTCAGGTAACCCCATCCTTCTTCCCATGCTCCTAAAACTTATACAAAAAAAACCAAACAAAACAAAAAAAAACAGGGTTCTTTACTAAATTTTTCATCCTGTCTGGCTTGCATGTAAAACCTTAGCTGTCACCCCAGGTGACCCCTGTAAGGTCTCCCATTTCACCGCAGGAGACCTGACTCATATCCAGGCTAGTCTGAAAAATGAGCCAGCCATGCAGAAGAGAAAAGATGCACGGAGGGAGGACACGCAATCTAAAAAAGCACATAATCTAGAATAAGTGATTAAAAGGGAAGGATGCAGATGAAGTACTCATGACAATAAAAAGGGAAGAGAATGAATACATGAGGGGAAAACACAGTTAAACCTCGATGGTACTTAATGTTGTCAACATTTGTGAGACTTCATTTGGAGTTTAAAAGGACAGCCTGGCTGCAAATTTGTAAATTCTATGAGATCAAACAGTATGGCTTAACCAGTCAACTGACTATCATATTTAATCCAACCCCCCCTTAGCTTAGAATCAAAATCTTTTCTAATCTGAAAGGAAATACTCAGATATAGACAGAACAGCTGGCAAATGCCTGCTTTTTGAGATATTTAATCCCAACAGAGTCCATTTTCACAACGCAAAAAGCATTAAAAGAATACAGATCTTTATTGGATAAACAATAAAAGAAAAAAAATCATGCATTTTGATTACAACATAAAAACATACAGATGGTCAGAATTAGAGGAGACCAGGAAAAATTGAGAATAATTAGCAGCCTTCTCATTTTTGGCTTTCTAAACCCTGAACCCTCCTCTGTCTGGGCTATTTGGGTTGGTGTGTCACAGGACCAAAGGATTTAAGCAAAGCCATATCAGCAACTGAAAAAGACTGCTCTTAGAAAATACTCTGGCCTGGATGTGGCAAATATGTTGCTGTAATGCATTTACATTTGTAGGGGCAGAGATCAACAATAGAGCCAGCTTAGACAGAAGCAGAGCTCTGCCTCAGTAAAGTGCTCCTCAAGGACCCTGGGTGCACATGCTGTGGTTTAGAACAGGCATGTTATATTCTCAACAAGAACATGCTCTGTTCAACCCTTTAACCACATCAAAGGCAAGAGCAATGCTGCTTGCTAAGATCTAAAGTGTGGCTATTCTGAGCAGTGTTTGGAACCCGAATCTGCAAAGTATAAGTCCACTCAGTCATGAAGAGAAACCCCAGGGACGGGTTGTGGCATTCTTGCTGAACTGGACTTCTCACGCAAATGCATCAAACTCTGCAGCACCCTCCAAGCACAAACAGTCAAACAAACACACAGTGACAAACATATGCAAGAAGACTCATTTTGATAGAAGGGATTAACCTGAAGTCAAAATCAGGCTTTTAGGTCCTCAATATTTCTTGATGCCACCAAGCAGCTTTACATCTTACAGTAAAGTGTAGTGTTGTCTTTGTGACTGAATCCTGAGAAAATCGTCCTCAAGATGTATCTGAGGGGTGAAAGATTAATCCGTTTGCAGGCACAAAAAGTGTTATTACAAATAATTTAAAAGAGACTTTCAAAAATCCTCTTGCAGCTCATGAAGAAATTTGCACATCTAAAAAAAACTATCTCAAATTATGCCACAAAAATATTAATCTGTGGGTGTGAAATTAGAAAGAATGAACTTAATTGATCTTTAAGTCATATGCTCATTTATGTTTAAGGCTAGTGGCTAACAGATACTAGCATAATGTACAGGAATTTTGGCTCCAACATCCAGAGATTCAGTGGCATGTATGTGGCTGGTTTTGAGAAGGAAGAAGAATGCTTTTCTGGTGTGTTATGGAGCTTGTTAACAAATTGCTGGTATGACAATGCTATAGTGATGTAAAAGGCAACTTATTGTTGCAATTATACAGCTCTTAGGACACACAAAGAAAAGGATGATAGAGAAATGAACAGACATCAAAACAATATGTCAATGAAGTCCTTCAACAAGTCCTATATTTTGTTTCATAACTCGTGTAAAACGCAAGAACATGTATAGTCTACAAATACGACAGGCTTTTATACACTGTCTCATCTTCCCGCTCAAATAACGCTTCACTAAGGGTAAAGCAGAAACAGAACTAAATGAAGATTCCGTAGAAATCACAGCATCTCCACCAAAACAATTATGTTGCCCTCTTTGCATGCATAACACAGTGTAAACTTTGACCCCTGCACAACACTGCATTATTGGATAACGGCAACAGTGGCGTGTATGACAATAGAGTTGCTCTTACACTGTGACAAATAGAAGAGATCGTGACAAGGATGTTAAAGAGGAAAGCTCATTTAGAGCTCAGTACATGTCGAAGGTATACGGGCACAGCATGCAACATGGTCTTAAGCAGAGCCTGACCTCCCAAGGACATACAAGCCAGAGACTTTGACTTACACCAGGCTGGCAGGCAGAGATCCCACATATTAAGGGGGGGGGGGGCAGCTGAGACACAAAGAGTCACACCCTGGCTACTAAGCCTAAGACCCTACAGTGCAAGCTTTTATCTGGCAGACCTTAGTGGCCCACCTGAGAGCAGAGCCAGCTGGGGAGCAGAGTGTTAAGCTGTTGGCTGTCGCTGTCTCATGTCTGAGTGTTAACAGGAAGCCAAGGCTCTGCCGCTGCTGCTGCTGTATCTGAGGGTTTCTGTGAGATGCGTGTTGCAGTTTGATGAGTGTTTCTTGCTGCAGTGTGAAAAAGAGGGAGAGGCAAAGAATCCCTTCACATTAGAGCTTCAAATTTGCTGCTGTTGCCAGCACAGTTGCATACACATTTGCACATAAGCATGCACATGCAAACATGCTCCAAAATTCAGATAAGCATCCTAAGAGCACACATATACGCAAAATGTGTGCACAGTAAAAGGGAAGTGCTTCAGTGACCCAGCACTGCAAGATAAGGCTGCTCTGCAATTCAGAAATATGCAACCTGCATGTTAACAACCCCTGGAGCGCAGCCTCCCTGGGGTGCTCTGCTTCCTCTCCTCTTTGTTGTCTGTGTACCTACCCTCATTCTCACCCTCAGTAGCACCCTTCTCCACCCATCACTCTATCCCACACCTGCATCTCACCTCAACCTGACTGCAAACACAAAGAGGCAAACGAAAAAAGAGCAAAATGGTGGATGGAAGTTTCAGACAAAGAGAGATATGGGGGATTTTTTGCTGGTCTACAATCATGTGAAAAGGTCCTAGTAAGCAACTAAGTGCAGAGCAGGGGCAAGAGGGCTTGGGGAGGCAAAAATACAGCATACTTCTGACTAATGAGGTCCTACTTGGAGGGCTTCTTGAAGAAAGGTTAGACCAGGCCAAATATGAGGGGGATGTGGGAGAGTGGGGTTAAAAGAAAATGGAGTGATCAAAGTGGACAGATGGGGAGATGTTAGCCAGTGCTGTTAAGCAAAAAATGTGACAGAGACTAAAAGAAGCGGGAGGGGGAGAAAAGAGGGATAAATATACAGGGAAAGAAGAGAAAGAAAGCACAGATCCATTCTCAGTTGTGGAGGGAGACTGTCAGGTTTCTGGACTGGAGATGCTTTGGAGAATGACACGTCCACACAACACAAGCATAACACACTGGCTTTGATACTAATATCAGTCTTTTTAGTGGGAGGTTGATGAAATTTGCATTTAGATTGAAATGACTTGGGAATGGCCAGGAGACCACAGAGTGCTGCAGAAGGAAAGAGAGAGGCAAGGGTAGAGAGGTCTCTCACAGCCATGGGATGCCCCAACCTCACCTCCTGTCTCCCCAATAAACCCTACACATACCTTTTCTGAACTATCCACTCCTAACACAACTATTCTTCTCAGACTTGATGTTTTACTTTGTCTACAAGGATGAAGGGGAGCTCAGCACACCACCCACATCTCCCTTCCCTCTGTTCTCAAAGCTACACATGCTTGACGTTTGCATCGTCCAGAGACTGAGGAACTATGAGGAGGAGGTGGATAGTGCACTCAATTTGTGTCTTAATCACATTAAAACAGGTCTGTTCAATTTTCTAAATGATTTAACGAGGGCTGTGTCAACTGAGACAGATCGCGCATCATTTACTAATATTGAGCCCTGCCCAACTAATGGAAGGGAAAGCAAACACTTCATTTCTCCCGGTGCAATACTGGCACTGTATTGCTTTGTTAATATAATTATTGCATTCAGTAATTCTCTTCTTGGAATATTGAAAATGTATTGTTTATATGTCATTAATCACTGTTTCTACACAGTTTCTTCGCAGGAGTAAAGTTTGGAGTATATTTTTAAACACAACTGGTCAGAGTGAGAACCTAAACTGTTATCATGATTTATTAAGAAATAACTTTAAATATAAATCCTCTACTCTAACCTATGTTGTTGCAAGTATTAAGATGGACTATTCATATTCCATTTGTCTCCCTTTATTACCCAGTATTTACTTTCTTTGTACCAAGTTGTCTCATGTTTATCAGAGTCATATGTTTAAACAAATAGTTGAAAATGTATGGCATCCAAAAGAGATTAAGACTTGTGGTGCACTCATCCAGTGCCAGTACCAAGTTGGCAGTAGGATTTCTAGAGAACAAGAGCACCACCTTGTGTTGATATTTCATAAAGGCATTTAGTTCAACTGCATTCTGATCACACTTGCCTCCCCTGATAACCGAAGACATCTGACAAGACAACGCTGGTGATGTAACAATTGCATGTCAGAATTGTGTTATAGCTTTATAAACTTTAAAACTTAAAAACAGCCTTTTAGCAAAAGTAAGAATTTGGGAAATAAATATGGATATAGGTTTAAATCACAGCAGGAAAGCAAAGTATATAAATATTAATATGCTGCACATTAGGATTAAGGAATTTTGATTGCAACTGCAATTAGAGACATAGACTATTGTTAAAAGACATATAAAGATTACTATGTATAAACAATTAAATATGCAATCCACAGCAAGCATTCCTCATTAAAGCCTAATTAATGGTTCAGTATGTCATGTTAATTAAGTAAAATCCCATTGAAAGTGACGATAGTGGATTTCCAGCCATTGCATTATGTTAATGACTGCAGAGGAGAAGACATGCATTAAATGGGAGACGCAATTGCATTAAGTGTTAATAACAATTTACAATGCCAGATACCCTCTGAGAATTTCTAATCTTCCTTATAACATCATTTAATCCTCTCTGTCAATATAATCTTGCTGATATTATTAAAAACACCCATGATGACTTGTAGATATTACTACTTTGCCTCTGAGCCACTAACTTTAATTCACCTTGTGGGAGTGTGTATTAGTGTGTGGAAAGAGAAAAGAAATGCTTGGAGAGGTGATGGGGAGAATACAGAAGACATTTCTAATAATGAAGAATACCCAGGGGGTAAAAAGCTCTGAACTACCTGGGAACTTACGTTATCAGTTGGCGAATCAAACAAATATCACACAAAAACCTATACATACACACACACGATTCGCATTAATATTAAAGCTTTCCAGCTATTTATGCTACAGGTTTAGAAGAAAAAAAGAGAGATAATAAAAATTTATCCTGCTCATTTGAACAGGGAACATCAGACATAACAAGCTGTTCCGTACTCAGGGTGAGAACAAAAACATAGCAAGACTTATAACTAGAGTAGGACATCACTCTGTGGACTCCCTCAGTCTTATATTTCATTAAAGGCAACAATGATTTTTCATGAAATGAGAGAAAGTAGAACACGCTAAACGTCTTATCGAAAATTTTAAGCCACTCTTAACGGCTTAGCCATCCCCCATCACACCTTAATAATGGGCTGCCATTTGTCCAAAGTCATAGGCTAATGGCCAAATCACCATATAAATGCAGCCACTGTGGTGTATGGCTTTAGCTGTGTTACATTTTTATTATCACTCTAGTGTGAGGATCAATGCACGGGTTTATGGGGACAGAGGATGCCCCTCTTCAAAGGTTCCATTACTGACCAGCAGGGGTCAGTGTAGTCCTCAAACCCAGCTGTGGTTGCCTGAAAGGAAGATTGAACCTTGAGTGGAGTACAGAGGGGAGCGGCCTGCAGTGGACTGGCCAGCCAGAGCCGCACTGCATCAAACACAATGTGGGCAAATTATTATTAAAAAAGCAAGAGCCAGCTTGGGTGGGCAGTGTGACATGGCCTGGTGGAGAATTTATGGAGCAACTGGCCTGCAAGACTCTCCTAAGTTATTGCGTATAACTCATTTTTAACCATCAGAAAGTGTCAGACTCAAGACATAAATTTCTACTTTACCCAGTGGCATAAGAGCATTAGTGTGTGTATGTGGGGAAAAAGAAAGCCCTGTTTGGATGTTAAAGTCATAAACCCTTCCCACATCTATTGAAAGCCCTGTAATACCAGAGATACTGTTCATCCTTGTGTGCATTGTAAGGGAGGAGAAGAGTTGACACCTGATTTGAGTTTTATGATACTCTTTATTTATAAGGCTCCTGCTTCCTCCTGTACCACATATAAACATTAACTACTCTCGTGTGAGGACAATGTCCTCTGTTTTCAGTGACTGCACGCAGAACAAAATTCCTCTTCACAAGTTAGCCAAAGGGTCTGGTCAACAATAGGGTGCTCAAAAAAGTCACATTTAGCTTGAATGCAAAGCTTGTTTTAAAAAGATGGGAGACATGAGAAGGGGAAGGGAGTTGAAGTACATCAATAAATGTAGCAATGTGTTTTTGATCATTATACTGCTTAGTGGTACTATATCAATACTTTTTTGATTATTTGGTTTTTAAAGTATCTTGAAGGACTGAAAAAACTAAATGTAGTGCAAGCCGCCATAGCCTCTGAAGATAACAGCGCTAATCATTTTACTGTAAGATACGAGGCAAATAAAATATTAAAAAATCTACAAAGCTACAGCCAGCAGCCAATAATTCAGCTCAGCATATGGACAGGAAAAGGAGAAAACTTGTTTGTCTTTGTTTTGTTTTGTGGCTCGAAAGATCAATAGTAAACTCATCAAATGTACCAAAAGATCAAAGATCATTATTAAACCAAGTTGAGAATCAAAATTATTGTGTGGTTGGTAGCTTTGGCATGAATTAAACAGATGAAATGAGCTTGGTATACTAGCTGACTAAACAAACAAAAAAACAAACAAACAAACAAGCAAACAAGCACTATTTTACTTTAAAAGATACACAGAACTTTTGCAGATTTTCTCAGGTTCTCAGATGCGGCCCTTATCGACAGCTAATTCAACATCGATATTTCATCCTACCTGTACTGTGAGCGTTCGTCAGCCTTTTTCCTCTTTTCTTCCTTTAATGTCCCCTTTTCCTGAAATTATAAAACTTAAGAAAAAAATAAGAAACATTTTAAAATAAGTTATTGCTTCTTTTTAGTGTTGTTTTATTTTCATTTGAGAGAAAATATCTTAAATCAAGAGCAATGGCACAAGATGAATCTTCATTATTCTGAATTCAAGAGTATCTATTAGTTTTTTTTTAAAGCTTACAAAGTCCATACTGAAAGGGCAGTGGCAGCACTGCACAATTCCTGCCACCACCCTCATCCAAACATTCATATTATTGAATATAATAATAAAAAAATCCTTCATTTTATTAAATGCGATTTGCCTAAGACCAGAATGTCAGTGATGAACTGGGGATTAAACCTCCAACCTTTCACTTATTGGACAACTCTGGACAACTCTACCACCTGAGCAAACAAAACTACACCAAAAGGAAGCATTAACAGGCTGGTCTTGAGGTTGTTTTTACTTAATGAAGGACTGTAAAGTGTTTCTCATTTGTTTAAAGTTTAGATATTTTTTATTTTTTCATGAAATCTTATTAAATGTATTTATCTTCCTGGCAATGCAGATTATTTCACTGGATTGTAGTTTGAATCTTACGTTGTGTTTTTATGCTAAAATTAAAACAGTTCAATTTTGAAGCTTATGTGAATTGCTACAGGGAGAAAAGGTTTTACATGTTCAATGATCATATGGGGATTATTGCAAACCTGTCAAAAATGGTACATCTTTTTCTGTTGTGTGGTTGAATGTGTGTTTCATGTGGTGGTTGCACTGAAAGACCTGACACTGTAAAACGCATTGATCTCTAAAATACCTTTACATGACAAACCCAAATATATCTGGCTGGAAGCTCTTTTGATGACTTGCTTGTTTTTTTCTCTTTTTTTTTGCTTCACAATAAGCACCAGACTTCAGAGTTTCTTCTTAGTGCCACACCCTGGAAACATATTGACTTTATGTGAATAAAACTTAATGAAATTAAAAACTGCTAAAACAGGAACTTCGTGAAATTTGATGATATCCTTGTGACCTTTGGAACAGGCACATTTTTCATAACAGCATTTTTGGTGTTATTACACAGCTCCCTCGTTGCTTTTATGAGAAAGAATTTTACCAATGAAAGAAAAAAATAGCGCAGGTAGATGTTACTTTTTTATGTTGTTTTTTAAAAAATTAAAATTATGTCACTTGTATTTTCTATTTTATGAAACAATGGAAATATTCAAATTTGAATTTTTTTTTTATTTGCACAACAATATGCAGACTTTTTAAAGTCACACTTCAGGGATTCTGACAAAGACTAGTTCATAATTTCATTTGAACCAGTTTAAGGTCAACAGCTTGTTCTTTGGATATAAGAAGAAGAAAATGTCTCAAACTGTGAATAACACATCCATGCATTCACCATGACAACAAGCTTCTTCTCGTGCTGTATACAAACATACAGCATGGTTGTGCATCATTTTATCTTTTGCACAAGTTACTGGTTTGTGCTTTCCAAACATTTATGTCCTGATTCATTGTAATCTATGTTAATAAACCTCGATGGTGGTTTACTGTGCACAGAGCTGGAGGGGCAGAATGAGAACACAGGAAGCAAACAAGGATAGACAGAAAAAAAGTTTCACTTTTGTTTAAGTTTGACACAGAATATTGTCTGAAGGTAGAGAGACAGATGGAGGCAGGAAAGGAGAAAGCAATTAGTGAGAGATAAAAAGCGTGACAGGGAGGGTAAGACAACCCCCTATTAGCCCAAATAATTCAATTTGAATAAAAAAAATGCTGGAGAAAAAAAAAAAAGTAAACCTCGGCGCACCAGAAAGGCAGATCCATTTCTATCACATCAGCAAGTGTTTGAGGGTCATGAGTGGGCAGTCAGATTAGGTCTCCTGCCAGGCGGAGCAGAAAACACCATGCTGGCATTTCAGATGAGCAGAGGGGAGCACATGCCCTGTCAGCGGGTACATTAACACTAATTCAACATGACTTGTTGATATATTTCCGCGGTGGTAATGATGTTAATAGCAGTATTTTAATGCCTGTGTGGATGGAAATCAGAGGGAATATTAATGCAGCCATCCGCTGATCGTGACAAGGGTGGAGCACATTAATATGTATTGAGTAAGCCTGTGTGCATATGTGTGTGTGACTATTACCCCTCTAGTTTAACGTTTACTTGTCTGGTGCTAAATTAAACTGCTTGCTTTGTGAGAGTCATCACTTATCTTGCTCTGTGTGCTAAGTGGTCTAAAAGCATGTGTCAGTGATGGCTGATAGAGCACAGGTTGTAACCTGCAAATAAACAGCCTCAGTTTGGGCTCTGTAGTAGTGCATGCAAGCCCTAAAAAAGGACTCTCCTTGTAGAGTTTGATCTTTGATAGATATGAAAGCAACTGCAGTGACACCCTGCCAGCACAGAGTCCTTCACTGACCCAATTAATGTGTCGCCTTAGCCACAAGTGGGTGGGGGAAAGGACGTATGATATATGCCACTAATTAACTCCAAAGCTCTTGCATGTCTGTGGTCTAGCTCAGGGTCTTGCTCATTTAAAAGTTCACGTCAAAATGGGAAGAATCATGAGCCAAGACTCTTGACTAATATTCCCTCTGGAAAACAAATTGTTCATGCATAAACTTGCTGATAAAATGCAGTTATTTACGCTCATGTTTGGGTTTTGTTTCATTGGACACCAGCAGAAAAGTAATTTATTTTTGTTTTCAAGCTGCAATTTCATTAGTCTTATCGGGAGTGATTGTTTTAAGATGTGCACGATTAAGTTTGCATCCAAACGCTTTCAATAAGAATGCAATTTTCTCCACTAAACATGTTGGGAGTGATTCTACAAATAGTCAGCTCCATTTGGGATCAGATTACTCCAGCATTTCTGTATGTGATGGCAAAGTGGAGCAGATTGCTGGCCTTCTTGGTGATCCACTGGGACATCCTCCAGCCCATTTGACAGCTCTGTTGTTTGACACATAGCAAGAAGAGGAGGCTGTCATGAAATCCCACTCTGTAGGACTCTTTAAGCTGTTTACTACTTTCTCCGGTCTCAGTGATGAGAATGTGCCTGTGCTCCACAACATCAACAATGAGCTACTCTGTTTCTCAGACACTAAAACCACACTCCTCTGTGTCACCCCATTATTAAGCTCTCCCCCTTGAGAAAACATCCATATTTCTGTCAGATCAATGGTTGCTGTGCACTACATAAGTATACAGTGTATTTTCACAATCATTAATATTTTGTTGAGAAGTTTACAGCATTCTTGGACTAAATGTCTGGATTTTGTTGTGCTGTCCTATTAAACTGGTGTAAAATGTATTCTAAAATAAAAAGTTAGTCAATCTAAATAACCCGAATTCCCCTAAAACTAGGATGCTGTCTGAAATGTAAATGAAATTAATGTAATGCCATCTGAGAGATGCAAAGAGGTTAAACACATCTGCAACAAACTGCATCTACAAAGTACAGAACGGAATGTAAAACTGGATGCTCATGATGTTCAGCCCCTCTGCAGGCACTGCATTAAGAACAGGTATAACTCTATTGTAAATCGTTGCATGGGCTTAGAAACATTTCCAGAATTCACTGTCAATACAATCTGTCGTGCAATCCACAAATGTGGTTTAAAGCTCTGTCATGCAAAGAAAAAGCCGTATGGAAACATAATCAGAATTGCTGCAATCTTCTCTGGACAAAATTTAAAATCGTTAAACTTCTTCTTCTTTGTTAAACTTCTTCTTCTGCAATTAAATGAATAAATATTTGAAATAACATTCAGCTAATTATTTCCTGAGAAGTCAAATTTTTAGCCGAGATCTTGGATTGTTTGCAATTTTACAGTACAAAGTACAAAGCAGAGTTGTCTTTGAAACAATAACAGCTGCCAGCAGCCTGAAGTCCAGCATTCAGTTTAAAATTCACAATTATGTTTATTTTCTTATAGAACTGTGGACAGTTCTTAGATAAACCTTATAGTGCCCCATGAAACATCATCAGTGATGTAACCTGGGATCACGGGGGGTTTTGGGTCTTTCAACAATCAGACCCCCTCCTCCAGGTGACCCTGCCAGGGTTGATCAGGCCCCACCTTGTGTCCAGGTAGCGCTACCCTACTTGCCATGCCTCTCCCCACTTGATCCACAACCACATTGACGCAACTTCTGCTGCGTCGGTGGCCAACTTAACAGCCCTTCGCTGACTGGCTCCTGTGATGCCCAGCATTTTG
>JBAMHW010000025.1:17911048-17924170 GCA_037177495.1 Rhadinocentrus ornatus
CCCAAACCAGCTCTTCCTTGTGCTGCTGTGCCCACCAGCACCCTCTGCCGTAGCCTTGACTCTGCAACACCCACAGCCTCAGAAGCTCTCCACTTACGTCCCATCCTAACTTCAATCCAAGGCTGGGCGACCTTTGGGTAACTGGTCTCCTGGTATTGAAGCAGCTCCCTTGACCAAGAGACCATGAACTCCTCTCTCAGGCTGCTTATAGAGAGCTTCAGCTTGTTAATCAGCCCGTAAAAGGCAATACTGCTCAGGCATCGCGGCAACCCCAGCCACCCGTGGAGAAACCTGCTGACCCTCATCTCGAAGCCTTCCACCATTGAAATGGGGACTTCGTAGACCAAGGGGGGCCAAAGGATCCCAGGAAGGATACCATGCTGGTGAATCCAGGCTTTGAACTTGTCAGGGAGGCCAGACTTGTCCACCACAGCTAGCCACATCTCCAGCTCTTGGTTGGTTACTTGTGTGGAGGTCGCGTCTCTCAGGCTGCAGTTAAACACCTTTCCCAGGCTCTTCACCAGTTCCTCTGTGAGTGATGGTATTTTGGTGGTGCCGAGTGAGAAGCAGAACTTACCTGTTACCTTCCCTTCTTTAGCACTGTCGGAGCTGATGGATTTTACCAGCTCTGCGGTTGTTGGTGACAAATAACAATAGATTTTTCGTTACTTTGGAATAAATAATTTATATCCAAAAACAACACAGGTAGCCACTATTCCCTCCCCACCACGTTTCAGTGCCATACTCCTATCGCCGAGAAGTGAAAAATCAAACATCTACATGGCTGATTTTGTGATATCCCACTGCCACCATAGTTTAGAGTTAAGTAGAATACATTTAGTTTTCTTGACATTTGCAATATGTGTTGCCAAAAAACCCTCCATCCTCCACACTGAACTTTTATCTGGAAAAGATGTAATAAAAGATTTATTCCTCTGTAAACTTTGAAGAAAGCAGTGGGACATGAGAGTGTCCCATTGCTTTCATCTAAGTAAAAAAAATAAAAATCTGTCTGAATGATGTCTCGAAGGTCACAACAGGAAATGTCAAAAAAGGCCATGTTCTCCTCAGTGGAGACAGAGGTTTATTAGTAAACATAAAATTCCCCACTGGTAGATCAAGCATGACCATGCAGCTCAACTCAGCATGGACCTGCTGGTCACACAAACTGTGGGTGTGGTGGATTTCTGTCAGTTAGCATGCTTGTGTGGTGCTGCATTAAGTGATGAAGAAAGATTCAATATTTATTTTAACCAACTTATTCTGAGATAAATTCTAACCATAACCCTCTGAATTGCACCATGATCTCAACTTCAGGGAGATTTCTTTATACAAACTTGAAGTTCTTCTCTTCAGTGCAACCGTGTCCTCTCATCCCCTGACATTTTCCATTGTTAGAACATATAAAAGAACATATATTCTACAAAATGTCACTCTGTGCAGTTAAATTATGCCACACAATCCTCCACCTGCTTCAAATGCTGATTCGACTCATTTCCTTCATACTAGTCTTACTTTTTGATTTGTACTCTACATATCAAGTTAGCCATATTTATTAAAAATAAAAGGCAACAAAATACTTTTTTCTTTTAAATTATAAGACAAAGAGTACAAGGCTGGATAAGTACATGCTATCTAATTAAACTTCTGGCTAGAAATATGGAATCAGGACACAGGACAATGCTTATTTTGCTGTTTCGCTTTGGAATTAGTAAAAAAAACATATTGAATGCAAAGTTAGAAAATTAACAAAATGAAGAAAGATCTTCGAAAATTTCTAAGAGGCAGCAAAGTACAAGCAACACCTATTGCCATCAGTCAGAGGTAACATCTACAGACAGTACAAACAGGTGTTTACTCAGCAGAGTTTAGTCCAACCTCTCTATATATTAAAATGTGGTGGACGGTCTTCTTTCTTCTTTCCTGAGGCTCTTCCTTACTTATGTAATATATATAGCAATGTACAAAAGTCATGAGTCCCTCCTGATTTCTCTGTGTATTGGGAGGAATAACAGGAAAAAAGTGTCCTAATTTATTATATTATGAGCAAATGTAATTGTATTTACAGTATGCCCCGAATTCTTAATAATAAGCTGTACTGAGCAGTTAATAATTTACAGTCATGAAAATGAATGGAAATTGGAGTTTATTTAATAAATTACCAATAAATCACATCAATCTCACATTACAGTGTAAACACAAGCAGCCAAAACAGCGGCAAGATGCTTGATACTGTTTCTGATTACAGCAAACCTCTGCACTTGTAATTAATCTGTTAAAGCACTACGTTACACACTTCCTCTGTTAATGTGGACATAATGTCAGGTGTATGTGTGAGTTATGTTGACTTGATGCTGAGAGCAAATGAAGACCAGAAATACCTAAAGAAACTAAACAAAATGGCTGCAACAGGCTGTGGGCGTTCTCATAGCCGTGTAATCATTGTCTGTAAGATAAGAATGGTTCCCAACCTATTTTCCTCGGGGACCCCCTTCATGAAATACTTAAAAGCCATGGACCCCCTGCCCCACCCCATGCTGAAAACCATGCTTGGTTTTATGCTTTCAGAAGTGAGATTCTTAACATAAATTATGTATTCTGGCTGAGTCCTGTCCTTCCATAAAGCCAAAGTTAAATTAAGAACATATAGCCTTACCTTTTTTCTTACAATAGGAAAAATGTGTGCACATTAATCACAGTAGCTCTGAATGTTAAAAGAAATGGTTCAAAATGCTTCCAGTAAAAAAACAAAACAAAACACAGAAATGTATGTAGGTGACCTCTGCAGGTGGCAGCATGACTATTCTCACCTATCATATTATTTTCAGTGCTTTCAAGAACATTTTTCCACAGAAGACCTGAAAAGACACCATCTGTTGGGAGGACCGTAGCTTCCATATCAGAAAAATCAACGCAAAGGTGTAATGCCCCAGATACAAAACAGTAGATCATGACCTTTATTTAAATATGCTTCACTTTGCCAAATAGACCTTAAAAATAAACTTGATTTTTTTTTCAGATCAAGTAGAGGAAAAAAATCTACAATTTAATTTCTATTTATCAAAAATAATCACAGTCTAAATATGCTTTTTTCCTCTTCTTGAGCTATAGAATAACATATGCACATAATTTATTTACTTTCATGACCAGTTTAGTATTCAAATTTAGGAGCTGAAGATTTCCTCCTACACAGACAATTGCCAACAGAAAATGCATTTAGTTTCACAGGTTGATATGCAAAGAATTATATTATCTGGCTAAACTGTGGGCTTGTTTACAAGCAAGGCTACTGCTCATTTCTATTTTTCTCTATTTCAACAATTACTCAGGGAGCTGCCCTGTTTTCATAGATAGAGATGCAAAATCAGGCAAAACAAAGCACAAGTTGTAAAAAAACTCTTAAATACTGTCATTGAGGATTTCATTGCCTTGGTACCTATTCATAAGTACTTCATTACTTGACAGTGTACTCTCATCAAATGCTAAAATGCAATCATTTTAAGCACCTAATCAAAAATGATTGAGATAGTCTTGAGTAAAACTCGAGGGAGATTACAGTGCCTGCTTTGAAACAACTGTGCAGACAGAGAATGTGTGTGTTATGGCTTAACTGAAGAGGCAGAGGCAATGAAAAATGCAAAAAGGCACATTAGAAGCCAAAATATGTAAAGTAGTTGGACTCTACAATCAACGATGCAGCCAATAGCACCAGAGGCATCTTTACCTATAAGTCCGATTCATTCCAGGTGTGTCAGCTTCCACAACCGAGTCACAGCTTGAAGCTCACAATTGCTTTTTGCCAAGTGATGCAGCAAGATCTCTAGGCTCTCCTGACACGTAATGACAAATGTGTGAATGGTGGCTGGGAAACCGGCTGTGATTTCTAAAACACTATCTGAAATGATGGTAGCAAAGGGAGGGGAGAACTACAGAGAGCGCAAATTACAGCAAAGGCAATGGGGTGGAAAAAGAACAGCCTTGTTGACTAAAACACTGTGTGCTTTTGTGACAGAGACCCTCACTTCGGTATCCATCTCTCAACTCATTTCATAAAACACACCCTCAGCTGTGAGCAGAAATGGGCCAAAGAACAGTTTTACATCATAATTCCCGACTGTGATCTGAGGAGATCTGTCCTCCCATATGTAAAAAGCTCAAGTGGGCAGGATGGAGGTGGGGCTCCTCCATTGCTCACTCCCAACAATCTGATGTGGAACTGGTCTAGAATTGATGTAAATATTACCTCAAGGTTAACTGCAAGCTGTTTCCCTTAAGTGTGCAGTGTAACTATTCTGCTCAGTGAAGCTTTTCTAAACACTCAATGAGAGCTGTTCATGTGCCAAATGTTTCTGCACACAATAAATAAAAAATTTATTCCTGACAAGTTTAGATTGCTCTCCGGCATTTCTCACAAAACTAATGGGCCATGAGTGAATTATTAATGAGCGTTGATCAAGGAGAGAGCAGAAAATAGGCTACCTATAAGCTCACACTCAAAAATAGTGACATGCCTGAATATTTCATCAAAGGGGGTAAATAGGCATTTCATAAAATGATAATATTCCAAAGCTTTCCTTCTAATTGCTAATTTGAAAACTAAAATGAACTGCAGCCCTGCTATTGACTTGTGTTCTCTTCAATTCATGAGACCTCATTTAACTGCGAGCCCGGCTCAGCAGCAGTCTTATCTTTTTCTTTTAACTCCAGCATCCTTCACTCTGTCTTCGTCGCTGCTAGCTGTGGGCAACGGCAGTGTAAGAGTGATGTGAGTGACCTTGGCCTAGTTCTTTGGGCTCCAGAGGAAAGCCACGTCTCACAGCAAATCGTTCCTCCCCACCAATCCCGATTAGCAGGCGGGCAGCAGGCAAAGGAAATTGTGCAGTGTCGCAGTGCAGAGAGGGCCCTCAAGGAGGTGGAGCTGGATCCCTGACCCAGAAGAGGTGTAAGGAGGAAAAGAGGAGGCTAAGGATGCGGGAACAACGGCCCGGTTAGTGGGGTGTGTGCACAAGGGGAGAATATTGCAGGGGGTTAAGGGGGACAAAATCAGATGTGGAAAGAAGACGGGAGGGTATAAAAGGCTGGGAGGAGGTCACAATGTCGCTACTACTTCTGAATATTTGACCGCCTTCCACAGCATTGCATGTTGAACACAAAGTGTTAAGAAGAACCTCTCAAACTAATCATACTGCATGTTGAACATTTTTAGTTTTTGTAAATATTGTTCTGTTGTCATTATTAATGTATGGATATGATTTTAAGTATGGTAAAAGTCAATTAACACTTAATTTTTAAATACAGTGCGCGATAAAGATGTGAAATACATCTCACATGATGAATAACTTAAGCCAATTTCTTAATTAAATAACAGTGGCAATTACTTGCTGAAGAAAGAGAGTCTGTCGAAAAGTAAGTCGGTATGTAAGTTTATTCAAATAGCACTTTTCACAGAAAGAATCACAAAGTGCTTCACAGTAAAATAGATAAAACAGTATTAAGAGACACATTTTTACATATACAATCATCCTTTTGGAAATTGGAGAAAATCAATCAAAAAAGCATCAAGGCTTTAGGTCGTTATAGCAACGTCTTATGACAACCCATTGTAATGATGAAAGTAAGCACACTCAGCACATGGGCTCATCCCAGGACAGTCACCTTATAGATGTCCTTGGCTCATAATCATACCTGCCCCCATTCCTTCCTCTACTGTAAGTGCCCCCCTCAGTTTAAATAAATTTCAACATGCTTGATTTATTAGCACACGAAAAAGTTTCCCATGTAGAAGCAATAGATGTTTACCATCTATGCCAAGCTCTGTTTATTTCACTCTACCATCTTCCAACTCTTCCTTCCATTGTATGCTTCTTTTAAATGAGGCCTGCACAATTGACCCCAGTGATAATCCAATCTTTCATACCAGTAGATATATGTTGACTGAGTGGCCTGGTACTGTTGTGTGCCCTATCCTCCAGGTGCTGGAGCATGCAACATATGATAGATGGAGATTGATATGCATTTTTAGTGTCTCTTAACCCAAAAGTGTTTTATGAGAAACACTATCAACAGTGAGAAAGTGGCTGTGGTTTACCAGTTTTTCATTTAAATTGTATGCATGCTGCCACACCAGCCCTAAAAAAAGAAATATGAGACATTTCCTGGTATGCTTATATGCATGCATGTGCACAGAGTTGGACTTACTTGTGCTTTAAACCCCAAAGCAATACTGAGACCAGAGAATTCATAACACAAATTACCAATGCAGGAAATGCTACAGGGTATACTTAAATATTCTTTATCCATTTGCTCAGTTGCCCAAAAATTGAGCAGGCTGTCTCTACTTTGCAGTGAAGTAACAGTGACAAATACAGAGAAAGTCAGTTTCATGGTGACTAATGAAAATTTGATGAAGCCAATCAATAATGCTCGTTAAACAGAAATCAGCGACAGACATGAAATTGAATGCTCCACAACACAAGATAAAAACAAGTGAATAAGTAATAAACGAAGAGTAAATGGAGTCCAAGGCAGGGTGACATCTGGATCTATATTTATTGGCTCACTACCATAAATGTGCTGATAAGAAAAAGAAATTATGTCAAGATTAGCTATTGGTGAATCTTCTAAAAGGATAAGCTTATGACTAAATTAAGCTTTTAATCTCAGGCATGACCCACAAGGAGAAAGGAATGACCTGCCGCTTCCCTCCAACACACCAGAAACTCAGTAAAGTCTGTGGCACACTGGATGAATGATTAATGCCCACTTAAATCTGCCATATGTTTTCAGGGGTAAAAGGCACAGTTGTCATTCATCCCAGAGGCAAATAAATGTTTGGCTTAGCAACTTTTTCAAAATGCTAATAACAATTGTGACACAACCTATTCTCAGGCAGGTTAAATACAACCACTTTATCGAAGCCCCTGGCGTCTGAGATGTGCACAAGGTGTTCTTTGCTGTCGGTTCTGTCAGAATGAGAACAAGCTTGATTGAAATAATAACTTATTGGTTCCATTAGCAAACATAATTGATTATTTGTCATCTTTATTTTCCATTCTAGCAGAGTACAAGTAGAATTAAGCCTGTGCTGAGCTTGAAGGAACTTCACCATGAACACCCTGAATCTATTCCTAAGTGCAGTTGTTACTTCATTGCTTTAAATAGTACTGTGCAACAATTTTAAGTGGGCCCTCATTTTTTTGTTTATTACCATGTTCTCAGCTAAACTGGTATGTATAGACAACACTGGGTCATCCCCTAAATTTATGGCTCAGATTTGAGTGGACAAAACAAAACACACACACACTGAAAATGGTTGGATTCAAGAAGGGATCTACATCCTGCACAAAGGGTACACCACATAGGTATGCCTTGGGAAAAGATACCAGTCTCAAGTGGCAAGCTGTATTTTATCTAAAATAAGTATCAAAAATATTGTGTATCTTGTCATAATTAGAAGAAAAGCATTAAAAAACATCATTGTAGCTATATTATTGGTAAGCATTGTGTCCTCTATGTGACCTTTCACCAACATCCTAAAAAATCAACACACGTGGAGAAAAAAAGGACCATAATATTAAAAATTTTATAATCAATAACAATGTATCTTTGCCCTTTGGGGTCTATCACATCCAGTCAGAATTGCAAAACAATATAAGATCTGACTGCAACAGGACCCGATTAAACTGTTAACAACCCCTTAGTTATTACACCCCTGACACTCAAACTAACATGGTGAATCTGGAAATGATCTGGTGTAATTCATGACAGCACACAGTTTACAAGCTAATGTACAATGTTATGCTGTTATAGTGTGCAGACACCACATGGAATTTAAACAGTTAGTGCACTAGATGGGTGCACACATTTTCTGTGCAAGACTTCTATTTATTATTAGAAATTATGACACAGATCTGCAGTGATGATTCATAGCTCAAAGAAAAATTGCGTTTTGCTTTGACATGAAAAATGCGATCAGTGAGGGCAGACAACAGGAAACAAAACGTTTGACTGTGTTTGAGAAATGGCTGACAATGAGGGGCCAGTCAAGTTGACAGCAAAGGCTTTCATGCTTGCTGAATTTTGATGCAGAGGATGACTATGCTTTAGCCTATTTTGTTTAATCTGTGTTTAGAAAAACAGTATCATTATGGTTTATTCAATTAATCATTGATCAATGGGAGATGAGAAGCTTTACAGCAACTTAACAACACCTGAGTGGACAACTCAGCATGTGGTGGGCAAAAGATTTTTTTAGATGAATCTATTATTTTATTTTATTTTTTTACATCCAACATGACTTAAAGCAGGCCTCACACATTTCTGTTTGTCTTTAAAGCCTCAACCTCATCAGCTACAGGTAGGGGGAAAATACAGGTGGTTTTCAACATCTGAGCCATCATTAGAGCGTCTATCTTAAGCAAGCCATAATGTTTTCATAAGACTAATGAGGCTCAATGTCTAAACCTAATGAGATAGCTTATTTACCTAAATCAGTGACATTCCAAATTAAATCTACGGTAAGAAAGTCATTTGTTTTTTAACTAAAAGGTTTTGCATTTTAAGATACAGTTAAAATTCAACTGATCGTTATCAGGACTTAAAAATAAGTCACTGGAGCCTTGATGACATATAATGTGTTCTTATTTATTCATAATTTTATTGGAATTTTCCTCAAGGATTGCACAGATTGATCTTGTGGTGAACTTGCTGGGACATCCACTCCTGGAAAGATTGACTATGATTTTGCATGTGATCATTGACTAAGATTTATAAAGATTATTTCGCTTGGAAATAATGTTTCTCGCTGTGGAATGGACTCCAGATTATTCCCACATTGATGGGCAGCAGCATTTGCGTCTCCAAGATCATTACTGATGTCTTTCCTCCTTGGCATCGCATTAACACACACGATTACGGATTTGTGTGCAATGACACTACCTCCTCTGTCAACATGGTGATTAAACTCTATAACACTATCTGCACCTCATCTTCACTGCTACATGTAATTTGTTCATGTACCTGAAAGGCAAAGATCAATAACATTTTAATTACTGTTGAACAGCTGCCACAAAGAAGTGTTGCAACAGAAAATATAAAAGTTACCATTGCTCTGGAGATGTTCTGCATGAGTCAGTCACTATGACAAGGCTAGAGTTAAATTGGCAAGATTCTTATTATTTGGTGAATTTTTACGAAAAACTCTTGTTACTTCACCATAGACAGTAACTGTTTTAGTTTAGGATGGCAGAACTGGAGGCCGCTCTTTGAGACACAGAAATTTGAACTTTGCATGGCACTGCACCACTGAGGGAATGTTATTGCTCAAAGTTCAGGCTTGACATGGAACACACTTAGAGTAATGATCCATTAACTGTGTGTATCTAATGAAGAAACAGATTATATGTGGAAGCTTGCAACATTGGGTTGTTAATGAGTATGCTTGTTTGGATGGATGCAAGAATTCACGTGTTGGTGCTGGTATATGTGTGCAGCTAATACATTGCAGGATGGAGTAGCCAGCTTGTGGAGGAAAACGGGTGGGTGGGTTTGCAGTTAATGGGGCAATCAGTTCATTATGGAAGTTCTCAATTGCTCAGAAGAGTCCACTGGTCTTTCACTTGTCTGGTTCTTTTAATATACTGTATGTATATATCCTTTTCCCAAACTCTTTTCACCCTTCAGCCATGCCTCTCCTCTTTTTCCATCTTGAACAGGCTCCATCCCTCGCTATGGCTTTCTCACTTCCCACAGATTAGTGTTGAGGAAGTTATTAGCCATGGCAGTAAACACCATCCCTTTCTTCATTCCAGTTGGCCTTACATCCTGCTGAGGCAAGCACTACTAGTGTTTATAAAAAAAAAAAAAATGTTTATGTCTGAAGGAACAGTGAGCTGGAGAAGACACAGACAAAGGAAGTAGTGCCATTCAAAGGGGTGTGATCACACTGGCTACACCACATATTGGAGGTCACGTAATTTCAGACTTCTGACTGGAAAAAAAGAAAACAAACTTTTTTCAATGTGAGCACTCATCATGCTAAAACTCACTCCACAGCCATTTCATACTCTTTTAGCACACACTAACTACAGCTGCAATAAGATGTGAACACCACTCCAATTTTGTTTATTTATAAGGTTTGCTTTCTTCATGGAAAGAATCAAATGGTTTCATCTGTAGAGAACTATATGTTTCCCCTGTGAGTGCTAGAGTGGCTTTATGAGTACCAAGGACTCACCTTTGTACTACCCTCTCAGACACAGGCACACACCTTGTACACATAAAAATGGCAAGTTGTGCGTCAGTGTGGTCCTAAACCCCAAGGGGAGGTCGCTTTGATAGAGGGGTTTATGTCCCTCTCAGAGGGCTTGGAGCAATGCTCGCAAAACAGGCACAAATCAATACCACACACATCTGCTGGGATGCGATTAAATCCTTCCATTCCCTTGACATCATCCAGCCCAAATGAATGTACAGACTCTCACTCAGTACTCAAATACCATCACAGGGGGTGGATGATGTAAGAGGGACTTCAAGGCCTGAGACAAGGTTAGCAGTACTGAGTTTACCCCAAATTGTAAATGTCTAAATGTGACCTCAAAAACTTCACAATGTAACTTAAGAGTCATTCTCTTTTGGCCCTGGTGTAGGGATTCAAGTGACATTTGCCCTTTGGGTAGGTGCAACATGATTATAACTTTAAGGCCACATTCTGACAAAGAGACAGAGTGACCTAAATAGATGGATGTGTGTGTGTGTTGCTCTTTTTTAACACAATGGACCTCTGCAGCTGAGATACCTAAGGAAACGGAGGAAAGAAATTCATCAAAAAGCAATCAGCAGCTCTTGGTGGTGACTGATCTAGCGTGGCATCCATTCATTATGTAAATCTTGCAACCTTTCTTTCTTTATCATCAAAGACTCTCATTCTAAAAAAATTAGCCAGTCTTTCTCTGTGGAAAAACAACAGATCACTAAAACTGGACTGTTGCTATGGAAACTATGTGGGAGAAACCATTTTAGGAAGAGCAGGCAGAAGGGGTGTGTGTGTGTATGTGAGTAAAGCCAGGCGGGTCCATAAGGAGAGCAGTGTTAGCAATCAACAGGTGTACTGGCAACAGTAATATCGGAGTCCCAAATGGAATAGTAAATTAGATTTAGGATGCCGTGACATCGGACAGTGGATTAGTGTAGCGATATGATGTGGTGCGTGTCAACAAAGATTGAGTATTAAAGTGAAGGTGCTGCACTTATTGTCACTGCTGCAGATGGACCTCATTATTAGGAGATTAGTCCATGCTTGCACAAAAATAAACCTCATTCACTGATATTTATCAGCATTGCAGAACTACAGCGGATACAGCAGCCTCACAGTGCCATTTAAAGCTAATCTGGGACAAGAGAGAAGCAAAAACAAAGTAAACTTAGATACAACTTTTATTATTATTATTAAATTATTTAAACATGTTATATATATTATATACAATATATAAAATCTAAAATTCTAAAATTATATAAAATGATATAAAATTATATACAACATATAAAACATTTATTATTAAACTATTAAAACAAATTTAGCCACTCAAAACCTAAGCCAGTCATGCAATCATACTAATTGCTAACTTTGAAATGATAAAAGACTTAAAGGAAAGAGAGATTACCTTCAAGGGCACAAAACCCTGAATGATCATTTACATCCATGAATCAATAATCCTTGTCAGATGGAAGAGAGAGATAAAGACTCGTCACATCTTTGGGGTCATTTCTGTGTTGAAGGAACCCATTTTCATTATTCTGGATGAAATGCACCAAAGCACAGGAAACCTCCATTTCCCTAAGCATTCGGTCATCTCTGATGTCGCCCTACCTGTTCAGTTTGAAATTTATGAGCAGTGTTATTGTCCCCCTCAGCCATAACTTACCAAGATTTGACAGCAAACAATGTTCCTTGTGCTGGCATCTAGGCTGTTGGTGTGGGGAATATGAAATGTAGTGTCTATCAGCTTGGAAAATGTTCAAAAATACGTCAGATGGAAAAATCTGGCTAAGTAGTTTTTATTTTTAGTGTACCTTTATTTGAAATAAACTGCGGTTTGAGCAGATTGTATTCTTAATTTCTGCTCAAAATCATGATCATGAGATCATAAATGGCTACATCCAGAAATATTATAGCATAGCAAAAGATAAATAACAAAATGCATCAAATTTCAAATAATTAAAACTAGTTTTCATTAAAAAAAAGTTTTCATAAATATAAGAAATATAAAACTGAGCAACGGTAAACAGTTCATGCTCATTCTGTATTTAGTCATAGAAACATATTTGAAAGAAATAATTAAAGACGGGGTCTGTTTGCCACCATGACTACAGAGATAGGTCACTGTGATGTTTTCCAGTTTATGATTTTAGCTGTGCAGTATTTGCTGCAATATATATATTTTTTTTTCAAGGGTGGCAAGTCTTGAAAGAAAACACTGGTTTATCAGTGTAATTTCTAATTAGATCCTAGATTCCTAATTTAGGAGCCTAATTAGGAATCTTAACTTTTATACATTCAGAATGCGATTTGGCATCATCTTGCTGAAATTAATTATTTAGACCCAAGCCCACCTCTGTACCTACTAGGCTACCACTCCCCCCTAATATGCAAATAAACAAGAGTTCCCCTGAAAAATGCAGAATTTGTATGAAAGCCTGTGTTAGAAAGCTACTTCATTACTCAGCATTAATACTGCGTTCACAGATGTGCAAGTTACCTGCATGTCATCTGTACAAGCACACCACAACACTACATTATATCATAAATGGTCCCTCTTTTTGGCTCAAAGAATCTTGTGATTTAAAAAAAGAATTTTAAATTTTAATTTCTACTTCATGTTGCAATTCTATCCATCCATCCATCCATCCATTTTCTACCGCTTATCCGGAGTCGGGTCGCGGGGGCAGCTGCCTAAGCAGTGAAACCCAGACTTCCCTCTCCCCGGCCACATTCACCAGCTCATATGGAGGGATCCCGAGGCGTTCCCAGGCCAGCCGAGAGATGTAATCCATCCAGCGTGTCCTGGGTCTTCCCCGGGGCCTCTTTCCGGTGGGACGTGCTCGGAACACCTCACCAGGGAGGCG
>JBAMHW010000025.1:17924270-17953009 GCA_037177495.1 Rhadinocentrus ornatus
TCCACGTCCCTAGAGCTAGCTTTTGCAGCCGAGGATCAGACCGCCAGGGTCCCCGCCTCTGGCAGCCGCCCAGCTCAGACTGCATTCGACCCCTATGACCCCTCCTGCAGGTGGTGAGCCCACGGGAGATGTTGCAATTCTACTTTATGTTAAGTTATCTGAGACCACACCACATGAGAATTTGTGGATCTTTCCTAATTATTTATTTAGAATGCTGGTGCTTAACTTGCAGTTTGGACGCTGTGATGAACTATTTTATTTTACAACAGCCTTCAGCAGTGCTCCTGAGCCTGTGAGAATTGTGAGAATTGTGTTTTAATGCTGTGCCACCAGAAGGCATTTAGAAAAGTTCTGTTCTCTGAAGACCTTTTTTAAATATTTTTTGCAAATATGAAAATCCCAAATTCTTTGCCATTTTACTGTGATAAATGTTATTCTGAAGTGAAGTTACTTATTTCTAAAATGCTTGGCTTAGCGGGCATAGGAATTTAAATACTTATGTAGCTAATCAAATGCTAACTGGAAGTGAAATATTCAACCAAGTGGATTTAGGCTACACAGAGGTGGAACCTGATTTTGTTTTAAAAAATTTTCTGTAAAGACGTAGTCGTTTCAAGGAACATGTGCATCCACACTAAACCAATAAAGCACTGAAGTATATATGCCAGAGCTGTAAGTGCTGCTGTAACACTGCCACAGAAATACACCAAAACAAAGAATTAGACATGGAGCATGCGCATAAGCCCGTTTGATATAAACACTTGAATAAGCTGATGCCAGAGTAACAAGCTAAAAATGAGACATTTGGGTGGATTGACTGCAAGGACAAGATATTGCTGTAAAAGCCATTTGATGCTTTAAGTACCTTCTGCAGCAGGAATGCAACACTATATTCTTTCATTGTTTTAACTATTGGCAAATTATGAGAGAGGTGGGCTATGCTATGTTATCATCGGTTCAAAGAATAAGCATATAACATGAAACAACTTTCTCTCCTGATCATGCTCCAGTATTAGTTTTAAAATTGTGTTTTAGAAAAGAAAAAAAAAGTTTTGCACCATTTTCACTTAAATGTAATGTTTTAATGATTTGCCAATTATTGCATTTTTTTCCTTTTTTGTTCACATTTCATACAACTTTCCACCTTTTTGGACCACAAGGTTATGGATTTAACATTGAATTGGGAATTATAAATCGCCTTAGGTATGACTGTGAGTATGCACATATCTGCTCACCCTGTAATAGGCCCGCTAGAACAGCAATCAAAAGGGCTGGAGGCAAGGCCTGCTTGCTGTGGACCACAACAAAGTAGATTTAGAAAATTGATTTTTTTTCTCTTTTTACAGGAAGTTACCATCTAGCAATATCCACTTAGAATAAATGGATGTTATTTTATAACTAAACTGCTCAGGTTAATTCCGTTATAAATCTGAGTGGAGACATAATAACTTAGTTTAGCTACTGCAACCTCTGTGTCAAAAGGGGTAAGACAAAAATTTAAAAACCAAAAATAGAAGGCATTCTTTTAATGGTAATGGAGAGTTGAGTCAAAGTCTGTCTCATATGGATCAATTTAAAAGCTATTTCATGGCATTTTATTCCAGATGCAACAGTAAAGCGATCAGAGCTTTCTGCATCTCTGATTGATGCCTCCAGGAAAAATCTTTGCCATAGCAACAGCTGCTGAGGCTAACGGTTTCCATAGTATTTAGAACAATTTGCCATAACATATGGTATAAAAACTTCTCAGGCATAAAATAAACAAATCTTTTGAAATTATAGAGGTATCATGAATCTACAGCCCCATTTGGAGACTCCCATGTTGCTTTCTTGTGGAAAATTGGGAGTCATTATTAGAACGTCTTCTTAAATCCTAATTTACATTAAAGTAACAATTCACTGCTTCAAAGAATTCACCGTAGAATACCCTGCTTACAATATTAAGGTATAATTCAACCCACAGCTCTGTAATAAATCACTCTGATGAGAAATAATTTAGCAGAATCTAAAAATTTCATTTTAATATTCTTCCTGATTTATGCACCATAAAGCAGCATCAGGAGTCTAATCTAGGAGCCACCTGGGATCCTCGCCAGATTTAGGGCTATGGAGAATGAGAGGAGAGAAGGCACCATTTGGAGGGGGAAAAAATGGGTAGTGTACTTCAGGTGACTGGGTGATAAGGAAAACCAAGATGAGTGCAGATGTGTTTGTGTGTATGTAAGGAGGAGCAGCTGATTTGGTGTCATGCTCTGTCACCTATTCAGACAACAATGTCATTAGTCAATGCCTGAGCATCAGGCTCACACACAGTAGATAGAATGCAGCAGAACTGAAACACCTGTGTGCATACTTGAAGTGAATATTGCAGCTTTTCAGCTCCTCATAAGTGTGGGAGGTAATATCTCAGTCCAGTGCTCTGTTGCTGTAGCCTTCTCCCTTTACATACCTATTTGTAGATTTACAAATTGAGTTCAGTACAAGTTGGAATACCCTATTCCAAGTCACAGGCTTACATATATTTTCTTTAATCAACAACGTAGATGCACTTGGTTGAGTGTTGTACATTAAGCAAAGGATTGTGTTCTTTAGAGTATGAAAAACAGATGCCTAAATGTGTGAACATAAGATTAATTTTACCCTTTGTCCAGGTGGAGCCAAGCTTAAAGTCCCTAAAAATCCATTTTGCTAATCAGCTTATATACCGTATGAGATGGAGTCCCACAAGAATACAGTGCACCATTTCAGCAGAACTATACGAGTTATTTCTCAAGACACACTTGGGCTCTTGTAATTGTTTGTTCATTTACCTTTTTGTTGTACTCCAAGTCAGTGGAACTTTGCGCAAACATTATGTCATACCAGAATATATGAATCACACCAACTAAGGGGTTGCCAAGGAGACCACCTACACACATATCTGATAAAAATTAAGTTTAATCATTGATTTTAGTTCACTTGTTTTCTGAAGTTTCTCGCCAGAACTAAAAGAAGAAAAAAAATCATTTTGACATGAAATCCCAAGGTCTCCTTGCTGTAGCTCCTTTTTATGAAGTATGCAGCAACATTTCACTGTCTGTGCCATGACTCCAAAAGGTTTTCTGAGAAGATAACGTACAATGCAGAATGGGAGCATAAAATATAAAAGTGAGCTTTACTTAATGAAAGCTATCTCAATTACAAAGGCAAGGAGGTGATAAAAATTTGATGAAGTTCAGAAACGAAAAACAAGAGAAAAGTAAGGGACCAAAAACTTCCCAACACAAAGTTGCACAGACAAGCTGCCAGAAACATGCAGGAAAGCAGGAGCTTTTATATAGTGCAGTGAGACATTTGGCCCATTCAGATAGACTGCGTCTATCTACCGTCTAACTTCATGGTCAGTTGAGAACTTTGTGAGTCCTCAGGGGTGGACTATAAAAGCAACATATCCAAGTCGGACAAGTTCATCAACGTGACGACTGTAAGGATAGAAGATCTCGTAGCATTTGCCTTTGCCATTGCTGATGCGATCGAGGAAATACCCTTTTTTCTTCAGGACAATGTAATTATGCAGCAAGTGTATTACTTCAATAATGGTTTAATGTCACTGCTTAACTGTGTGTTTAAGCAGCCTAGCCTTTGTAGGTACTGATCAACGTGGGCAAATGATAGACTAGTCTAAATCTCTGTTTTGAAGTGGGCAAGTCATTGCCCAGATCCTAACCCAAAAAGAGATGCTATGACCTGAGAAAGTCATAAACTAAACACATCCAGGGAATATGACCGAGCTAAAACAGTTCTGTCCTGACAAATGGGCTGAAAGTTACTGAACGCTGTGCAAATCTGACCAAGTGTCTACTGTAATTAGGAGTATTGAGACAGCGTTGTTGTTGGTGCTAATTACATGAATTTGTACTGTACCAGAGTCTTGCCAAACAGTCTGTTATTTGCAGTGTTGGGAAAGTTCATTTTCTACATGAACTAGTTCAAAGTTCAGTTCACACATTTTAAAATGTAGTAGTTCAGTTCATAATTCCAAATTCAAATTTTTAAAATAAATTCACAGTTCAACAAATTAACTAGTTCATACTACTCTTCTACCCCAATATGTTGCTGTGAGCTATTACCGTCAGAATACTGGTATTTTCCCATTGCCACTCATTTAGATCACGCTTGTGGCCAGCTGCAGCTTTCACTCCTACAGAACAAAAACATGAGGAAGAAGCAACAGGAACTCTACAATCCATCAACTTTGAGATGGATCCCTTCCCATTGGTGTGTTGGCTGCACCACTGACAAATTGTCGAGAGCCTTAAAGCTCTGATGCAGACTCTTGAATTCCTTTATTCACTCTTTCTGTGACAAATTATCAGACTTACAGAACTTGCTCATTGTTATTAATGAAATATATAAGCTCTATTCCAAACATTACAAAAAGCCTAATCTACAATATCAAGGCGTGTGGGTTCACAAGAGCTTGAAAGTATATAAAAAGCAGGACAAGGGGCCTGTACTATGAAGCTGGATTTTCTCTTACTGAGGTAACTTTAGGGTTAACCCTGTGTTTTCTGTCCTACAATGCTGATTCACTTTTTACCGAGGTAAATCACCATACCAACTTATGCTAAATGGCAGAACATAACCTGCTCTGGAGCAGGTTATGTTCTGAATAATAGATTAATGAGTATCAAAACACAACTTCCAAAACAAAATGTGTTTGAATTCTTTGTATTATTTAAGAATAAATGTCTGCTCATCCATAATAAAGTAGGCTGCTTTGCAGGGTTTCTCCATGTTGGCAATCGGTCAGATGCAGCAAACACCACCATTTTATTTGAGCCTGCACTAATCAAGATTGAAATACCTTGCTTTCAGTTACCAAGTTGATAACCAACTTCGTAGTACTGCTTATCAGGATTGTAAGTGTCTGGGTAAGTCAACCCAGGTAACAGAGAGATATCCTGGGTATGTTAATCCCACTTTATCTCCCTCTATAAAGATCAAGCCAGGATAAGCAGACACAGATTCATCAAGCCAGGTGAAACTAATCCTGGATAAGTGCACGCTCACAGTTTCTTCAATAAACCCCCGCAATCTATCACAGAATCACTGTCCACCAAGACAGCCAGAGCAGTGTACTTCTTTCCATCGGAGCAGGAAATCCTCCTAGAAGTGTTTGAAGAAGTCAAGGACCAAATAAAAAAAAGGGAAACAGAGAGAAAGCATTTCAGATGGTCTGCAATGCTGACTGGCTACTCAACGATGTTGTGGCAAAGTGGCCCAACTCGGTCCATGACTCCTGATTCATTCAGACCTCTGCAGTCTATCAGTGCCTATCAAAAGGTGAGCCACACAACCTCGATTAATAATCACTTTTAACATAATGGGTGTGTCAAGAATGTCACTCTGTTTATGAGGTTGTGATGATGACCATCAGTTTGAGAGACCCATAGGGGGCCTAAGATAATTTCAGGGGGTCACCAGATCATTGTAACTTAGCTTGGTCTGGACCAGGAATAAATCTCCATGGTAACTTATGTCATGACATATCACAATTTCCACTATCCCGTGATGTCACTGGATCAGGGGCCAGTTGAGCCAGGATGACCAACATATCCCGGCTTAATCCCTTATCTTGGTTTTGTGCAATAGATCCCTGGAGACAATACATTCCCATAACAACAACAAACACAGAAAGGATTAGAAACAATGATAACATATCAAATAAAACTCAATTCTGTTTTTGACATTTTATCAAACTTTCATTTTATATTTCAACAAACTTTGAAGTCAAGAAAGCCATGATTACTAAAACTTTACCAAGTTTGACTTAAAACAGTCTACAAAATCTATAGAACCTGAAGGAAATAACACAACACTAAGTAACCACTAACTAGAAAGAGTTCCATGACTATTCCCATCCTTAGATTGATGGTCTAGAAAAGGGACCCTTAACACTTAAAAAATATCTGCATCTGGGTTGTCATGCGTTTAATCCTTCCTGAGGTAAACTTCAGCCAATCAATTTGGTTCAAATAAGTATGAAGAGCAAATAGTGAAAAATTCCTTATAAAGCAGTTGAAGTGAATGTGGAGGAAAGTAAAAAAAAAATAAAAAAAACTCCCGTACTGTTTAATTAACACAATTTCCAAGTTAAAATTTAAGTTTATGGTTAAAAAAATACCTGGTTAGGTTTAGGAAAGATTTGTCTTTGAGTTTAAAATAAAATGCATGATCAAATTATTTAAGCAGCACAGCAGAAAATGAACCTGCTTCTGTTTAGTCATTGCTGACAACGACTCAAGGACACTGCACTGATGTGTAAGTGTCAGAGTCTGTGAAAGGATCTAGAACTCTCCTGCCCCATTCAAACTCCCACTGGTGTTCCTGCCCTGTCACATCAGACCTTCATGTATCATCATCACTCTAACCCTGAGGGACCTCTGCCTCAAACCTTTCTCTAACCACGATGCTCAGCATCAGTCTCACATACTTTGCCATGTCTTTTGTCCTCTGTGACAAAAACTTAACAGCTTAACAGCTGCCTGTCTCCAGCTCAGACATTTGTGTGTGAAAACAGTTTCCCAAGAGCTTAATTGTTCGGATGTGAACTTTTCATCAGCTTTCTTCACCACGTCTGACAGATTCCAGTCATCCACTGTTATCAGATAGTCCTTACAGAGGGGCTTAGCAGCCACTTGAGGCCTTTAGCAACCTTGACTGTCACCATTGTTCTACCAACATCTGCAAACAGCATCTATGTACTGTCAGATAAATTTTCCTGTCAAATAAATTAAAGCTTCATTTTCTGATAGTGAGAACTTGAATCAAGTGAATACAAACAGAAAAATTACACAACAGCCAATAGAGAACTCTCCTGGGGCATCTTAGTGGATTCATCATGTGTTACTGTGATTCCAGATGTGACTACCTGAAGTTAAGACAAACCAGCAGAGAAATCCCATCTGTTCAACCATTGCTAATATCTGCTTGACCCTGGTTAGAGTTGCGAGTTATATTACAGCTATTAAAGGACAGCAGGCATGGTTACACCCTGGACAGGTCCCTGGTTTAGAATCAGTTTATTCTTTAACTTTTTGCAAGAATGCAAAAAAAATAAAAAATTAATGCACACTGACACAGCCAAAGGGAAAACACTGTTAAAACCTAGAGAGAAACCCTAATTATAGAACAACTTTCTCCCTGGGAAGCATTAGTTGTGAGAATAAAAATGTCCATTAAATAAAAGTTTAACTAAACTGTCAAATTATCTGTCAAATACTGTGTAATAGAGGCGTTTGACAAATAGGTATATCAAGTAAAAAAGCTAATCTTTTCACTCCTTTGACAAAGTGAAAGTTTGATTCAATTTAAAACAGCACATATAACATTTAGAATAAGAAAGGATTCACTTCCAAATAAAATCAAGGATGTGTTTTCAGAAAGAGAATGGGGGTATGATTTAAGAGGCAAACTAAATTTCAAATTTCAATATTTGATTGCTACATTGTATTTTGATTTTTTTCCCCTTTCTTTTCTTAGCACTGCCTACTCTTTTTACACATGCAAGGTGAAAATGTAAATATTGTCAATGACAGAACATAAAAATAAAAAAAAATAATTATCTATCTATCATACAAGTTTTAGACTGCAGCTAGTGGAATTTTAATCCATCTTTCCAGTTCCATTTCTTTCAGAAATACTGGGACAGCAATTCCTTCACACATAAAAAGATTTTTGATAATATAATAAGATCGGGTGATTGTGTTTCACATATCTACTGTCTTCTTTGTTCTGTTTCTAACTATTTGTGCTCTGTGGATCTGCTGGAAGATGGCACCGTGAATAATCAGTTGGTTACCCAGAATTGACAAAAACTCCTAGGATGTAACTGTACCAAGCAACACTATTTCAAAACCCAAAGCCTTTTGGATTAGAGCTTTAGGATTATATGCATACATAAAATTGTACTGAACAATTGAAAATAGTGAAATGCCAAATAACACAAGCCTTGTGGTCACAAGGATCACAACATTTTAATTAAAAGTTAAAAAAACATACTGTGATTTAATTTATCAGTTCATAAAAGGGATGCTGGTCTTGTAGAAGCAATGGTACAGCAGAATTGCTGCTCCCAAAGCTAGAACCTCTGTAACAAGAGGTGCTACTGTAACCAACGTTTTTTTTTTTTTTCAAATGGCACCGAAGTGGAAGAGATTCAATTTAAGTTTAGGTACTTGCTCTGTCTTTACAATAGTATAGCATAGACTCTTTAAGATTCACTAGTAAATCAGGCATTCAGACCACAAGAGAAATCTCCCTGACAAATTAAGTCTACCCTTAAGGGGTCTCACAAAAAGGAAAGAAGAAAAGCCTATCCAGAATGTTGTCACACTCAGAGCTGCAAGGACGGTGTTGATACTGTCTCAATCTCCGTTTCAGAGTGTTTTTTTCAGTCATGAAATTCGTTTTTTTCGCTACTGTCTTTTATCCCTGCCACTGGTACTTTCTTCTTTTTTTGTCATCTTGTTTTTTCTGCCTGGCAGAATAAAAACAAGAAGATATATATTTTCCCCCCCTAAGGTGGTTTTGAAGTTTAAAGAGATTGAATAAAAGGACTTAATCATCCTCTGTTTTTTCAAAGATGTCAGAATTTGTCAGGAAGGTCCTATCTGCGGATTTAAGGTTGCTTGCCGGCTTATCTCTCAATGAGATAAAGTCAGAGTCAAAAATTTTCACTACACAAAAAGAGCTGAGGAGAAGTCAGGGAAAAAAGTATAAATAGCTTGAACAGAGAAATAAAAACAATTTCAAATTAAACAAGAACTAGAAAGATACATTCTGGTAGCCAGAGCAATGGGAAGATAATGCGTTTTATATCAGTAGATTAGTATAAAAAACAAACAACAAAACAAACTGTGGAACACAACTTTTAAAAACTTTCAATAACTTTCTTCTCCCATTTTACACCTAAAATCAACTGACCTGAATTAGTGAGCTTGTTAGAAAACCTAAGTTTAGAATTTTCTCACACTACGATTCACACACAACGTAATCTAACAAGACACCATTTGTGGGTTATGCTGCAGGTCATCAGCAATGGTGACCTGCACAAAATAAGAACATAGATGGGCATAAAATAAAAAAAATAAACTCACACAAAAGGAGGATTTGCAGCCAGATTTGACCACTTACAGGTTTTTATATTTTCTTTAAATGCATTTCAGTTGAGAGAAGAAAATTCCCAAGCATTTGTACCATGAAAAAGGCTAAATCTTAAAGCCATGAATAGCAGCAATTAAAATTTTAATGGATTAAATTTAGAATTTTAGAACTTTGTGGATTTGTACATCTACAAAGATTATGTTAATTTTTGTATATATTTGTTGAAAATATGCACTGTGGAGGATTTTGACTAAGTCCCATTTACTGCACAACCTTACACATCCCCCATACTCTGCCGGTATTCATTTTAAACCACTCAACATTCATTAAATCCCAGTTTTAAAGATTTGCAACTTTAGAAGTTTAAGTTTTTATGAAATGTCCAGTGTTTTTATTCCTTTTGCAAGACCTCCTTCAGTAATTTCCCTTTAATTAAGCTAATCAAGGAAACAAATTATCAAACATGTCTGAGATTGTTATCTGTGATCCAAACAGGCATGAGAAACAACACAAGCAAAGTTTGTCACAGAAAAAGTAAAATGTTTAATCAACTAAAATCCTACATGCAGAATAATTTCAAACACACTGCACCGTTTACGTTTATCATGGTTTTTTTTTTGTGCTGCATGGGCTTGTGGTGGGTAGCACATCAACTCACATGAGAAGATTCCTGGTTTGAACCTCAGCTGGGACCTATCTGTGCGAAGTTTGCATGTTTTCCTTGTGCATGCATGGGTTACCACCTTGGTTCTCTGGGTTCCTGTCACAGACCAAAAACACGAATGTTAGGTTAACAGGTTAAAGGAGACCTGTCCAGGGTGCACACTACTTTTGTATAGCAGCTGGGACAGGCTCCTGAGACCATGCAATGGAATGAGCATTTATAGATTATGGATGGATTTAGTAAATTACTAGTAAATTATTTCTCAAGCAAGAACATTGAACTATTAAAAGATTTGTGAATAATTCAAAGAGCAAACAGCTGTGTTCAAAAAAAGTCTCCATCAGGAAAAATTATTGTATAAAGAGAGGAGCTGTTAAAAAAAACTGTGAATGAGCAGCAAGCTGGTATTTGAAGCTGCTGATTTCAATGGAATCCCAAACACCTCTCCATGCAGGATACATGAGGCTAGTAGTTGTGCATAAAACTGTTTTTCAGCCACCCTCAACCAGTGCTCACAAAGAGCAGTTTCTAACCCACCATTTCCTTTCGTGGTATAAAAGGAGGAACTATGCCTTAAAAATGTTTTCATGCAAGACACACCATCCATTGACACTTTGGTGACTCTGGGTATAAAGTGATAAAAACTCGTTATGTGGACAGCATCATTCCCATCCACATCTAATCCCATTAAGAGCATCCTTAAAATCTATGTAAGATTGTATGGCAGTATATATCCAAACAGCAACGTTGGGGGACAATTATCCTCAAATAAGTTACAGGCAGAAACTATTTATAGACTTACAAGTTCAATAGATGAGAGCATTGTTAAAGCGATATCAAAGCAGGGCTCTCATGTTAACATGAAACTTGATCTGTAAAAATGTTTTGAAGTCTTTCCAGAAAAATAATCCATGTAATGCAAAAAATATGACAGATGTATATTTTTATTTAACATTTTGAAACTTATGCAGAATAATTTGGAACAGTTTTTTCTTATTGGTGATTGGCAAACAAAGGAAAAAATTCTGCTTTCATCATTGGTTGTTTTTTTTAATGAAATCAAGATAATTATATAACCCTATATAATTTTTTATCATAAAAAGTCATGTTTACTGTAATCTGCATTGATAACTTAGCATACAAAATAATGTTGTAATTAAAAAATTGTGTATTGTATGGTGCCCTTTGCATTGACAAATGAACTTGATAGAAAGTGCCAAAGATTAGGCCGGGAGGACAGACATATTACAACACCTCTAATATTCCAGTTTATTGTCCTTTTTGTTAGGTTGGCAAAAGAAGAATCCTACTTGAGCTTACCCTTCGATCAAAAATAGGCTCAAAAACAGAAAAATGATAATACGTTTAAGTCCAAAAAACCTTGTCAGCCTTTGTAAGCCTTTGCCTTTCATTACATGAAATGGTCATAAATAAGAAATTGCATAACTACTGTAAAATATGTTCAATAATTATTAAAAGGAGGGAGGAGAGAGGTGAAGAGTGTTATACCAAAGACTATAATGCCAGACAAAATTCAAGCCCCATCAGACCCAGTGTACTTCTTATTTAAAATTTTAATCTCAGCTATCCGCTGTTACATTTGGATAAGAAAGGAAAAAACCAAACAATATGTAACATAATACGTTACCATTTTACAATTTATGTGCCTGCATTTTGACATTATGGAAAAAAACACTTCTTGACATTTTCTTTTGAAACTGAGCTCTCCTGTACATTCTTCTAAAACCTTGGCTAACTTAATAACACAAAACCGCATACACATCTAACATATTTTAGATTTCAGCTCCACATATGACTTTCATCAGCAGTGTCTTCTAATCTTGTCATATTTAATACAAGTAATCGCACAAACTTACACCAACTTAAAGGAAATGCCCTCAGCTGCATCAGACAGACTAAAAATGGTACCCAGACCCAGAGATCCAGCAGACATCTAGCCCCTCCGAGAGGTCAGCTCTTTAGTGTCAGATCAAATAATTGGATTCCCATTTGTCAGCTATAAATGCACATGGCCCACACTCGGCATGTCCTAGCAAGAAGGCAAAGGATTTAAAGTGGCCAGAGGAAGAAAAAAATGTCTATAGACAGAGATTTTTTTGTAAAAGCAATTTTTTGATAAAAGTAGATCCAAAACATTAAAACAGAATCCAGTGAAACAGTCAAAGGCATTCAGGATCATAAAGAAACAAAGTGAATAGTCTTGTTTCAGTGGATTCCAGCAGAGGCAGCAGTTAAAACCCTGCAATAAATCATCATTTTGCATTCTCCCTCAGGTACAAAAATCCAATATTAAACATCTGAAAATTTAAATGGCTCAGTGACCCTTTGATGCTAAAGGGTAAAATCTAGTTGATGTGATATTGATACTGTGAAAAGGACAAATGTAAAAAACAAAACAACAAAAAATAAAACTGTAGCTGATGATTATGCATAACCTTATGAGGGTAATTGCTCAATTAAAGCATTTACATTTTTCACGGTATTCTGATATTCCTAATAATCCATGTTTATGTGATTTATTTGATAATCAGGTTTGTCTGCTGGCCCACGGGGTGCATCTTCACACCTCAACGCAGGGAGAAAAATTGAAGCATTTGCAGGTTCTTATTGGTTGTCTTGTTGAATTTATTTTAATTTTCCACAACCTCCAGCAAGAAGGACAACATGTTTTGCATCCAGTCTTCAGTGCAACTGCTCCTGTGAATGTGCCAAAATGAAAAAATAAAAATGTTAATGTGCAGTTGAGACTTCACAGTGAACTGGAAAAATCAATTGTTAATTATGTTACTTGCATGTTACTTATAAATTTGACATTGCTCCCAGGCATTGCATTATAGTTAGATTAATAAAAAATATTCCATATTATGCAGAGAACAGAGACATTTTTTGCTTTCCATCTTCATTTACTCTTTGCAGAAGCTACCCTGTGGTGGTAATCAAAGGAATGAGATCAAGGCATTTCTACATCATGCTATTTATCAGCAGGTATCGCTTGAAACACTGAGTCTCAGTTCATTTAATCTGAACTCTGATCCAGTGAGTCAAAGTGCATCTAATAACCACACAGGGAGTGTTGTAAGTTAGAAATAAGGTTGATGAAATATAGGCTATTGCATGCCCTCAGGTTTGTCTGTTGTTCCTGTGAGGCTATATAATTTAAATTACAAAATATTACCATCCCATTACCAAAACTTTTTTTTTTTTTTTTGCCTTTTCCATTTTATCCAGCCACCTTTAATTCTAATTCTGCCTGTACTGGCACTTATTCATCCTTACTGCAACTTATCTTGAAGTAGCAGAAATGCTATAGAATGTAATTAATCTGCAGAACCAAGATATGAATGTTAACTGTCTGCCATAAAAATTGTTTGTTAAATGTTTATTAAGTCTTTAACAAGCAAGCAGTTTAATTTGTTCATGATTTGCTCAAAGACTTTCTTTCTTTTTCTTTTTAAATCTAAACATAGAAGTGAATATAGCCACTATGATGCTTTCCAATGGTATTAGGCTTTAAATTTAGCATCGAGAACTATTTAACTTCAGACCGATCTAAATACACATAATCAAAGTCTTTTAAAGCAACGCTACTGAACTTTGGCAGTTTTTTGCAGTTTAGTGCCCCCTAACAAAAGCATCTGTCTTGCATCCCCTCTCTTCTCTGAGCTCTCTCTAGTCAATAAAGGTCAGTCCATTGTCGACTGTTTTATTACTAGCTCTGTCACTATTTTTCCTTATTTCTCGTTTTCTCTGATAATATACTCTTGTCTTCTTTTTTTGCTGACATGTGACACAGTGCTATAATGTAAAATGCAGCTGTCACGTGATGCCCCGGCGGGAAATAAACATTGTGAAGTGCAGTTTCTCAGACCCAGGATTTTGCTGGCAAATGACGCTCCAGGAATGTTCATAATAAATGTCAGTGTGCCATCAAAATGAGTCACAAGCAGAGTGGATGCCAGTAAGTAAAAACTACAGTCTTCTCCATTTCAAGTTTGTTTTTCATAATTTCACTGAATTAATTGAATTATTTTTTATGTAATATCGACTACAATTTTTGTATTTAAGCACATAAACACCACGAGCACCTGTGAGCGGCACATTAATTACTTCTATCAAAACATTTTATTGTACAGTGCCAGTATGCCATATTTAGAATATTTTCGCCTCAGGCCTCTCTAACCTCCCAACATCTCAGTATAGGAATTTGACCTCTGAAGAAAAAAACAAAAAACAAAACAGTACACCAAGGCAGCCTCTAATCTGCTTTCAGATGGAAAAGCAGAATTCCCTAAAAGTGCAACACCTTAAACGTCTCCTGGGAGCTGGCTCCAACACATCTTCAGGTCTAATTGACTCCTATTCAAAAATGTCAATACATTTTATCCTTAGTTCTTATGGGGGCATTAATAGAATGATGGCAGTTCTAGTGTTAAGACTTTTTAAAAATAATTCTGTAGATATTAGTTTAGAAACATATTTTTGTCCAATTCAGCTCTTGACAACTGGTGGAGTTACACAGCAGTTCATAGAGCAGTTGGCGATGAATAACTAACTACATCCATCTTTTGGTGACAGTGTGTGTTAATAATAATAACAACAACAACAATAATAATAATAATAATAATAATAATAATAATAATAATAATAATAATAGCGATGAAGCCCCTCGCACCTCTGGCGCTGCTCCGGCCTATTGCACTACCGCATCAGCCGGCAACTTCCCTCCCACAGGATGCGCGCGCTTTCGCCTGCAGCTGTATGCCCATTCTTCCAGAGGTTTTCTGGACTAAGCAGTGATTTTCCTCATTAGAGGACCAACTGGTATCTCAGTCTTATCAGTAATGACATCTGAAGCATTCATGACCTTGTTTCTGCCAAATCGTGTCAAATTATTACGAATGGAAGCATGATTTTATTAAGAGGGAAATTCCATGTGACCACAAGGTGGCACTATAGTAGTTTTTCATGTACAAACATGTTCAGGTTGGAACTCTAATGAGAACAGAAAAAATCACCTCAAATGGTCATTTGATGGCAGAGTTAGAGCCACTTCCTGTTTCATGGCAAATGATTTAAACATCACAGGAAGCCATTTTAATCATCATGCTGCAAGAATTCAGTCATATTTTCAACCATGAGTTCATGAAGGATGATATAAATGAGTTTGAATTGGTTTTGTAGGCATTTAGGGGTTAAAATGATAAGAGTTCCTGTTTTAAGGCATTGGCGTTGACAGCATCTGGACATGAAGACGCTTTTTTGTATGTCCTGACATGTTATATTAATATGGCGAATTTCATCAATGTCAGTGGTTGGGACTGATAGATTAAATAATTATAGGGGGCGCTACAGAGCCATATTTCCAGCATTTGTCAATTTGAATTAGTTCCATGCCTGACCACTGTCCTCCCTGGCGAGTTTGGTGGAGATCAAGAGTACTTTGGCTCAGTTACAAGTACTTCCTGTTTCATGGCATTGGACGCCATTCGATATGGTTAGGTTTGGCAAAGGAACTTGATTTTTTTTTACTGTAGTGTCATAAAAGTGTTTGACCTGAATTGAAGGATTTTAACTTTTAAGTGTGTGAGGTTAATTCTTGAGAAGAAGGACCCCATCGTCTGGAAAAAGCACTTTCTGTTGCAAGTGGGCGGGGACTTAGTCTGAAACCAGAAGTGGTTATATGTATCTGTTCAGGACCAGACCCTGATTAATCACTGTAGGTTTGATGGCGATTGGATGAAAATTGAGGGATTTATATTTACTTTTGCTGTTATGGCATCTTATCCAAGTTTGTCATGGCGTCACAGTCCCACCTTGCATCGTCGAGCAATTTCCAGATGACAACATCAGGACTAGTAGATGTGGTCGGCATGGAACTGAAGCAAAACATGTTCAGTTTGGTGCAGATTCGTTGCAGTATGTCAGAAAAATGGATTCCGTGCTTTGCCATTGGCAAAAGTTGGTGAGTTTTTGAGCATGGTCATGTCCCCTAAAATGCAATTGATTCATCAGAAAAAAGAATAATAAGAAAAAACATTTGAATAACAATAGGCCTTTGCACTGCCTTCGGTGCTCGAACCTAATAATAATAATGATATTAACAATAATAATAATAATAATTTTTTTTTGTATTGCACTTTACATTTCAATCTCAAAGTGCTACAAATTAAAAAATAATACTGTTAATGCAGCGGTTGGGTCCCGTTTTTTAAATAGAAAATCTAGATACTTAGGTGATGTCAATTGCATTATACTTGTGGAAGCATGACTCCAAATCCATTTTTCCATTTTTCATATTCACTTAACCCAGCTCAGGGTCAGCGTCAGGGAGAACATGCAAACTCCTCACAAAAGACCGAGCCAAGATTTAAACGAGGAACCTTCTAACTGTGAGCCAACAAACTTTCACCATACCAAGGTAATGGAAATATCCTAGGGGAAACAAGACAAGAGAATATCAGAAAATGTTTCCTAAATGTTCTTAAAGATTTATGATATGAGGTTATAGTAATTCCTGAAAAAGGGTTCTCTCCATTTTCCTCATAGTAAGAGGTATGGCCAAACAGTACAAAAAAAAAAAGAAAAAAAAAAGACAAAAGACAAGAGGGCACAATGAAATGAGAATCCGTCCATAGTTCTAGTTTTAGGGCACCTACTTCTTCTATTGAATTACAACCATGACCAACATAGCCTGCACTGCCACCATCTGGTAAAACTAAAAACCTGGTTTATTTGCTTCAAACAAGTCAATAAAATGAAGTCTGACTTGTGTCTCTTTCTCCGTGACTTTTCAAAAGGTCATCTTGAATTTGTGTCACTTGTAAATAAAAGCCTCACTATTGACTAAAAGCACAGCTGAATCAACGTGAAATTGAGTTAAATAAAGTGACACTCAGAGACAATAGCTGAGCCTCCAGCCTGCCTGATAGTATGAGATGTATAAAACCGTTGTACCACAGATTAATTTCCAACTACAACAACATTTTCCCAACAGATCTCCCATCAAAATGTGTGGGTTTTTTTGTCCTGCTAATGGTAAAAATCCCATTTTCGATCCACTTAACAATTTTGTTACATGTTGAGTGATGAACATTGCACCCTCATGGGAGCACTAACAGGAGACTGTCGCTCTTGTTTTATTTCACAGATACATTTTTGATAGCTGCACTTTATGGTTTGCTTGCTGTTGTTTATCTGGATGACTTGAATTTAATGCAGAGTGTATGGTGGGGAATTAGAGTACTGATTAAAACAAGCATTATGTTAAAATTACTTATTTTTTATGTGCACTAAAAAACATGAAAGCATTGTGTGGTGGGGATTCAAAGATGCACTTTATTTGGAACTTAATTATTCCATTATGCTAATACAGCACAGAAATTGACTATACAACCAGTGTGGTTTAGTCTAATAAGGCCATTGTTCATGAATATTGTATTTGGATTGTATGTGTCATAACAGAGCAGAAATTAAGGCATTATTTATAATTAAAAAGTCATTTTTTTTAAATATGCAACATAGACCCTTATTTATATTTGCCATGTTGAAAGATATGAGCATATCTGTCTTGAAATGACTTACATTTAATAGCATTTAAACAATAAGCAAAAAACTGACTTTCCTTTCTCCAAAGCTCTGAGGATTATATCACAGACCGTGACAGTGAATGAAGATGCCAACTGAGCATCTCGGAGGAAATTATTCATAATGTGATGCTGCCATATGGTAACAATTTCATGTTATCAGTCAATGAAAAATTGAAACAATCACAGCACGTTTTAATAATAAAAAAAAAAGCATCTTTGCAGATCATCACAGATTGGGCTTTTAATGCATCTGATCTGTGTGGTAAATTCTAGAAATTGAGGTAAGGTTTTGTGAATATGCAACAGAATAAGAAATATATATAACAAAAATAACAGGACATAAATCTTACAAAACATGAAAAAATGGTCTTTTTACTTATAAGGGTTGGACAGGCACAGAGAGGCTGAAAGCTGAGGAAACCCATTCACTTAAGATAATGTGTGAGAAATGAGGATGGATACCACTGGATGCCCAACTCTGGAAGAAAAACTAAAAGATTATTGATCATGCTGCCAGCAAAACCCCACTGTGTAAGTGGAAATGCTGGCATGAGAGTCTACAAAATTGTCAAAACAAACTGACTGCAGTGCTGACCATGCTACTGACCTGTTGTTCTGTGCAGCACTTTTGTGACCTGAGAAATCTTGGTCAGAGAATCTGGAAGGTGGCAATGTCAAAATCCTAATTTCTGTGTTATCAAGGGACAATCCCTTGATTTTTGGTTTACTCAACTATTGCTGTTCCCAAGTTCACAATAAAAGTTAGCAGCAGAAACATTATGGCGATACCTGTTATGTATACACTATTTATTATGCACAAATTTATATTTACAATTACTTTTTTTTACAGATACATTTCTGCCTTTTTAAAGGAACACACATCATTGTAATGCACACATAACCACAAAGATGTATCATTAAATAGCAGAACACATGAACTTAACATAAAAAAGTAAAGACATTTGTGTTTGATAAATTATTTCTTTACTTTACCAATACCAATTGTGCTGTATTATGCATTGTTGGAAAGCCCGATTAGCTATCTTCAAAATGTAGTACAACTTTTACGGATTGTGTTTCTGTGGAATGAGCAACACTGCAAGTTACGTGGATAAGGCCCTAAAAAATGTGCCCCTGTAACATTCTCCTGTTGGTATTCACTCCTTTTCTTCATTTTGATTCAAGTGCTGGCAGGTGTGTGTCAGTAACAAATGTATGACTGGCACGTGATTGGCACCTCAATGATCGACAGACATATTGGAATGAGATTCTTGAGCTAGTGATGATCCCATGCCTCCAGAATCTGGGACCTGGCTTCATCCTTCAGGACGACAACACTGACCCCTATAGAGCCAGGATCATGGCAGAGTAAGGGAGAGGAGAGGAGGAAATGGTCCACTGCGATTCCAGACCTTAACTCAGGTAAATACCTGTGGGATCAGCTTGAGTGCTAGAGGGTCCAGTACAACCACACCTGTTGACCTTCAACAACTCCTGGAACAGGATGCCATTCCCACAGGAAAATGTAACTGGGCTGGTGAGCCAGAATGAGGACAAAGTTTCAAGCTATTGTGGCTGTATTCACACACTACTGAGGTCCCTTACATTGTATACATAATCTACCAAACTAAAATCTCTATCTTGAGAGCCATCTTGCTTCTTACGGCTGGTAGCAACTCTGTGAACCCTGTCGACAACTGGATTGAGAAAGAAGTCTGCAACAAATGTTTCCTTCAAAAATATCTCCATGAAAGGAGTTGGCTCTCAACTTTCTCAGGCAAGCCGGTTATGCAGATGTTGTTTCGCCATGATCTGTTTTTGAGGTCATCTGTTTGTCTCTGGTTGTCTTTGGAAAGTGCTGAGCAGGTGGTTTCAAGAGTTCTCAGTGTGGACTCTATGTTGTTCAGCGCTGTTTCTATGTGTTGAAATGTCTGGTCATGTCGGCCAGTAACTCCTCAGTCAGTAGAGAGTTGGTCTAAAAGCTTGGCATCACTGTGGTCCTTCAATGATGCTAGCAGCCTGCTAGCCTATTGTTCACTTTGCTCAGTTAGCATTTCAGTGTTTTGGCAAATTGCGGAGATTGTTCATCTGCCAGCTTGTTTGGCTTGTTGTTATGTTTGTGCTTGTGTTTAAGTCTTCCACACAGGTTTCTTAGTAGAATGAAACACTTACTGTTGGATTTGAGGAGGATTTTGAAAAATGGTACCAGCCTTCTCCATGCTTCATACTTTTAAAGGCATGTGATGAATGGTGCCATGAAATAAATAGTAATGCCACTTTTTTTTTCTTCCTCAGGTGTACCTCAACACAATCCTTTCTCTGTACTCTACAGGAATTCCTTCAGCTTCACAGCTTGGTTTGTGCTCCAATTGACTGCTGTAAAACAGATTGGTGTTTACCTTTCCAAGTAATGTTCACTCAGTTGTAGTTACTACAGGTGGACTCAACTCAGGGTACAGAAATAAATCACACAGTCTAAATCTTAATGTGAAATTTCAGTTTCACATCCTTCAGGAAATTTGCTAGCTTTTCTCTTTGTTTTGCCATATGGGGGTTTTGCATGGAGATGTTTGGGAAAAAAGTAACTCAAATAGATGCAACAAAATTGGAAAAAGTGACAGGGTTTAATTGACATTGCAGATGCATAAATATTATACCATTATAATGTTTTTTCTTATGCACCACTAATAGATCTGTGGTTTACAATAGATCAAAGTCTAGTTTGAGATGTTACAGAGAACTTTCAGGACAGTTTTAATGTCTCCGCAAGGTCCAGCTAATGTAAATGAGGATGGCAATCATCGCTCTCTGATCCATTTCTTGGGGGCATGCCTAAAAGGTCAAAACCAGTGGTTATAAATTCATGAGACTTTCAAGCTTTTTGTTGGTCATAACATCCGATTTGCACCTCACTGATATATGCTGGGTGACCTGCAGTTGCCTGGGGCTTTCTTATTCCTTGATTGCACTTTATATCTAGAGTATATTACATGGAGTAAAAAAACAGTTTTTTTTATTTTCTCTCAAACCTTTAAAGCTGTGGAATGAACCCTCAGCTGGTGTGAAATTCATTGGTAATATAAAGGGTAATATCAATCCACTATGCAAATACACACCATGCATCTTAAATATTAAACTGAATATTATAGACTATACTAAGAGCACATCCCTAATACTTTCTTATAATTTAATAACTTTAAAAAAAAAGACAAGTATTGGTGTCCAAATATGAAAGCTACTTTGTGGTTATGGAGCATTTCTGTTTCAGTGAGCACAGATTGAAAACCTCGGAGCAATTCTTTAATATTCTGGCCAAATTAATCAAAATGTATTCCATGCTGAAATATGAATGCTCATTAACGAGTTGTGAATCTTGTAGCACTAATGGCAGCTGGATAAAAAGGACCTGCATGCGTGTCCCAGCACAATCTCCCACTCTCACTACTTTGTCTGCAAGTCTCCTGGGATCCCAGGGAACTCATCTATCTGCGAGGAGAAAGAACAAGGTTTTTGATTTTATTTTTGGCGTATATAAATTATTCAGAGTGCATTCCCTTACATTTATCTCTGATGGAGCCCGGCTGTTCAGTCAGTTTCGAACTCTCTCCAACTCTCGCTCCATCTGTCTTTCTCTTGCTCACCCTCTGTGTTACACCACCCTCAACCTCTACACAGAGCAGATAAGATCTGTCTTTACCTTGTTTCAGGAACATTGCTAGGCACTTTCAAGAATATTGATCATGACACCCCTATGTAGCAGACCTCTGCAGCTGCAGCACACAGAGCAAAAACTCTTTCAGATTCATAGACCAGGATTTTGGCTCCATGTTATGAACTCAACATGCCCACAACACAGAGCAAGAAAGATTTTATGTGGAGGTACAAACATGGCGTGAGGCTCTCTGGGACGTGTATTAGTGGCGACTCTGAACAATGTTACTGAATTATTAATCTAGAGAGAGGTTGAAGCTTACTGTCTGTCTTGTCCTACACAGATGGCTTGACAAATAATTTTTGTCTCTCTTAGATCAGCCTAGAAAAAACAGAAAACAAATGATACTCTGTCACTCGGCTGTTTTTGAAGTGAACAACAAATTTGACACAAAAATTTATTAAGTTAAACTCGGCTGTGGATGCACTGAATAGTTCCCTGGTGGGAATCTACTGCACGCAAATCAAAAAGTAGAGCAGAGCTAAAAAAAAAAAAAAAAAAAAGTATTCAAAAGAACTTGCCTGCTCAGCAAAAACATTTCTTGGATGAATAAAAAGTCAACTAAGTTAATCCTGTGACAATCTGAAGACACAGTGCTGCACATTACTGCTTTGCATCTCATTATTCAAGCTGAACTGTCAGATACAGAACGTCCCATCACAATCTGCAGCAGCCTTATGGTATATTTATGTAGATCTGCTAAATTCAGAGTGAAGTCTTTAGACATTCCCCTCTTACTGAAAAGGCAAGATTGTATAGAACCCTGCTGACTCATAAAGCCTTAAATAGCACCTTCAGGCGGGTCAATCAGCTACTCATTATACATCTAAACAAAAATAGATGTTTTCAGATATGATTAATTTGTCACGCTGAATTTTGAATAAATGTGCATAAAATGATGCATACTGTTCTCCAATAGTTAAGCCCTAAATTCAACATGTGACACCTCCAGTGCATTTAATTAACTGAATACCAATGTAGTGGCAGAGTTGTTTTTTTTAAACTGTGAAAAAAAAAATCTTTGCCCTTGTTAACAAAATTATTTTAAAGAAGCGGTGAACCTTTCAACTAAGGGTAAGTAACCTCATAAGAAAACAATTTTCTGAAAACGTTTCAAATTATTAATACTTAAAAAGGGTCACTGGGTTTTTACACAAGTAGATTTTGAATTTTTAACATTTTATTTTTTTTCATCTTTTTCTGAGGTTCACTAGTTGGACACTAGGCTGATTTAACAAAGCACTCTTAAAAGCTCTAACCCATAAATTCCCATGCAGTGTTCTATAAACAACTCTGACATCTCTTAGGCCCAGTCCACATCTGTACTTCTTTAAAATATGCAGCAAGATGAGTATTGTCTTCTTTTATATGTGCAGTATGTACCAGTTTAGTATAATGGAATAACATTTCATCAATTTCCAAGTGTCCCGATTTACCTATCAACAAAGCCTAATGCCATGCTAAATATCTTCACCTTACATTGAGGGAAATATAAAAAAGATTAGTTTTAAGTAACATTAAGTTGGATTTGCATGAAGAAGAAGTTTTAAAATTCTTAAAATTCTGACTTCTGTGCCATGACATTCTTGTCATCACAATATTGAACACCAAAAGCAAATGGTGGCAAACACATTCTTTTGCATTTGGAAAGAACAACAACTGTGATATGGGGAGTATAGGGATTGTGTTGACTTTCATCTGGGAGCAAGGGTTCAAGTCCTGTGCGAATCCTAGGTGGAGCTTTTTTACCCACTTTATTTTCATGTTATGCCCATTTTTTCCCCTCATTGTCAGATGTTCAGGTTAGGTGTCTAAGGGACACCTATATAATTACTATGTGAATCCAGGTCCTGATTAAGTGCACTTATGAGGCATATTTAAGGTTCAAAGAACTGAAAAAAAAGAAAATACTACTAAATCTCTCAATACTATTTCAATGTGGAGACATTAATCTTGTATAGCGAGACTTTTCTTCACAGAGCTGTGTTAATGGTGGAAATCAGTCTGGCTGCACTACCTTAACGTTTGAAAGTAGGGGGAAAACACTTTATTTTTCTTTATTTAAATCAATCACAAATTCTTTTCTGCATGCTAATACCAGGATGCCCTCGTAAAAGGGTGTCTAGGGGGAGTATGTTATTTTTCCCTGCTAGGAATCGATCCAGTCAAGGAATCACAATTAATTGTTATAATATTATAGTTATTCTAAAATTCTAAATACAACAAAACTTAGAAATACTGAAATTTATTTTAAATTGTATGTACTTAAAAATATTTTTTTTACAGTTTCTGAAGATTTATTGGCAGAATTGTACGTAATATTGCAAAACATACTGTTGGTTGCAATCTGCAATTTTAACACGAGATGTCACTTAAACCTGTGCATTGAGACTAGTTATAAGTTGCAACTGCAAGAGAAATGTGATTTTCATTACAAAGCACCAGATTTATTCTGATGATTTATTAAAAATCATCAAAATAAATCAGAATAAAAACATGCAATGATCTGTTTATGAACAACACTGGAACGAATAACATTGTTTTAATTTGTTATAACATTATCAACTAATATTATTATTAGTAGTAGTATTATTATTCATTTTCTGACCGGTGCAATGGCTGAGTGACATTATTTTTATCTGGCATCACATGGGCTGACAGTCTTGTTGAATCATTCTCTCGGTGAGTAACCTGCTATCAGCCAGGGAGCTTGTTTGCTTTTAGGTATTGTGGATATATTATGGATGTTAAGCAAATTGGAAAACATCTGGAACAGTATGAATAACCTGAATTTTCCACTAAAGTTGGAAATGAAATATTCCCCGCTGTGCAGCTGATGAACAGCGTGCTCATGCAGTCTAATAAATACTTGCTCATAATTTCAAACCGCTCTCATGCTGAGAGGGGACGACAGTTAAGGTCTCACTGCTTTGAATGGGGGCATAAAAGGGAAAATAGCATGAACATCATGAGTGAAAGTTGGGTTAATTTACTGAAAATGCACTTTATTCAGAACTCATCTAAAAACTCCAGTTAACAAAGCATCATTTTTAATCTTTGATTAGTCCACAGACTTTTGTTTGAAAGCTTTGATTTGAGAAGAAACGCACAGGACACAGACTTTAATGAGTGTCAAGAGTGAAACTGCACTGCATGGATAAAAGTTATATGCTGTATATCTTTTCAAAAATGTCTCAAAAAGGAGAGAACGTGTTCATCAATCTTGGAAACAGTGTCACCAAGGCCACATTGAAATATGACCCAGTGCACAATCTGCTGGGCTAACAATAGATGACTTGGGGGGATCGGGCAGGTAGGATAAAAGAAAGTGATAAAATGGGCAAATTTATATTTTTCCAGGTCATCAAATATATATGCAAGCTCATCCATATGCTAATGCACTACATGTATACACAAATACAAAAACAGGTTTAATTAATTAACTTTACTCTCATGGCACAGATCTAAGGTACAAAGACAATGGAATGCAGCTACCAGCTAACCTGAAGAACAAAGGACTGAGGTGAGTCAACCATATCTGATAAATATATATGCTGTACACTGTATGTGATAGATGCATAGCAGAGCAAGCCTATGTACAATAGAGACAATAGCAATTTGAGGAACATGAAAGATTCTGCCTGTGCAAGAGTTAGCAGTGCAGCAGTACGGAGACCGGGCAGTAATGAGTGCAATAATGCTTAGTGCTGTAGTATGAAGTTCAGGAGGGTCACAGAAGCCCCTCCTGAGCCTGCTGGAGTGAAAGTGGAGGCTCCTGCAATGCCTGCCAGATGGGAGCAGAATAAAACGCCTGTGATTAGGGTGGGTGCAACCTTGATAATGCCTTTTGCCCTGCCCAGACTGCATTTATGGTAAATATTCTCAAAGTGGACATCTGTTGCAGTTTACACTATGCACTGGAATACTTTACAAGTGTACATTTAATACAGAGCAAATGTCACAACATGCTAAAATTGAGTTGCTGAGTGTGCTTTCACTGATAAAGAGGTCAAAGTCCACCAGTTTAAACTATCACTGGTAAAATTTCTCAAGTTTTCACAACACAAAACTGTTTGTTTTCAATCAGCATGGAAGAGTGGCGGCACAATATGCGATAGCTGGAGATGTGGAGATCAAGTATCAACAAAGTATTATTTTAACAATTAAAAAAAAGAGGAAAGATTAAACAGCAAGTTCACAGCAAGCAAAGAGTAAGAGTAGAGAAGGAAAGCTTGTCCAATTTAAAGAGCCCGAATCATGCTCATATAGAGTTTCCCATTTTGGGAACTGTATTATGTTTTCCATTGGTAAATGTATAAATGGCTCAATGTTCCCAAACCATGTTAATTTTATTTTTATCATACTGTACTTGACGCAGCACCTTTGTCGCCATCTGTCCTAAATAGCATATTTAAGTTCCTGTGCCTCTGAGGCACACTTCCCTAAAAGCCTTGATTTGTCAGCTGATTGATCAAAAATTGTAAAGAGCTGTTCAGCTAATCATTCTTTGTGTCAGGATGGGCCAAACAAGCCATTACACTGGCATTATGCAAATGTGTTTCATGGTGTAGTTGTCAAGTCTGAAAAAGCCAGTAGGTTACTGCCAACAAGGCATTTTAGGCATCTTGGGAGCAAGCTAAATAACTTACTGAAGAAAAAACTCAAAAAGCACAAGATGGCATGTTTTATAGACTTAGATCTGCTTGTCAAAATGTGGAAGTTCCTGTTGCAGAAATGTCTTGAACGTTGGGTAAAAGGAGAATCACATTGTATTACTCCAAACTGGAGAGGAAGGTAAATGCAGCTGAGCAGAAGTAATTTGGGGATTTTGCAGAGGGCTGCTTTGCACTCACATATTGGTGGCAAACTTGAACCTTTTGGGGACAACAAACTGCAAAGATAGATTAATAACATCCACGGGGGCCCTTGTTAGCTTCTCAGCACTGATTCAAAACACACAGCCATGAATTTCATCTAGGCCAGCTGCCCTCTCTTCATTCATCCAGCTCAGTGTGACGGAAAGATTGGAAGCAGTTCATCAGGTGGGAGATCAGTTTTGAGGGTGACCTCTTTGTTTCCTTACTCAAACTGAACTATGTTTAAAGCACACAGTTCAGTACTCTAGACGAGTGAAGAATAAGGTCAATGCAAAGGACATCAACACAGGGAGAGAGCTGCTTGAGGCAGTAATATAACAGTATGTTTAATTGTAGCTCCAGACTACATGGCTTCACCCATATGCGAAGAAGAAGAAGAAGAAGAAGAAGAAGAAGAAGAAGAAGAAGAAGAAGAAGAAGAAGAAGAAGAAGAAGAGTTTTTCTTGGAAAATAAAACCCTCACCTGGCCAAGCTTAACATTCTAAGACTAGCTCATATCTTACAAGAGAAACTGTTACGAAAGCCTACTTAAAGATGGTGGATGGGCTGCAGAAAAGACAGATTATTTTACTAATTTTTAAATTATTTACCTACACCCTGTAAATAGCCCAAGACACTTTCCTTTAATCTCCCTAAAACAAGAATAAAAGTAAGTGACGGAGAAAATACCCTCTGTAGAATTACTCCAATGACTAATATAGTTGGGAACATTAGGGCTTATTCATAATAAGGCTTATAGGTAATACCTTTCATTCAAGGCTCCTTAAACACCTGCTTTTCACTAATATGAGAAGTAATTGTGGGATGATGTCAAATACATGCGCCTGAAATAACATATGATTAAAGTAAGCACCATCAAACTGACACTGAAACCTTTCCTTTGAATTCAGGCCAGATAAGATTTTTAGAAGGTCTATTAAAAAAGCTTGGCAGTAAATTTATCAAAGCTGGAAAAATTTATGAATAAGTCTTTTACTGGTTTGGTGCCAACTGGCAACACATCCACTCAAATGCCACAAGCACAGTCCATAACCAGGTGATAATGAAATACATCTTTTACATTTTTAGAGCACTACAATTATGATACATAATGCTGTGTAATTAGAATTTTGCTGTTCTGCATGTTTCATGGAGATTAATGTATAGAGGCATCAGAATAAATGTGTGCAGGAATGGACCCTGTAGCCTCACTCCTGCAGCATCTCAGGCATTTTTAGCCATGCTAGACATATTGTTGAAAGGATAGCACTGTCAGCTGTTCTTTAACCTATTTTAGTTCATCCTAAAATATTTTACCATGTACAGTAAAGGTTAAAGTGACATTTTTCACAAAGTTGCATTTGCATCAGAATCCATGGTTTAATAATTTCATCAGAGAATAGCTTTCAATCAAGATTGCTTTTTAAAAATGATCACATTATGCTTTTTCAGTGTGTTATAGACAGTAGGCGATGTGTAATTTACACCCATGATATCCTACTAGAATTAAAATGGCCTTGAATTACTTAACTATGACGCTAAAGTTTTATTGTATTGTTATTCAATGTAACAACCTCATCAATACAGTGACAGTAACCTTTATCCAGTGGAACTGAACAATTTGGCTGAAAGCTCACTGTCACATGAATACATGACTGAAAGCATTGAGGATAAAACCTTTTATTAGATGTTAGACATCCTGTCCAAAACTAACACAAACAGCAAACATCCAATATCATTGTTATTACAAAAACAACGAGCAAATTCCCAACAAGTGTATTTGTGTATTATATAAACCAATGCATAAAATACAACTCATATACAAGCTTTCCTTCACCCAACACACTCAATGTCTTAGCTAAATCATTGACTCTAATCATTGAATCTATGATGTCCAGGATCGAGGCAAAATCTGTTTGTTATTCTCCTCTGCACAATTATTGCATCTACCACATAAGTGACATTATGTATACTTACAAATATTTCTGTCTTAACCAATGCTCAAACATTGCTATAAATGGTGTATGAAAATACTTAGCACATTTAGGCCCCTTGTGGGACTGGGCGTGGATAATACAAAGACAAAAATCTATAAAATGTATCAACCAAAGTTCCACACATGTCCCCTAAACCTAGCTGCAAGACTGGCAAAATAATGTTGCGCTGCGCTGGGCTGACACAAAGACAACCAGAACAGTGACATTTGTGGAAAACTATGTAAAAGTTGTTTTTGTTTTTTTAATAATGCGGGAAAAGTGGGGGTGTTAAACCTCTCACCAGTAAAAGTGTGGATGTTAAAAATCCTCATCCCCCACCGATGTGGACCTTAAATCCATGCATAGACTGAGCTAGCTAATCTCCTACTTGGGTCCAATCCCACTTGGGTTCATTCTTTGTAAGCATGGCAATGTTTTTCATTTTTATGCTGATGACAGCCAGATATAAATGCCACTGAGGCAAAGTAATGCTTACTGCATGAAACCACTTTTATCCTGTATTGGAGAAATTAAAGCCTGGATGTCTTTGAATTTTCTTACAAAAAAATCGAGGTGTTTTGGCCTGAAGGATGTTTCATCAGCTTGTTTAAACCTGGGAAACTAAGGTCGGTAACTAAGGTCTACAGTGACCGACCTTGGAATAAAATTGGACAATGCTCTAAAGTTAAATGCAGGAATTAGTCAGTCATTTTCTGTACCGCTTTTTCCCATTAGGGGTCGCGGGGTGAGCTGGAGCCTATCCCAGCAGTGTTTCAG
>JBAMHW010000025.1:17960752-17985986 GCA_037177495.1 Rhadinocentrus ornatus
AACATGCATGTCTTTGGATGGTGGGAGGAAGCCGGAGAACCTGGAGAGAACCCACGCATACACGGGGAGAACATGCAGGAATTAGTGCTATTGTGAAATCCAGCTTCTTTCAATTAGGACAATTGTCTAAAGCCAAGCCGTTTGTTTGTCATCATGACTTTGAGATTTTAATTTATGCTTTTAAAACAAACCGCCTAAATTACTGCAACACACTTTATGTCAGCCTGAGCCAGTCAACTCTGGCCCGACTGCAACTCGTTCAGTACGCTGCAGCTCGCTGTTCAACTGCCACCAAAAGACAGGAGCACATCACACCGGTTTGAAAGTCTTTTCACTGGTTACTTGTTTAGTTCTGTATTGATTTTAAAATCCTTTTATTTGTTTTTAAATGTCAGCATGGCCTCGCCCCACAGTATCTGTCCAGCTTGCTCCAGTCTTGCACCCTTGAACGCTCTGTCAGGTTCGCAGATCACTCCTGGCTAGTTGTTCCTAAATCTAGGATGAAATCCAGAGGGGACCACTCCTTTTCAGTTGTTGGCACCAAACTATTTCTGTTTTTAAATCCTCTCTTAAAACTTACCTTTTTATTGGCTTTTAGCACAGCTTGAGTTGTTGACAGCCTTAGTATTTTCTGATTCTGACCATCTTTAAGCTAGCAGAGATGTCTCATTTTGGGGTATTTAAAAAGAAAACAAAGGTAACACAAACAAATTTGAAAGAAAATGAAGTGGTCTGGCTCAAAGAGATATAATTGAAATAAAGACCAATCAGTGCAGACTGGTGGATAACTGGGTTCTTTATCCAGCCGATAAATAAAATTTTACAATCCTCTTCTTCTTCTGGTGTTTACTGGTGGTTGGAAAACATCATTATAAAAAGTCACTGTTGCAGGTTTTATAATAAATGGCAAGGTTCTTATGAAGGAGTCACTCTTATGATTCATCCAATTATGCCACTTCCTGGCCAATCGGTGGCCTGTAGTCTTAGACGTCACCTTTTTGGCTCAACTCAGCTCACAAGCCGGTGTACTTGTGGAAAAAGGCCATTTGTGCCCCTCTGTTTAGGGGCTGATATGTTAAATTGAACTGGTGGATACGGTGGAAGCCCTTTGCAATGGCACACTCTTGGATTTTATATGTCTTAATTTAATCTGTGTTAAGACCATGTTCACATTTACTTGCTTCAGATTGAAAGTTTGTATCTTACCTATCTTCCTTTCTGGCTCCAGCTGGTATCAGGGCTCCAATTGGTCTTGTGTTGCTTGCTTATTGTCTGAAACATCAGTAACCATGGCACAAATCTGGACAATATAAATATCTCTTTCTGATTTTCTTTCTGCTCCAATGCTCCCTCAAGATGTCCTTGTTTAAATAATCACACAAAAGACAAGTGTTGGAGTTTCCAATCTCACATTATTAATCCTTACTGAAGAGTGTGATTTAATCTACATACAGCAGTAGGAATGATTGAATTCACCATATAAGATTTGCCCAAACATGTCTATTCCTATTGACTGGTTCAGAAAATTTGATGTGGTCCAGAAATTGCCCATCCTGGACAGAGTTGGAATCAAACATCTTTGAACCAGTGTCAACTGTGATGATGATTGACAGGGACTGAGTTCCCTTCCTCACACAGGGGAGAGTATTAAAGATGGGTTAAAGGAGAATACCTCATACTTTTGTGGAACAGTCAATAACTAAGGCTAACAACCTGATAACACACTATAGATTAAACATACAGTGATGGGAAAAACTGTTTGCCCCTTCTTGATTTGTTATTTCTTTTTTTTGTTTGTTTGTTTGTTTTGTAGTTTGTCAGACTTAAATGTTTCAGATCGAATGAATAAAAAAGTTCAAAGGCAACACAAGTAAACACAAAATGCAAATGCAGAAGGTTTTTATTAAGGTAGAAAATAATCCAAACCTACATGGCCCTGTGTGGAAAAGTGATTGCCCCCTGAATTTAATAACTGGTTGGGCCACCCTTAGCAGCAACTGCAATCAAGTGTTTGCAATAACTTACAATGAGTCTTTTACAGTGCTGTGGAGGAATTTTGGCCCACTCATCTTTGCAGAATTGCTGCAATTCAGCCACATTTTTTAGCATGGACCACCTTTTTAAGGTCATGCCATAGCATCTCAATAGGATTTAGGTCAGGACTTTTACTAGACCAATCCAAAGTCTTCATTTTGTTTTTCTTCAGCCATTCAGTGGTGGACTTGCTGGTATGTTTTTATCATTGTCCTGCTGCAGAACCCAAGTTCGTTTCAGCTTGAGGTCATGAGGACTCCTTCAGGGTTGCTTGATAGACAGCAGAAATTATGGTTCCATTTATCACAGTCTTCCAGGTAATGAAGCAGCAAAACAGCTCTAAACCATCACACTACCACCACCATATTTCACTGCTGGTATGATGTACTTCATCTGAAATGCAATGTTACTTTTACACCAGACACACACCTTCCAAAAAGCTAAACTTTTGTCTCGTTAGTCCACGGAGTATTTTCCCAAAAGTTTTGGGGATCATCAAGATGTTTTATTGCAAAACTGAGACAAGCCTAAATGTTCTTTTGCTCAGCAGTGGTTTTCATATTGGAACTCTGCCATGCAGGCCATTTTTGCCCTTGTCTCTTTCTTATGGTGGAGTCATGAACACTGACTTTAATTGAGGCAAGTGAGACCTGCAGTTCTTTGGATGTTGTTGTAAGGACCTTTTGGATGAGTCATCTCTGCGCCGTTTGGGTAATTTTGGTCAACCGGCCACTCCTGGAAAGGTTCACCACTATCCTAAGATTTTCCCATTTGTGGATAAGTGGTCCGCTGGAGTCCCAAAGCTTTAGAAATGACTTATAACCTAACCATGGCATGATGTCTAACTTTTAAGGATCTTTTGGTCTACTTCACCTTGTTAGGCAGGTTCTATTACATGATTTCTTGAATGTGAAAAGGTGTGGCAGTAATCAGGCCTGCATGTGGTTAGAGGAATTGAACTCAGGTGTAATTATGTTATTATGTTATGTTCAGGTGTAATAAAGTTTTTAGGGCCATGTAGGTTTGGATTTTTTTTTCTATCTTAGTTATAATAACCTTCATTAAAAAACTGCATTTTGTGTTTATTTGTGTTGTTTTTGACAAATTTTAAATTTGCTTGATGATCTAAAACATTTAGGTGTGAAAAACATGCAAGAAATCAGGAGGGGGGCAAACACTCTTTCCTACTACTGTATATGTGACACATGAATTTGCACCTTAGTCAAATATTTCTTCCCTTTATCCACAGATTTAGATGACCCTGCCCATCTTTCCTCATATAAAATTAACATATTTGCAAGCTTTGTACCAAAACTTTCACAAGGTGCTGCTTTGCATTGAACTGGTGTTACCTTGAATTTTCCATGACAGACAACAAGCTGTCATTGGCTTGTAACAACATGCTGCCAAGGTAAGAATTTATGACTCTGTAACAGCCTAATTATGCAAAGTTATTCTCAGACAAAAATACTGCATATTCTGGACACAACAAAAGCGCAACCTGGCTGAAATCTTGAGCCACTTGATCACTATGATCATAGGAGTGCACAGGTCAATAGAGCTGAAGGAAGTTTGTAACTACTGAATCATTTCTCACAGATATGACAGCTTTTTTTTTTTTTCATAACGCTGCCAGTGGTGCCCTGATATAAAGTCTTGAGGCATAATGTAAAAATGAACCACATTAACCTGTGCAATACAGTTCATTTTAATGCTTAACTTGTACTCTGTCTTTAGGCTTAGATGGGACAAAGGTTAATGAAAGGGACGGGACATGGAGGACTAAAAGATAGAAGACAGAGAAAGGAAAGAAATGACAATTGGGAAGAAATTTAGATGGACAGAGAAAAACAGAATCCACTCTTCACTTAGTTTGTCAAGTTTGAGACAAGAGAACTTTCAGTCCTTTAGTTGTTGCCAAGGCTATTCCACTGTCACACAATGACACCATAATTACAGTGCAAGGACCAAAGGAAGACAGCCACTGCCCACATAGCCTCCTCAGTCGGTAACTCAGAAAACCCGAAGCAATTATACAACTCTGCCTCATCTGAATTTAACTGTCTTTGTTTTTATATCCAATCTCTTCTGGATCTTCTGTGTGTTTTCCTTAAGATAACAAGCATTTTCTCTTATGTTCCAAAGATAGCAGATATTTCTTCACATATGCACATCCAAGATGGATGAAGTAATCCCTTTTCCCACTGGAGGCTGCCCAATATGTTATAGCATTAAGATATAATCAGCAGTCTGCAGACCTGCCAAAACCTTCTGCACAGTTAGTGGGAATATTGTTCCTTTTGCTGTCACTGAACTGTTCAGCAGTGGAAAGCTGCCACTGACATGAAAGCTTTTTTTTCTCTCTGTTGAGGCATGATAACATCTCTACAGCTCTCATTGGTGCACCTGCTGTGATTAGCGTATGATGCTGCTCATGAATAGCTCATGTATTGCAGCCGAAGGCAATTATTATCCCCACCACATTCATCTCACCAAGAGCATTGATTTGCAATTAGTCCAGGGGTGATGTTACACACCCCAGGGCTCTCTTACAAACATGTACCATATCTTTTGTGCGCTGTGCTCAGCTATTGTTGTTGGATTCCCACTGTGTTGGCCCCATCTGTAAGTCACCATGGAGAAAGTATTCATCCAATGTTGTGTTGTCGACTTCCACCATGATCCTCTGAATAGTTGTGTATGAGTATGCAGGTGGAGTGCTGGTGTGTCTCTCTTGCTCTTCCCCCTTTGTATAGAACGCTGGAGGTTTTATCAAACCATGACTGGGAAGACAGATGGCTTTGAATAGGGGGAGCCTAATGTAAAAGTGTATGGAGTATGGCGGAGGGAGAGATAAGCAGCAGCCGACCATTTCTCTCTGGCTGTGTTGGGGTACAGGGCCTTAAATCACCTGTTATCTCCTGCTGCCTCAGCCAGACGCTAATGGTCATCACAGTGGGCTGAACCCTGCAGGCAGCAGCAAGGGGAGGGGGGGCGGGCACTCTCCACTGCTGCTGTTGCAGCAGGCTTGACGAGGACAGAGAGGGAGAGGGGATGCTTTAGCAGGAACATTATTCTTTGTGCTGTACAGTAGAGCAGAGTAGAGCAGGCCACACTCTCATTAGTTTACTTCAAAATGTGACATCAATATCCAGGCAGAATTGTAATATAACAGACAGTCTTTAAATGCTGGGAAATAGTGTGAGGTATCTCAAATCTAGGATGTCATTTGCCATTTTTGGCAATTACTTTTGATTGTTTCTAAGTAAAATCTGTCATTTGAGGCAAATTACTTACCCAAGAACTGCATGATGTTCAAACACGTTGAGAATAAGACACTTAAACCAGGCAAAGAAGTATTGGAAGCATGTAGAGTGGAAGATAAAAGCAAACAGGCTCTCAAAAGTTTGTTTTAGAGTTCATGTGCATGAACACTGATTTGAAAAGACAGTTTATCAAGTCTATATTTATTAAGCCTATTTTGAATTTGACTTAAGGAATACATTTTCAAAGTACATTCAAACACTCTGTTCATTCTCTTCATTTTACCATGTTCTAAATATTTTCTTTGGGTTACAGTCCACAGTTCTGGACAGTTCTGGACTGTGAGGCCATTAAAGCACACAAGCTTCATTTTTGTAATATGTGCCGAATGTAATCTGCCATTGTTTTGCTGAAATAAGGAAGATGTTTCCAAAAGATGGCATACTGATAGCAGCATTTGTTGCCCCAAAGCTCCATTTCTTAATTGGGTCTTTATAAATGAATAAATATCAGTTACATTTGCCATTATGCTCCCCATAGCGTCACAGATGATGTTTTGAACTTAGCACTTACAGCAACCCGGGTGGTCCCGCTCCTCTATAACTTGAAAGTAGTAGTCTCCATAATTCATAAGACCATGGAACAGTTTGCCACTTCAGCTCAGCCCATTTTTGATGAGTAGCAGCGTTTCTGGATCTTGTTTATTTATGGTCTCTTGTTTGCATGGTAGACTTTTAGCTTGTATATTTGGATGCAACAATGAACTGTGGTTTTGAGAAGCGTTTCTGAGCTCATGAAGTTATTTCCACAACAGAGCGGTCTCTGTTTTAAAGGCAATGGCACCTGAAAGCCTAAAGTTTATAGCCATTCAGTAATGCTTTTCAGAGTTTTGCCTTTCCTACAATCACCTCTCTTGGTTGTGTGAAGGTCTTTGTAAATAAAATTGAGTGACTGGTTTTAAAACATAATATTTATGCTACACAAGAAATGCTGAAGTGAAAAAACAGATAACTGCTGTTCTAAAATTTTGCACTTGGCAGATAGTTTCTTTCTTTTCAGAATTTATTTTGAAGGTTGAGAACACCCTGCCTCTCACACAACAACACTACAAATACTACAAATATAAGACTAACTAAAAGCTATAAATCTGCCATCTGGACAACTATGCTGTTTATATTATCCAAATATATCTTCCCTAAATTATATTGTTTGGAGACCAGGCTGAAAAAGATGTCTTAAAGACAAAAAGGCCTGGATGAGTATGAATTTTCTTCTTCTACATTTAGACAAGACTGAGGTTGATGTCTTTGGACCTGCACAACTAAGGCATGCACTGTTTAGCCATGTGGCATTACCTGGGCTTCCAGATAATGCCACATGGCTATCTGGATGGCATTACCTAAGCTTCCACAGCTACAGTGACAAACCTTGGAGTTATTTTTTATTAGGGATCTCTTCTTTGATTCACTTAAAATACATAAAATAAGTTATGTTCCCCTATGCAATATTGTTACAATTAGGAACACATCATCTCAGAGTGATGCAGCTTTTTTCTTATTCTCTTATTTCTTATATTTTCTTATTATTGGTCTGTCTCAAGAGTGCTGCAGCAGTGGTTCTGGTAATAAGTAGCATATTTGTCCAATCTCAGCTTTTTTTTCGTTGGCTCCCTGTTTTTTCTTCTCATCACATAATACACTTCTCTTTCTTCTAACTCTCTTTTTTTGATCAAGGGAGATGGCAAATGAGTTTGGTTCTATTGGAGTTTTCCCTTCATATTGAAAGGAAGTTTCAACCTTTCCTCTGTCAACTGCCACCCCATGCAGCACTTTAAGGGGTTACTATGGCTACATGTGAACTCAACATGTTAATAAAAAAGTTGGTCATTTCCAGCTTGGCTTTAAGCTGTAACATCACCTGTTTATGGGTGATATAAATTATTTTTACTCCTGTTGCCGATTTTATCCTTTATAAGCTCTGTCTCAATGACAATTAGAAGTTTCATATTCCTCCAACATCAGTTTTGGCTGTATGTGCCTCCATACATGCTACATGAGCACATTGTGGCGAGGAAGACATTGTTTTATTTACTAAATGGATGTTGTCTCTGAAGATCCAAGATATACTGTAAAGTACATGCTAACAATAAATAGGGTGTATATCATTTTACTGATCATGCATTATGAATTATGTGCATTAGCTGTGCTAACCCACAATTATTTTTAAAACATCATTTTACATCATAATAATAAATTTCTTTATCATATTTGCTGATATTATTATGGATTAATACACTATTATTATGACATAGCTCCTAATAACATGCTTTGCCTTCATCAAAGCTGGCAACATAAAGAGTTTTGTCTGTGTTACAACAAAGGAGGCTGCAGAGAGTTGAGTGGCTGCGGCACAATTATCTGTGACATCAGCGGGATCTCAGAGCAACTGTGATCTGCATGAAACTGCCAACTTGGAGTTCAATTCTTCTGCTGATGTTCTGGACAGGAAATTGGCACACTGCCTTTAACACAAAGTGAAAGTTAACATTGTGTATCATCCACTGTTGAAGGTTGCAGGGTGACAGCAAGCAGTAAGAAGAATTTTCATGGGCTGCAAATTTTTGTAATGTGAAAATCTGAGACATATGCACTAAGGGATTAGACTAATCTTTTTGGTCTCAATCTAAAATATTACAGTTAGACATGATACATCTCATTTAGCTTAAGAATATTTATGCTCATGCTTTGGATTTACAGTCTCTTGGACTGTCTGTCCCTTCACACACCTCATCAGCTGTTATTCATTTCAGTCAAACCAAATTTAATTTGTCATGTCTGCCTTTAAACCAATAATTTTCTTGCTAGTCAATGTTTCTTTGTGTAATACCTTTTAAAACCAGTGTCAGAATTCGCTCTACGCACAGTTAACCATAAAAATGGATTAAGAAAGTGTCATGCATAAGAAAAACGAATCAAAACAAAAGGAGATGCTCTCAGGCTAAGAGATAAATATTTGATTTAAGAGTCAAATTATAAGAAAATCTGATCTGATCTAGAGTCGGCTAAGGAGAGAGCAACTGTGAAAACTATCACAATGTTTGGCCAAAACTAATCAGTAAAATCTTGAAAGAAACGTTTTCCTGCTCCTGTCAGGTGTCATTACACTGACGGAGAGATCCAATCCTCCCTCACCACATAACAAAGCCTGTTTTCAATACAGTTTTCAATATTATTTTGCATCCACGCAGATAATGACTGCATATGAGAAACAGAGAACAATTCTGCTTTGGGCTGTCCATGTTTTTACAGTAGGGTGGAGCTGGACAGTCATAATCAGCGATGTTTTGGAGCCAGCTTCTAGAGGAAGTCAGAAGTGTTGCACATTAAAGCTCTTTACTGTTTGTCATTTATACACCGTGCGATTCGGATCTATGTCCTCATGAGGTAACCGATTACATGCTATCACGTTTTTTTAAGTTTAATATTTCTGGATGCCTTTTTTTAAAATATATGAATCACTCCTGAATTAAGTGGGAGAAAAAGAAGACTGTATATGTCAAACCAAGTGAAGTGAATATCTAAATAGGATGTGGTAAAAAAAGAGAACTGTTTACAATGATATGTCTTTTCCAAACAACAGGAACAGTTCCAGTGAGTCAGCAGTCTATTAAAACCACTGATTCATGAGATTTACTGCAGGGAACCCTGTTAAGTATAGTGCATGTGCCAAAACAAAATCCTTCATTCCTCTGAATGAAGATTGTTTCTCACTCCCTTAAGTCTGTGTTGCTCTGTGCCAAGATTAGTTTATTAGAATGAGGCTTTACAATGTAGTTGAGATAACAGGTGGCATTAAAAACACTGCAACTGCTGCCGATTGCTGGGTAAAGGTGAAAAGGAGACCTTGACCCCTGAAATTTTCTTTGACTTGTGAAAACCTGCCCTTTCTTCTTTAAGTTCTTCCCTGCAGTTTGTATGAAGGCCAGGTCCCATAGGGCAAAAATTACTTTTTACTGCTGTGCCAACAGACTGCCGATTGAAGCCAGCCAGGACCACAATAATCATTTCCATTTCTTCTTTCTTTTCCACGAGTCAGTCAGAATTAATTCAGTTGCCCTTTACAAGATTAGAATTCTGCCAGCCAATACGGTTCCTGCTTATCGCTGTATATTACGAATTTCATTAGAATTACATGGCAACACTAAACTCCTGGTTTGTGATCTCTGAGCAGTTACGATATGTTAATGTCTAGACCCATTGGTTACTCAATACATTGGCTGTGAATGACAAAAGGCAATTCTAGACGTTTCAAAGTCCTGAAGATCAGTTCAGCTGAGGCCTCAAACTGGGTGTCTTTTGAAGTTAGCCACACAAAAGTAAATGGTTTCATGAATGGCATGAAAGGAAGTTCCTTAATCTCTTCCAAACTGAAATATCTCAACAACTGCAGCACGGATTGCAATGTGATTTTATGTTGATATACATGACCCCATTCAACTTTAGTGATTCCCTTTCTTTTCCTCAATTCCTATGTGTAACATGGAGTGAAACATGCTGAGAAATACTGGATGGATTCTTATAAAATATAATTAGCAAGTCCTCGGTGGATAACTAATGGCTGTGGCCTTTTATGATTTTTTGTCTAGAAAAGACAGAAAAAGATTTCCCATCTACCCTTTTTCATCAAATTAAGATAATTGGGAAGCGTTGCCGTGGCAACCGGTTAAACTAAGGTGGCGACCAACACTTATTACCTGCTAAACATCAGCATGTTAGGATGCTGATGTTAGCATTTGTGTCAAAATATTTACCAAAGTACAGCCTTGCAAAGTTTCTTATTAACTCCCCTCCGCTGTAGCCTGAAAGGGTGAAAAAATATATAGAAACAAGGACATCAGTGTTTAAGAGTATGTTGACGTTTTTTCACTTCAATATTCCCAATGCTTTCAACAATGCTGACACGTGTAAAGTGTATCATTAAGCAATACATCATGTTTTCTGCCATACAGAAGGCTTAGAGTGGACTGGGCAGAGGCAAGTTGTTTTGCCACACTGTTAGGGAGACTGGGGTAAGCAGACCCAAGCCCCTGATTCTACGCAGCCATGCACTTTTACTGTGATTAGACCAATCACTGTGGAAACACATCATTTCTGCTCGACTATGAAAAGAAAAATATCTGGCGGGAATGATGAGCAACCATTTTCCTTAAAAAATGTTTTTGGCCAACAGCAAAGTCAATTTATTTAGATCTACGAATCACTCATTAATATATCATTTATCAAAATTCTAAACTGAAATAGTAAGCTCATTCAGCTTCTTTTATCGATTTATCCTCCCAGTCTTTAACCCTTCCATCCATCCATCCATCCATCCCCTGACCTTCAACCTACCCTCACTTCTGTTCATCATCCTCTTCATGCCTCATCACTTACCCCATCTCAGCTCTTATCCTCCTTCTTCACATCATATTTTTGTTTCTCTTCACCAGATACCGTCTGAAGATAGAATCCTGACTCTTTTCTGAGTCTTCCTCCAAACCTTCAATGACAAGACATCCCAGATGAGCCAGTCATAGAACCTACAATTCTACCATACCCTCATTCACTTTTTTTCAGCTTTTAAACCAGTAAGCAGACATTGTGTTGGCACGGTCCTATGTTGATTTGTTCAGATTTCTTTTCTTTTTTTAGTCTCAATCTTTTGACTATTAGTTAATCACTCATTTTGTTTGATTTAACAACTAAAAGTTAAGTCTACTTTTAGAAACTCTGGCACTCATCAATTTATTTTACAAATGCAGTCAAATAAAGCCATATAAATATTAACTTCATTTGATTGATTTGATAATGTTTAAGATAATAAATGACTTCTAGGTACATTATATTTAAAATTACCATTGATTGGTTTTAAATTCAATCAAATGGTCAGTTTATCCCCAGATGGTGCAACCTACTTAATCAATTTACATATTACTTGGTGAAAATTGAGCTATATCAATGTTTTGTTTTTTAGGAAGCCATATTTTTATAAATCCTACTCATAAATTTTGCATAAAAACTAAGGAAATTTGTATGATTGATTATTTCTCCTCTTCAGTAATAGTAATACCATTTTTTGTTGTAGTATACATAATTGGACAGCTAAATCAATCCCCTTTACAACAACATTTTTTTTTTAAAATGAGGAGCACAGCAAAAGATGTGGGTAGTGGTCCCCACAAATGTACCAAAACCCCTTCAATATTCACCTGTAATTTTCACTCTCGTTCTGAGATTCAGGTGTTGCCAGGTATGTGTCAGTCACAGATGTATGACCGGCACTTGATTGGCTCCCAAATTGATAGTCAGCCTAACGGATAGAGCCAGTGGTTATCCTACAGTAGGCTACATCTCCAGAATCTGGGACCTAACTCCGTCCTCCCGGAGGACAACACTCTCCACTCAGGGCCAGGATCATCACATTTTACTTACAGATTTTGGAAGTTTTTCTTTTGTTTGTTTGTTATTCTGCTTCATGTCCTATAACAACTGGCCAACAATTATTTTCAGCACACGTTTTCTGGACTGCTGAAAGACAGCAGCTGTATGGAGTATTCATCTTAACAATTGACAACAATGTTAACTAGCCTATACTATTTTCTGAAAAAATAAATCAACATACCAAAAACTTACTGTAAAACGAACGGAAATACAAAGTTCTTAACAGCATAATATACTTTTTACAGCCAGGAGAGGTGAGACTTTCGTATTCCCATCAAATTTTATGTCAGTTAATTACCTTTTGTTGTGATTTATAGTCTTGGCAGAAATAATGTTCAAAAAGGAAAACTGCCTTTGTTCTTTAGCTCTTGGATAGAATGATCAAGAACTTTCTCAGACAAGGTTGTAATAGAGCTGAGTCTATTTAAGATGTTAAAATAATGCAGCACACCGACTGGTCAGATAAAAGTGCCATGTGTCAACATACCCAGCATCAATGAAAGAGACTGTATAAGGTGCTGTGCATACCAATAACTATTCTTCAGCAGCACTGAACTCTGCACACAGTGGAACCATCTTTTTTTTCTCTAAAGAAAGTTGTTTGCTAATTGTTGTATTTGTTTTACAAATCTGTGGGTATGGATTGCAAAACAAAGTTGAGCTGCACCATGCACTTGAAAAGAAAATACAGATACATGATTCAAAACGGTTTAAAAGAGAAGGTTGCTTCATAATGAGTATGTGCTGAAGGAAGCAACTCTTTTCCTGCATCTATGGCTGTAGATTCCATTAAGACAAACTTTTACAAACATAGAGCCATCATTTAAAGCCAGGCTTTGGAAAGATATGACCTTTTGCTCCTAAAAAAACAGCAGTTCCCCTTTTAAGACAGCTCAGTATGAGCCACAAAAGACCCAACCAGCAGGGAATTAATTAAACCACAAATACAAAGAAGAGAACCTGCCTTTTGAAGACCAGACTCTCTACTAAGAGCAGTGACCAATTAACTGAATAATTAACTGAACTAACAACTCTCTTAAATGACTGTAACAGGACAGTGTGACAGCAAGTGTGTTTTAATTAAAGAGCCCTCCAGTTTGCTTGTGCATTTATAAAGCCCACAAGGGACTTTTCCAGTGAAAAGAGATGTTCAATGAACTGTCGTATGTTGCAGAGTGCATTGTGAGCGTTTTGCGGATGTGGGCTAAATTGGTTACACATTGTTGTCAAGCATGGGTGAAAAAATAAGAAAAAAAAAGCTGTAAAACTATTATTCTTCCTGGCTGGCACCAAAAATAATATCTTCTACTAGAGCTCTGGCTTTCCTTATGGGTGTCCAATGAAGCATGCAGATCATCACTGAAATTAAAGAGGTATCCGTGATGAAACTCCCAAAGCCCCCAGAGAAGCGGAATAACAAGACAGCCTATAAATAAGACACACAGAACAAGATCCTAAATGATTGAGACATGCAGGTAGTAGGAAATAGGACGTTAGACAAAAGCAGGAAGTCAACTGGTGCCTTAATGACGTACCTAGAGTGTCTCCATGGGGGAGAAATGTTCCGTATGTGGGGCAGGAATGTCGTGTAGCTGTCACGAGTCATATTTACTTAAAAGATGTCTTGGTTTAAGGTACTGAGCAAAGTTTTTACTTTGAGATGTAAATCAATCACAGATTTGAGTCTCTCCTTTGAACTGATTTGAAAATGAGTTCACTTGCTAAATGAATGATTTATAAAACAAACCTCTGCTACTTTTTGAAGTAAGGCAGCAGCTGTAATCCTCAGATGCTTCAATGATGTGAGTTTAAAAGCAGAGAACCCCCCCCCCCTTTTTTTTTTAATGGAGTTATCAAAAGATGAACTTCAGGTAATGACAATTCTGTTCAAAAATTGATGGATACCCTTTAGGAAATCTTCAAATATGAAAAGGCTGTGACTCTCAGCTTGTGATGAAGCTGATTGCATGAGCAGGTGTAACCAGTTAAGAGACAGATGGTGAACAGGATCACACTGCAGGGAAAAATCTGTTGGTTTCTCAAGTTTATTCGATCTGTGGTTATCAAAGACAATGCCCGAGAACATAAGTTACAAAAAAAAAAAAAAACAACTAAAGCCTTCATGATGCGGAATTTCAGTCTGATATAACAGTTTTCTTTTCTTTTTAAAAGAAAAAAAAAGCATAATTTTCTCATTTATTTTAAAACAGCAATAAAAATTTAAAAAAAGAAACAACAAAGATGGACAGAGGAGACAGACAAGATGCCAAAAAAGGACATTTTCAAAGTAGAGTGCTTCTTTTGGTGAGACTGAGGACGGCTTTCGTGTCTGTGTGTGCGCACTCTGAGTTCACCGTACTCCACATAACTTCACCATTGTTTGCAAATGGTCACCAGCAGATTGACTGTAGTTCATCATTTGTTCCGAGTGCTGCAGGGCAGAGGGCAGCCCCCACCGTCTTCACACAAACACTAATTAAGTGGGAAACCAAGACATAAAAACACACTGCTCACCAATAACCAGGCACCTGGTAGTGACATGGCCCCTTAAAACACACAGGCACACCTGATCACACACAAACATCCTCTTTCTTTCTCTCACACACACACACGCACACACACATGCTATACAGTATACAATGCACGAGCCCCATACATACAAAATTAAGACGGTAAAAAACACTTAATAAATGCACAATATGGTTTTGTAAAATTAATTGCACATGAAGAGATGAGATGGAGGAAGCACAGTGAGAAGAAGATGGGGAGGGGAAGGGGTATTTGAGCATGGCAAGAAGAGGATACAGTACATTCAGTAAACAAAACATGAGAAAAATGACTAAATAAAAAGGCAAGATTAGAATCTAAACCACTGGAATGAATTAAATAAAATTTTAACCACTTTTTGCCAGTTCGTCTTTTTTTTTTCTTCAGTCATTGATTTGAAGCCCACACCAGGGGAGGGGAGAAGGGTGACAGTCTTCCAGTAGTCCCAGTGCTGTCTCAGGAGCTCGGTCAGTTGTGTAGACTTTAATTGTTTTCTTGCTTTATTTAAAAATCAATGTTTCCGTCTACATCTCTACAGACCCGACATCCCAACGTCAGGCAGGGAGGGGGGCAGCGGCGGCGGTAGGGTGAAGTCTTCCATGTCCTGACATACGCAGGGGCATTTACACAAGTGCCCCCCCCCCACACACACACACACACAGATGCTCTTACACATGAACACACACAGTGCATTCTCATTCTTATCACCACTGGGTTCAGGCTTTTTCTTTTCTTCTCAGCTTAGCACACCGTGTGTGCCTCAATCTTCTGTACAAAAGCAGCCTCCTTCCCTGGAACCGGAGACTATACATTTCTCCACACTCCCTCTCTCTCTCTCTCTCATTTCATTTTTTTGTTTGTTTTTGTTTCTTATTTTCTTCCTTTAGTTATTTTGAGCATTAAGCAGTTTGTCTGCCTCGGGGTACATTGGGTACTTCACGGTTTCGATTTTCTCCTTGACCTTGTAGGAAGGGTAGAGGCCTGTGCGGCCCAGTTTGCGGTTGATGCCTTTAGAATATCCATCCCAGTGGTTCCCGGCTACGCCGATAACATCACCGGGCTCCAGGGGGATGTCCTCGCTGTTGCGTGGCTGGTGTGGGTAAATGGCGATCTGGTTGTGGGCGTTTTGACCTCCAAAGTAGTAGATGTCATCCAGGGAATAGAAGGAGGAGGAGGCGTCTGGATGCAGCGTCTGCATAATCTCATAGGCCACACGGCAGACCTGACAAAGAAACACAAACAGGGATTATTGATAAATGTCCTGAAGATGACGTGGTTAAGGCCTGACGATGGACATAAGAACTTCTCACAGTCAGACAAGTATGCTCCATTTCCTCTCTGATGAAATAAGGATAATAAATGCTAAGCAAATCCTCCCAGTTAGAGCTTTCAAGTGGGTTAATAAGCTGAGAATGTGAACAGGAATTCACAAACAAGGGCTGGAATCTTCCCACTCCACGGTGTAATTTGCAGAAGATCCGGACTTCATAAGCTTAAATAATCATCCAAGTGGATGACAAACGCTTTCACTGCAAAGTCAAAGCTGTTGTAAATATTATTGCAATTGTATCATATAATGAAGTCATTTCTGCTTTCACCTTACTTTTTATAACTTGTAGATGAAGCTGATAATATTACCTAACATAACATAACTTATGATTATGTGGCTTTCATCCCTGGAAAGGTGGAAACTATTTTATTTTGTAAACCTGGTATTAGTTTCTGGATGCATGAAGAAATTGGAAACACCTACACATCTTAAGAGATTACTACTTAGAGGCCATATTTATTCCAATTCCCTTCCATGGTTAATCGTCTACAAACAAACACAGACACACAAAAAAAAAGCTGACTGTGTCTGCTTTCATCCAAACAGCAAATCTCTCCTGATTATAGGTGCCTCTCTCCTGGAAAAGATACAACTCAAGGACGAGTCCTTTGTTAAAATGGTTCAATTTGATTAATTTCAGTGCTGTCAGAGACAGATCTGAATTTTTATTTATAATTGAGAACATCTAATTTGTGTTGCAAATACAAATTAAATGACTAAAGATATTTAATGAACAACAGAGAAAAGCAGCCACTTTCAACCACTGTGTAAGCAGTAAAAAATATTTCCTAAAAAAATCTTCCTAATTTAAAAATGCTATTAATTTCCAGACATGAGCTCTCATGTTGCATTGTAAATCGTGTCCCCTCTGAGGTACATTTACATTACTTTCATGGCCTTAAACTGAGTAGGGGCGTTAGTGGGCAAGGTGAGCTGATAATGTTTAAATGGAGTGGAAATTCGGCTCTCTGCATGTGCCAGGATAGTAATAGTCCCCACACACACACTTTGTTTTACTCTGTTATTGACACAAAAATCTTGCTTTTTTGAAAGAAAAACAACACAAAAAACTTTAATTAAACCATAAACCAGTTTATCACACACTAAAAATCTCTATCTTAATTTTGTTTCGGAAACACCAGCTTGATCACTATGGCGTGTGAACTGACCTGTGAGGAGAAGGTGCAGACCAAGAAGTCCGTCTGAGACAGGAAGTAGATGTCCAGGATGACTCCTCTCAGTGAGTTCTCAGTGTAGCGGTTATGAAGGCCTGCAGACCACGAGATGGAGTTATCACTGATGAACTCGTAGTCTGGATACCTGAGAGGGACATAAACACAGACAGGCCAATGAAGTCACATATTGAAGAAGCAAAACCATAATGACAAAATCTAACACACATTCACACTATTGGATACTGACTTAGTCTTAGCTTCTTGAAGCAGGGAGGGATCATCTGTGGCCAAGTAAACTCTCTTTTTGTCAACATGAACTCGTCTGGCCAGAAGTTGGAACTGTTCCTCCACATGCAGCATGTATTCCTCTATAGGGTGGAAGGCCGCTTCGGTCCCCACTTTATCCGTCCTCCTCACATGGACTCTGAACAGACAAAAGGAGACAGATTGTTACAGGCTAATACTTCATCATACAACAATTATTACTGAATAAATTACTGCTGAATCATCTAGTTATTTGCTAGATGAACAGAAACGTGGACAATCTGCTTTTCTGGGTTTGCTTTCTCAGCCACAAGAGAGCAATAACAGATATAACGGTGCAGCTCAAAATGATAGAAAATATGTACAGTTCTTAAGCTTGGATGGTTGAAGGAACACTTCTTACAAGATCAAACTGAAATTTTGAATGAAGAAGGGTTTATTTCAAAGCCTGGCTAACTATTTATTATTCAACTGGCAGAAAATAAATCGGCATCAAATTTACAAACTGCATTTTGATGAAAGAAAATAATATTGGCAAGTTAACTGTTGTCCTTACTCAACTCTAATATAAATTTATATTTTCTGGTTTCTGACTGCCCATAACTAGGGAAAAAAAGATAGGAAAAGAGTTATTATGGAGGGGCTGTAGCTCAGGAGGAAGAGCGGTCGTCTTCCAACCGGAAGGTCAGTGTATCGATTTGCCTGACTGCATGTTGAAGTGTCCTTGGGCAAGACGCTTATCCGCACGTTGCCTCACAGATGTGCCTATCGGGTATGAGTTTGAATGGGTTAATGTGACAGGTAGTGTAAAGCGCTTTGAGTGGTCAAGCTGACTGGAAAAGTGCTGTATAAGTACAAGTCCATTCACCATTTGAAAAAATAATGCGCTGCTTGATCAATGACAAAAACTATTAAAGTCTAATAAGAGTGCATCCTCTTCCTGCTTTAGCTTATCCCAGCATTATTGAGCCACAGGCAGGGTATACTCTGGACAAGGAGTAAGTCCGTTTCAGGACATTTAGAACAGCCTACTTCATATGCAAGCTTTAGGACTGGACTGTTTTAGTACCTGGAGTGAACCTGCACATGCTCAAGCAGTAGGGCTGTGCAATTAATCAAATTTTAATCACAATTACGATCTGGGTTTTCAACGATTATAAAAATGAAATTGTCCGATTATTTAGCTCCTTCCTAGTTTACTCTTGTGCTGTTTTCAGCTGCAAATCAAGCGCCACTGGTGTTGCAACACTGCGCTCTGCTGCAGACTCCTCCCACAGTTCCAGCAGTTTTGGTTTAATTCAACTGGAGTTGCAAATACCACTCAAGTTATGGGCTGGACACACACGAGGCGACGTCGCTCCTCCAGGCAAGCAACAGGCGACACTCGTGCATGTAAAATGTTGCGCTCATTCATGTAGACGTGCACACGGGGGCTTACGACGCGACACAAGGAAATAGAAAAATGTTCCATTCTTGTGAGTCGTGACTAAATAATCCACCAGCTCCCAGAGACACAGAGAGATAACAAACGTTATAAACAAACATAACTTGTTTTCTCGCCGAAGACCAGCGCTCAGTTAACACAGTGGATTTAAGAAACTCATCAACACTTTGGACAAACGGCATCACTGCCATCTCATCACTATTTTAATCGCGTGTCTCTCCCTGCCCTGTATGATGAGTGTCGTGAGGGTGTTGTGAAGGACGTGGCTACAGTCCAATGTTTCGCCACCGCTGCGGACCTGTGGTCAAGCCTCACCATAGTACCGAATATGACGCAGATTTCAATGTGAAAATGAAATGTCTCCAGTCTCATTTATTACAGATCACACCGGGCAGAAAGCTGCTGGTCTAAGACAAATAATAGCTACTGGGACCTGGTGGAAAGAAACTAGTCTGTGTTACCACAGACAACACTTAAAATTACCCCCCTTCCAAATGGCTGTTTTTCTCTCTCTCTCTCTCTCTTTTTTGTTAAAGGCTCTTTTTCTTTCTCTAATCGTGTTAGATAATCGAGATCTAATATCAATCAAAATAATCGTGATTATCATTTTTCCCATAATCGAGCAGACCTAACAAGCAGGATCATGCAAACTCCCTGGGAATGGGAACCTCATAGCTGTGAGATGTCACTGCTAGCCATCAATGGCATAATGAGACAATGATATTGATGGCTAGCAGTGTCAGCCTACAACAGAAATATCGATGAAATGAAAAATAAAAGATGAGCTATTAAACGTTTTGGTATAGCGGGGTTGGATCACTTCTTCTAGACCAGGAGAAAGCAACCTAGCAGACTAGTTCAGATATAAACCTTTTATTATTTTAATTAAAAAGTGAGATATTAAGTGAATAGACGAGAAAACCTTTGTATATAATAGAAGGATATATTTAATGGGCTAGGAGTAGTAAAAACGAGTAAATAATTTACAAATTAATCATAATGGAGGTAAATAACATGAAGTTATTAGCCAATAATGATGCCCCATTTTAGAAAAAAAACACACACATCGAGGTGAAAGTGAAAAGAAATTACACTACTGTGTGTTTTCTCTTTTTTCCCTCTAACTCATTGTCCTGATTCTGGTGCTATGATGCTTTCAAAATAACAGTAAACAATGTTTCTATACAAAAAGACAGAAAGAAACAATCATTTTACTTTAAGAAAATATGGTTCCATTGTTGGTGTAACACACAAAAGTGTTGGGCAAAAGATAAAGGGGGAAAAAAAAAAGAAAAAAAAAAAGGAAAATAGAGTTCTGGTGAGACAGAAAGAAGGAAAAGGAGAAATAATCAACCTGACTGTGCTTTTTTATTCTTCTGTGTCCTTGTCATTGCTTCCAGTAAGAAGGCACAGCTAGAGAACGTGCCGTCACCAGTGGAACGTGTGAGAAAAAGAGCACAGTTTGGAAGCAGAAGAAAGGATGAGTGAGAACAGGAATTCCTCCTCCAACACAGAAGCATTCCTCACACCGATGGATGCTGAGACCTGACTTTATTCATCCAGAATTATTCAATTACAAAACTTCCCCGCTACTAGATCCGCTGTTTAACTTCTAGCTTCAGGGAGCAAATGAAATTTCTAAATCTAAGAGGGGGAAAATATTTATACAAAGACATATATATATTATTTTTTTTAGCCTTCACTTTTTAAAGGAAAGTGAATGTTTGCAACGTTCTCCACTTCATCCAGCTGGTCAAAGATCTGCAGTGGACCATCCAAGGTCAGAAGCCTTTCAGAAGCAACTGAAACTAAAGAATATTAGTCTTTTATTTACATTTATACCGGATTTGACATCTGCTTTGGGATTGAAATAGCTCCTGCAACCTCAAGGTACCTCAGTTTCCTTTGTGAGAATGAGACAGATGCAGAAAAAGTGTGTCAGACGTTCAAAAAAAGAGAATAAACAAGCTGTTCCTAATTTCTACCACTGGCACCAGATCCTGTTGCAGGATGTTTGCCTTTATTCATGTGACAGAAACAACCCAAAGAATGGAGGTGAGAGCAGGAGGGTGAGTGGGTGACATGAATCTTGGAGCATTTCATTTGGGTTTTGTGTCTCTGATCGGACAAAGGTCTTGACACCAGGCTTTTCAGGATCCCTCTCTCCTTTCATGTCTGCACCTCTTTGTTCCTGCAAACCCTCTTTTTGTTTAACCCTCTTCTCTCTGCCAGAGCAGCACAGGCCGCGGTGAGGTACCGCATAGCTCTTAGCCATCTCCTCCCTCCTCCAATTCCACCAGCACTCCACCAAACTACCGCTACAATAATTCAATCCATTCTCATCTATTCATCCTGTATTTGCAAGGCAGGACAATTCTCATGGTGGGCGTAAGAGCATACATTAAAACCATCAAACACACCCACACTAGACGCAGCAAGTGCTGATTCTGGCAGATTGCAACAATAGCATATAGACCGAATAAATTATTTGCTGGAGAATGACCTCAGGACTCTGGCTACTGATCAGATGCTTATGTAGAGGACAACAGCAATTCTGGGCTACTTGGCTTTCCGGCAACAGCTGTCATCAGCATCAGAATCTTAAAAAAATAACAGCTTATATTTGTACAGACTAAAGTCATACAGTCACAGTTTATGTAACCTATACAGCAAAACATGCCAGATTTACTAAAATTGTCTGTTACTGGTCATAATTATGGATTATGACTAATAAAAAGCAGCAGACTACACAGTGTTTATATAAGCTGTCAGGGCTAAAATGAAACTTAGAAGAGGATCAATGGTTTTACCACTCCAAAGTTCAGGTATATGGTGTCCACAATAGCTGTTTGACAGGATTCAGATCATATGAAAACAGTCAGCCCTCAACACTTCTACAGAGGCACCTGGATTCATTATGTTTATCTCCCTTGGACCTTATCTTCCCTGGAGCCCTCTGGACTGGGTCTGCTTTTATTTGTTGTGGAAACGCAACCAAAGCCATTTTTCAAAGGTGTCCAAGCATGGTACATGCAGTGAAGGGGCCACCTATTCTTGCCATGACTAAAATGGATGTAGGAATTGTTGCATTTCGCTTCTGTTTCAACAAATCAGGCTCACCTGCAGGGGTGTGAGATTTTCCAGAACAACAGCTTCACCATCTCATTGCTATGAGGATGTTTTTTCCTCTTAACAAACAAGATGATGTAAAAGGGTTCTTTTTTTAAACTGGTGATGAAGACACAGAGAAAATAGCAGCCATAAGCAGTTAATTTGCAGGAAAATATCTATGGATAAAAAGCAGTAATAAGTAATAAATGTGGCAAGTATGCAAATAAATAATGAATGGAAGTTAAACTTGATGGGAAAGAGATTTGAGCTGGAAGAACCATATAAACTATTTAGATTTCAAAATATCATAAATTTAAAACTGTTTATTCAATTTAATTAATTTTATTTTTATTTAATTAAAAATTTTTTTTTAAATCAATCAAAAATCAGGCTGAAAATCCTAGAAATTCCAGTCACAACACAGCAGTCAGTGTTCAGTTGCATTCTTGGTTGACTTCATGTCAACATCTACAGAGTTTCTTTATTAAGTGATGCATTATTTACCCTTTTCAGACCAGATCTGTAGTTTTGGCTTCCAGATTAGTTTTAAGATATTATTTTATTATCTTTTTTTACATTGTTTGTATGGAGTTGAAGAAGATTCTAAACTCAGAGTTTACTCTTTTTAGATATTAAAAAGTCAGGCAATTTTTTGACACTATAAATTTGCTTTGTAGACACTAGTTTATGCTTCTTAAACCGGTTCTTAGATCCGGATCAATCGAGTTTACAGTGTCTCACTCTTAAAAGTTTCCCAAAAACATTTTTATTTTAATTAATTCAAGCTTCCATCTTTTATTATAAAAGGCCACCACTTCATCAAAAGCACTCTTCCTATTATAATTTTAATTAACAGAGATTAGGAAATCTTAATAAATGTAAAGCCAAATTTGTAGCAGATTACTGAAGAGCTCCTTCAAGTCAGAAGAAAGACTGTTTTTCTTTTGTCTCAAAGGAGTTTTGTATTTCAGACCGCCACCACCCGCCTTCACAAAACAACTTATAGAGTACTCGTTGACTTGTGTTTTGCATGAGCTTTGTTATAAATCCGCCTTGTTTCCATTAGCTGATTTGGAGCAAGAAAGGAGACTTGTGTTATCAAAGTGTAGGTATATAAGCTAATCAACAGAGTAGAGGGTATAACAATTACTAACACACACAGACACAATACTAGTTATCATGCTACCTCTTATTCATTTACTCCTTTCTAGTGGCAGAAGCAGATCAATTATCTTGTTGGTAGAATAATAGAATAATAAAATGTTTCATTTCTTCTTCCTCAAAAAACGATGTGTCATACCAACTGAGCATAAAAACGTGAGATTAATGACTTTTCTTTAATATAGCTGTTAACATTCAACTTTTCAGACATTATGACAGATGTGGAAAGCAGATTCCATGTTGCCATGGTGATGATGCAGGCATATCTGCAATAGAAGCAGCAACCCCACTTTCCCGTTCTCATACTATCCTCACCACCATTAAGCAGCTTTAAATTGTGGCATGATGGATCTCTGCAGATGGGTTTTACTTCATGCCTCCCAGCCTTACTGTGACTCGGGTCCAAAGGGAGCAGCAGACAGAGAGAAAGAGAGGTGCTGATGACTGAGGCGTGTGAGCTGGGGGGGTCAGCTGGCAGTTGTTGGGGCAACCTACAATCTCTCTCGGCACTCTCTTAATCAAATTCTGTCTTTCCCACCACTGCCACCATATTTCTATTTCCTTGGTCTACCACTCTTTCTTTCTACCCCACTTTTACATCTCCCTACACACTTGTATTGCTTCCCTCCAAAGTGCTGATAGTAGCACACAAGCACTTTGTTGCAACATCACTGCTTAGAAGAGTGGATGTACCAAAAGTTGAGGAGGCAAGGGGAAAAAGAATAAAAACGTTATTCTTCCCAGCTCTTCATTTCAATAACCCTTTCCCTAGTGGTATGGAGGGAGAAAATGGTAGGATATAACTGTGTGTACTTAAGAGTGGTAGAGCAGTAGTACAGATGTGTGAAACCTATGAAAGTCTGAGAAGTGTGGGTATGGATGTATGCCTGGGGACATCACGGAGAATGGAGGAAAAAAAAAACAAAACTGAAAAAACAAATGATGGGAGGATATGAGAGGAATAAAAGAAGAGAGGATACATATATATATATATATGTGTGTAGGGGGTCAAAAGGTGGTAGATGCAAAGGTGATGAAAGGCAAACAGTGAACAGGACAGCAGGTCAGGAGACCCGTGACAAAAACTTGCAGATAAATGCAAAAAAAAAATAATAACAATAAAATAAATAAAAAGATGAGAAAAAGAGAAACTATGAAGAGCAAAAGGTTGGCACAGATGGCAACTGGGTGTGAGATGTTAAGAGGAAAGGGTTTTTGCATTAGCGTTAAATTATATCCTTTACTAAAGTCTCAAAGTACCTGAAAATAGTTTCACATGTTCCCATGACTGACAGCTTACCGGTTAGTATGTATATTATCCCAATATAGTAAATCCCCTCCCATCGGCTGGGCTAAGTGGGTTAAAACAGTTGCTGAGAATTATGTGCAAAGTCTTATTTGATCCAGGTTTGAAGTGATGCTGGAAAGAATTATTCATGAGTCAAGAGAAGCTCGCAGAAAGAGGATGAATGTTGGTTGACGGAGCGCCTGACAGGGACTCAGTGAAAAGTCAACAAGGAAGTAAACACCTTAAAAAGTCTAAGCAGGTTCTCAGAAAAATGCTGTCAAAAGTGGCTTGTAGCATTCTGATGATTTGTAATCTCATATAGGAGGCTCTCGTGGGATCTGACCACCTCACATTGGAGAGTTATTATGCTGCATTGGACAAAAAGAAATTCCCAAATCAGTTTTAAAGAATGAGAAGGGAATCTCTGGAGACAGCACAGAAGAAATCACACCTAGTTATGAAACATTTAAGATGACATGTACCATACCAGCCACATTATCTATGCTATGATACAAGAAAAATAATATTTGGACAGATAAGTGGAATATATGGAAGGCGAGCTGTAGTTTGTAATGAAGACAAGCACCTAAATGTGAATTTTTAATGAATAATGGCTGCAACTTTTATTTTTTAAAAATGTTATCCTTATAAATTCTTGTAACAAGCTTCTTTTAAATTTAGTTTTATTTAAAACAAGAAAAAAGAGAAAAAAAAAAGTGGCTTTTAAGTTTTTGATTCAGATTGCTCAATTCTGGTCTTTATTGCTCTCAATAAAAATTCCTCAAGCTGGACAGTGTCTCTCTGTACGTAGAAAGTCCAGCTGTAGAATATCCCCCATTATCTAACATTAAAGAGAAGACGGGTGCTCTTTTCAGCATCCGCTTTGTAGATGGCCCATGTGTACTCGCCTCACAGCCGGCTGAACATGCAGACTGATGTTATTTAACTAGCGGCTCATTTTGATGGAAGTTAGATCGTAGCTCAATACCTTACTAAACTTAGAACAAGACGCTGTTTGTGTTCTAGGAATATTTGGCTTTATGGTTATTGAACTGGAAACTTTGAAAGAAAGAAAGAAAGAAAGAAAGAAAGAAAGAAAGAAAGAAAGAAAGAAAGAAAGAAAGAAAGAAAGAAAGA
>JBAMHW010000025.1:17995519-18023217 GCA_037177495.1 Rhadinocentrus ornatus
TGTTTTTTAATTGCATTACAGGAAATAAAGAACTTTATCACAATATTCTAATTTTCTGAGACAGTCCTGTATATACACAGCAACACACATACAACATAATGTCCTCTAGGTACAGGTAGCAGGTAGCAATCCAGGAATTCAGGGAAATGCATTTGCACCTCCTCATGCAATCAGCATTCACATCATTATACACAGTGATTGCACTTGCATAGGCAAACATTCCACTTAATTAGTGAGATATTCAGCATATATCTACTTATTAATCCAAGGTTCCAGCATCCCTTTGTGGTGTACTGCCCAAAGAATGTGCTTGCTTGCACTGTTAACACAGCAGGCATGACCACAGGCATAACCAAGTACCAAAAAGCCTTACATTAGCTATGCCCATCTAGTTAGCTGGCTTGATCCTTCTGCAAACTGTGGTATATTATAAGGAAAACAATCAGAATACTAAAAGGCCTGAGGGGGGAGGGACATCTGTGGGAAGATGCCTGTTGGGTGTAAGTCGACATACGGACCTATGAGAGGTTGTTTTTAAACACACATTTCAGAGAAATACATTAAATTGTTGAAGAAGAACACATGAAAGGAAGAAAAAAAAGAGAGAAGAAGCAGTGGGAGAGCAGGAGATAAGGAGGGAGAGCCCAGGAGAGCGCAAGTCAAAATGGAGAAAAATGAAGAGCTGAGAGGACGCAGCAAGGAAAACAGGAAAGCTATGAGAGAGTAAGTGGTTGAGGGAGGCAGGTTACAGTAAAACCTCAAAGGAATAACCAATCTCCATCTTCAAATGCGTTTGCTTTATAAGCTCAGTAAACACAGAAACATATGCAGTGGAGATATCCATTAATCTAGCAAAAATCAATTTCAATAAATTCACTAGAGATTTAGTTACTTTTGCATTATTACATATACATATATATATACGTTTAACATGCACACTGATCTTTAGTCTGTTTTTGTTACCAGTTACACACATGGACTAAATTAAACACTGTGTCCAGTATAAATATTTGGTAAAAGCTGAACAATTCCAGTATCAGGCAATATCACCATAAATTATAAGACTGGACATCTTAAGTTTTGCTAGCATCAATAAAATGAAAAACATAGCTTTTAATTTTTTTTTATTTTGAGGGGTTGTGTGAAGAACTACTAAGCCTTCAGTGTCCTACCTGCGGTATACAGATTTAGCTGTCGGAGCACTCAGTTTGGAAAAGCAGGTAGAAGACAACTTGAAATACTCAGTTACATTATGGATTTCATACTTTTCTTCACCGGACATGGACACTTGTTTTGTCATAATATTTTAACCGAAGAACACCCTGGGTAATGCGTAGCCACCGTACAAGTAATAACTGGCGTGAACTAGCTGCACAACACTGAGGTTCTACTGTTAGTCAGATGTAGTCAAACATAAACATCTGATGCAAAAATTAAAGTGTAAGATTCACAATACAGCATGTTTTGGATGTGTGACTGAGTTCTCTTTCATAGCATTCGTTTCATGTCTCACTATGGGAACGCTCTGGGCGTGACCTCATCAGAAGCTCCTATTGCAGAAGTTCCCAAAAAATCTCTCGACCCAACTGTCTCCCTTGCGATCTAGCTTAACTGTCCACAGACACGAGCGCAAATTCGGTCGCCGTGCGCTTTGTTCCGGGCTTGCACAGTTTTTCGAAGAGAAAAATTACTCTCACTAACCTGTTGAAAAACAGTGGTGTGAGTGGCTGACTGCTAAGGGTAGCAATACGCTTTGCTGTTAGCTGTCTCGAGCAGCCATACTCACGGTAGCAATACCACAACTAGCCCTACTTCTGGTAGTAATATCTTAAGTGGCAACTGGCAACACTTAAACAGAGCAAACGCCAGCCCTCCGAGCGACCGTTAGTGGAACCAGAGTAGCGATACTTCCGCTGTATGAGCTATCTACGAAGAAGCTGCAACGCTTCTCTCACCTAACCACACCAGGTTAGCCGTGGTTGTCACCGACTGCGCCCTTGCTCCACAGCTAAGCTGCCCTGCTAAGAAGGTGGATACTACCCAAGTACCCACTGAAGCAGAGAAGAAACCACAGGTGCGAGCCTGCCCCTGTGGAAATAAAATTTCTATCTGGGATATTCACCTGAAGTGTGATGTGTCTCGGTCTGAAACACGCCCAAGCTGTGCTTGAGTCTTCCGAGGTGTGCTCCCACTGTAGCCGGTTCTCCCTCAAGTGGCTTCGTCGCCGTCTAGCTTGTCAAGCAAACAATTCTGGCGGCGACCCAATGATGTTTTCTGCAGCTGTTAGCCAAGAACCTGTGGACCAGAAGGTCACGCTGGTCCCAGATGCAGAACCTGGAACAAGCTGGGGCAAAATTCTTGATGCTGCTGACCCATTCCCACTGGTTTCAGCCGACCACGCTGGATTACCCTATGGCAGGAGAGGACGAAGTCTCGGACGCAAGTTCGGAACTTCTGGTCTCTGATGAAGATGAGGACGACTATCTTACATTGAGACCGTCTGGTCTGGCTGCAAAGCCCCAAAGCGTCGGCAAGGGAACCTCATCTTCATCCGCTCTGTAATCGGATCTTCAAGACATGTTCAAATGTTCTCTCTCAAGGTGCTCACCTGATGGATCCCAATATCTGATTAACAACTGAACCCACACGTAGAGAACCTCAGCAGCCATAGGATGCGTATGATAAATGGCAACGCCGTTTTTTAGAACATGATTCATTGAGTGGAGAAAAAGTTGGACCGTTTGCTCCAGCTACACTCTCAACTCAGGAAAAAAAATTGTATTACCCTTTCCATCAATCAAAAAGTCAGACAGAAAGTATACAGTGCTACCCTCCCAAAGAGTAGCCACCAACATAGATCAATCAGATGGAAAAGCTTCTCTCACATTGGCTAATGTCAATGTTCACAAAACCATGGCAGCATGACAGGGCTGTGAGGGGAAAGCAACTCCTACATTATGCATTGTAGAATAAATTGTGCTCAAACTTTATTTATTTGGTGTAAAAAGGTTGTTTGGACAAAAGAAACTGCAGCATTCTAGCATTATTCAAACATGGTGGTAGTGGTATCATGGCTTGGCCTTGTTTTGCTGCAAATAAGCTGTCTTCTCATTATTGATGGGCCAAGGGATTCTCAATATTACAGATGATTTCTAAAGGACAAAACAAGATTCTCTGTTCATGAAGGGAAACTAAAGAAAAATGTGTCATGTTGCTGGATAACCATCCCTAAACTGGAATTTATAATAAGAGTCATTGGAAGACTTAACAGAGTATCTGAAGTCCTGACCTAAATCAAATAAAAATGTTTGATTGAAAATAATAAATATCAGCTAAAATTATGCTGTACAGAGAAAGAAAGAAAGCTTCTGCTGTATGTCTGGATACAGTGTATTGAATCAGTTTCCACAGTAAATAGAGAAGTACATTTGCTTTTGTCTCGTTTATTGGATTGGATGTGTGGAAATCCAAAAAGGCATAAATGTAGATAAAGTTTTATAAGCTTTTAAACTCCACAGTGGACCAACAACATAGCATAGCAAACAACATAAGGCTGCTTGTGTTTGTTGAATCAATTTTAAACAATTACAGCCCAGTACCTGCAGTGGAGTTTGCGGTCTTTGGAGGCTTACCCTGAAGATACTTCAACATTTCTTGTTAGATAAAGTGAACATATAAGGCTCATTACTAGACATATGTGGATATACATTATTGGCTGGTTGTCTAAATCCAAAGATCCTTGCAAGACTATTGGCGTACCTGGAAAATATATATCCAATATTACAATAAATATTGATGTCAATGGTGACTTTTTGAGGCAAAGATGTTTTGGTTACACGAGAAAAAGATTGATTATTTAGTAACTGATCATGACTGTCGGAGCTAAATTGAGTGACGTTCATAGGTTCTTTTAACATCTATGTACTCACCTGACCAGTGTCCGGTGGAGGCTCCAGAGCGGTCAGTGCAGGTGTTACTGACAGGTAGAAAGACAGTCTCCCAGCCACCAGGGGCGTAACGCCAGTTGTGAGACTCAAGGATGAGTGTGCGCTGAGTGCCGTAAGCGATCATGAAGCAGTAGACGACATGGTGAAGCTGGCAGCCATAACCACAGCCCTTATTGATGTTACACACTAGCTTTCTTGCCTTACTGCAGTCTGGGGGGTTCTAGGAGGAGAAGGAAAGAATTTTTCAACATTTTTTATTGCTTGACTTTCACCATGTATCTCTCAGAGACCTGCTCTCTGACTTGTAATAACACACAACTGATATTGTTTTGTTTCCATTGCCAGTCTCATATTCGGCTTTAATTTTATGTTGCCAGTTTGCTTTTCTCTCTTTGCCTGCTATTTTCTTCTCTGTGATGTTCTTTCATCTCTTTTCCAGCTCATTTTTCATCTTTCCACGTTATTGTTAAAATACATTATAACAACATGTAGACTCTTTGTGAAAATACAACGAGTCTACATAGTTATATAATTATATTTTCACACATATTACCCTGTATCATTTGTATACTCAAAGATGCAGCATTACTGGTGCCCTAACACTATTTAGGCCATCTAAATGAGTCATGTTGTTCTGTTTTTTTTTTTTTAAATAAAAATTATACTGTGGATCATTTTACATCAAATACAGATATACACTATAGTATGTTAACATTTGGGAGATAACAGTGTTCAGGAAATACATGTATGAGTGATATTTGATAAGTTCACATGCTCTTTACCAGCTGTTTTGAGAAATTACTTTGCCTTTTAAAAAGGTACTGAATGCCACAGACAAAAACAGACGGACTGACTCATTTTTGGGTTTTCTCTTTTCCTTGAATTTGTTCAAACTAAGAAAATATAGAACACTGCCAGCTTTATCCTTTAATATCTCATCCTCCTTAATCTCTTTTGTAGCACTCGCGTTTGTTTTATTCCCTTTTGAATGCCTGGTTTTGCTTCCTATTCACTACTCCGTGTCTTTCTTAAGCTCTTTCTCGATATATTTCTCTAGTTCCCCCACTCATTGTTTCCCACCCTTTGTTCCCTCATATCCTCCTTCTCCTTTTTCACACACTCATTCCTTAACTTAAAAATTAGCTTCAATATCAGACAGTCTGAGGAGAAGAATACCAAATGAGAGGAGCTGGGGAAGAAACAATAACTTCTTTATTTTAAGTTTGAAGAAAAAAAAAGAGTGGAAACCAACAGAGTGGCACACGCTGTGTTGCCGATGAGATGCCGGGCGGGTTGTGATCCGCTCTGCAGCCGATCTGAGCGACTCTGCAACGCTGGTGCCAGCCAGCTTCCTAAGCAGCAATTACCAGCTGATGGGAGTGTTTTCCTCATTAGGCTGCTGCAGCTGTGGATGGTTCACAGTAATCAGGCCGCCTGACACCCACCGGCTAACACTGCCTATCATGCACCAGCAGGAGAAGAAGAGGAAAAGAGGGAGGAGAAGGAAAAGATGGTGAAAGAGGAAAAAAAAGAAAAAAGAAGTGGAGATGAAATAAAAGAAGATGACTAGGGGTCGTTAAGGGAGGGGCTAAAAGAGAAAATTAGAGAAAAAATAAAGGAAAGATGTAAGCATCCTTTAGGAGGAAAAAAAAACTGATTAACACCACTGCTGTTCAATAACATGAACAGAGTACAACAGCCGCTGAGCTGACGGAACAAGCCACAAAGGTAATTCCTCTGAGTTACAGGCTGCCACTCCACCATTAACCCCACAGGTGTAAGCTGAACCACTAATAATTTACAGCGGCAATGCGAAGGACCTCCGCCAAGCTTGTTTTCTGTGCAGAGACCTCTGTCACTGTATCTGCATGGGTTCATTATATGGCACAAGTCATGTGGAGTGGAGGCCACAGTCAGATCCCAGGCTGTTAATGGTGGAGCTGGAACGACACACAGTTCAAGGATAATGACGCCAGATGCGTGCACAGGCAGCCACTCAGTACCGCTTTGTACTTACTGTAGGTTAAGTGCCTGTTTAAATTATGTTCGTTTTGAATGTGAAATACAAGGGCGCCTGCAGAGAGATTTCGTTCACAGACACTGCAGAGATGCTGATTTGGGAATTACATGTGAGAACAAGCAAATCTGACAGAATAAATAACCTCAGGTAAATTTTCAGTGTGATCTGTGCATCCATTCACTTAATATGATATTTTAAGAGAGACTGGTTCATCAAAAGGCTATTTCTGTGCTGCTACTCTTGGTTAGCAGAAGCCTTTCAGTCATAACTGGATAGTTCAGCTGTACAAAAGCATTTGTCTCATTAAAGGTTTTGCAGTTTCCTCATTGGATGGGCTGTTGAGGGAAAATCACCTGTAGAGCACAGTGACAGATTTTACACTTGAAGGTGCCGCATTAGTTTTAGCGAGCTGCACCTTCAGAAATTTGAATGTTTCAATAATAACATCCAATCAAGAGGATGTCAGAGTTTTAGGCATTTAATTTATTTAATAGAAAAGGATACATGAAGCATTGGAAGAGAAGAAGGACACTTTAAATACTGAGGGGAACAGTATCTGTGCTGCAAAGTTGTTTGTCATATCCTCTGGTAATAGAGTACATCAAGCAGCAACCTCCAGCGGTAAAATGTGAAACCTGCAGAACTGCAAAAAATTGTAGTTCACCCCTCATCCGCTAGGGGCTGGCTCCAACAAAGAGTCAATCCCCATTGACTCCTATGTTAAAAAGACAAATTTCACAGCAGAAAAACACGTTTAAAGCCTGGTCCAAAAACTTATTGTAGGATTAATGGGTCAAGTTTACATCATGACAACTGTAAGGGGGGTAATTTTTTTTCTAACTCATCTGTTTGGATGTTATTTAATACTGAAATTTGGCATATTTAGGTGCGTGTCCTTTTGATTGACACTTATTCAATATCCACGGCAAAAAGGGAGAGTGCAGAACCACTGTTTTTAGGGGCTAACAGCGTGCCTCAGCTTTAGCCCGCCTACCTTTGCTAGCTGGTTAGCTACCGTTAGCTCCGGGTTAGCTTTTAGCTACAGGCAGCTTTTTGACAAAACATAACGGGGTAAAAAAAAAGAAAAAAAGACTAGATTGAAATATCTAAATGAAACCAAACCAGTAAATGCATTTCTAATCTGTCCACCACCAAAGTTGCTCATTTTAATTGTGGGCTACTTAAGGGGGGATGAACCTGTAGTGGGTTTTTAAGCCTTTTTTGTTTGTTTACTGCACACAGCATCTTTTTATGGGGACAACGTCCAGCAGGGAAAGCTAATACAGTGAGACGAAGGATGGTAAAAATTCCTGTAAGGATGAGAAAAGTAAACATGGCTATAAACAACTCCTTTCACAAAAATTGCAAATTAAGTTAGGAAGATGCAACTGGAAATGTGATAGGACTTGCAAATTATTAAGTCCTGCATTCAAATAAATACCACAAATATATCAAATCTTATAATTATATGGGTTTTTTTGCAAATTTATTCTCATTTGGATTTTATGCCTGTCACACATTTTAAAATGAAAGTTCTGACTGAGGCATGCTTACCCCATGTTGCATCACCTTTTCGTTTAACAACACTCCTTATGTGTTGGGAAACTGAAGAGACTAATTGATTTCGTTTCAAAGCAAAATGTTTTCCTCTTCTTGGTTGGTGTAAAGATTTCAGCAGCTCGACGCTGTAAGGAATATTTTGTCCAACTCTTTTTTTTTCCTAATGCATCATTTGTGTTCAGAAGGTGACAGCTTTGCATTGCCGGCAGGCCAATTTTAGTAACGACTCATGACCTGCAGGTTCAGGTTTAATTTAAAACAGTCAAAGACAATGTAAAATATCATTAAAAACTGTTTCTAAAATTATGTAATCACTTTACTAAAATAAAATATTTTATTCTCTTAGAAGGAGCCGTTCATGTCTACTTGCTTTGGGTCCAAATTCATGGCAGCTGCCATATTTGTTCCACCATTTTTACAAAAGTGTCTCTGAATGCACAAACAACTGTGTGTAAAGTAAAAATGCTGTAGTAATATTTGCTTAATGTGGCACCGTCTTTCAAAATAAGTAAAACATGTACGATAAAAGCGTTTTTGAATGGCTGCATAAGTTGCTTCAGAACCAAAAATATACAATTCAGTAATAATGTTACCCTCATGAGTTTTTAAGCTGTCCATGCCATGGTTATTCACAAAGTGACATGCCATGACCATCACAAAATTTTCCACTTCACCTCAGTCCATCTTTATGAGCTTGTTTGGACCCAAAGAAGGAAACTGTATTTCTGGATCTCAGTCATCCAGGTCGAGGTAATCCAAAGTGTTTTTTGTTAAGATAACACCTTCTCATTAAAAAGGTTTTAACAGATTCTCCCCCTAGAGCGGTTTCACAAACATTCACACAGGGAATCCTGCAACCACAACATCACACATGCTTGTTAGGCAGGTAAACAACTAACAGGTGATAATGACCTAAATGACCCTTAGAAGGTCAGTGACACCAACAACAGCTTACAAGCCTGAAACTCCCCACTGGTCAGTCAGAACTGAAGAACCCGTTTGGTTCCGAGACAAAAACAAAGAGCAATGAACAGGAGTAAAATTCCCACCAATTAAACAATTAGGACTGGCTTGCTAAAAGGTTTTTTAGAAAACTGCAGGGAGTTTCATAATAGAGCTGTAATATAAAACTAAATATCACACCCTTTTAATATTGTTTTCTGATCTTGTCCTTTGTCTATAGATTTCTTTATACTTCCTGAACATCTAATGACATATATACTGGAAATTATCCTCATAAAGTAATAAAAACCAGACTGAATTGTCACTGTTTACTTTCAGCTCTGCTGTGTGTGGCATTCAATGTGGAGACTACAAATATTGAGGATGTTGCAAGTTCTAGTTAACACATTTCATTGTTGAAATATTTCTTAAAAGATCTAGCATAAATGAGGGGTGACCGATAGCGTTAATGTTTAAATGACTGGCAAATCACCGCAATATTCGTATTAATGTTTCACTCAGTTTTGCAGCATTTTTGGCTCCAGCTGTAATATTGTGGGCTCAGTTTAGTGTTTTTTTTTTTAAACCAAAACACTACAGTCCATACTAGGCTTCAAATAAATGCCTAAATGCCTAAATGCCTAATCCATCTGTGACAGAAGCTGTGTTAAACTGGACAGGATGTCAGACATGGGAACGACGGAAGGAATCCGGTCAGTGTGCAGACTTATGATCATATAATCTATGACAATATCACTGGTGTCACTGGGTGAGAAATCAACAGGTTTAGGGATTTTGACATTGGATTATAAGAGGTTCAGAAGATGAAAAACACAAGCTGTTATATGACACTGCTGACACTTCTTAAATAAAGGACCCGAGAGGGCAAGATGTGAAAACTAACTACAGGGGCTTTCAAGATACAACATATACAAAGTGACCGAGTTATTAGATACTAAGGAAAATATGTGATTTTCAGCAAACAATACACTACACTTCTGAAAGGATTAAATGAAAACCACAGGACAAAACTGTGTAAGTACAGGATAAAGCCATAGAAAACAGGAGTCAGGGGCCAGTCATGTGATCCATTTTTTAATTTAGAAACATCTTTAATCACAAGTTAAAAACTTACAACTATGGAACATGTTTCTGAGGTGCTGAATAATCTGGAAAATTCACAGCAAAAAACCCCACCAAAGATCAAATATGTAATCCTGCTCACTTCCAATTTATTACAGCTATGCAAAGCTTAAAAATAGATTAAAGCTCGTCTCACAGAGCTCCATCTGAGGGAACCATGGTTACAGAATGCTGTGAGTGGACAGATGGAGTAGACCGAGATGGAGTTGGTTAAACCAGGAATGACGGGAGAAGCTGGTGCGGGTGGCAGAAACAGGAGGATCGAAGGGGGGAATCTGTCTGTCTGTGTGTAAATATAGACGTATGAGTACGTGTGACATAGCGAGACACGCACACATACATACACATGTACTTTACGTGTAAGCATGTGCACCGATCTTGCGGCTGAACGCGAACGTTTGTGTGCGGTTGTTGCTTGTGTAGGTGTGGGTGAATCTATCTGTGCACAGCCGTGTGTGTGTGTGATGAATTAGTGATGGCAGCTGGTAGAGCGGTGTGATCCCTCAGCAGTGGTGACAGCAGCTGTTAGTGGTGCTGTCTCCGCCCAGCCAGACTGACTGGGTCCTCTTCATCAAATACACTGGCTCATTAATGCTGCAGGCCCCGCTGCAGCACCGCACCACCAGAGAACACAGCAGCAACAGACCCAGGGAAGGGGAGCAGCAGGGAGGTTGGGGTGAGTGAATATGCCCTACGTGAGTGGTTGCGTATGTGTGTATCTGTCTAAGCATCAGTGAGCATGCGAGTGTTTGTTTTTCACTGCACAGACATTTTTGCATCCCTGCATATGCGTGTCTGCAGATCTGTCATTTTGTGGCTCTTGTCTATGCGTTTTGCCGTATGCGTGTCGTGTTTGACGCTCAACACGCTGACAAATAACAAGAATCTTGCTTGTCAGATCCGACTGCTGAAAACGGCTGCTATCATTCCCCTCACCTGCTACTTGTGGAAATTGATGCTGACAGTTACAGATGGTGCAAATGAGACAAGCAGGTGTGAAAGATGCCCTCAAAAATACATATGTGTGATTATTCGTGTGAGGGAAACACTTGGATGAGTGCTCACAGCATAGTTGTGTCGAAATGCATTTGTGTGGGTCAGAGTAGAGGCCTGCACATACCTGTAGGTAGGTGATTCTGTTCTGGACCAGATCCGACAGGTCTTTAGCCTCCTTCATTCTCCATTCACCAACTCCATCCGCCTGACTGAGGTAGTACAAGTCTGTCATGATGGACCTACAGATGTGAACACACAGATTTAAAAAAAACATATATCAAAACCCTTAAGATTCATATTTAAACAGCAAAGTTTTAATCAAAGTAGCTACAAATTAATCAAAGTACTTATCACTAATGTTTAAATCAATATCAATATGAATCCGTTACACTTATGAATTCAATTTTGGTACACTCAACTTGAAGCTAAAAAAGAAACGCATAGACAAGGATGGATTATATGACAGCACCAGAGATGCAGATTGCTTCATTAGTGGAGCTAAATGTGAGTATATTTACCAGGCTTTGTGTTTATCTGTTCTGAAGTCTGGGGTATTTGTCCCTGGTGGTAAAACGTGTTAATCTGATGCTGTTATTAATTAAACTGAAAATGCTGAAAAGGCAGTGGGTGCAAACCATCACAAGTTCCACTGATTTTCATCATTTGTTAAAATATCTTGTTAGCTCTAATTGATGGTGCTGAGTTTAATCTTGGGGTCACTGTTAACCACAGTTGTATTTAAATCATATTGATATTAAGTTAATGGCAACAATATCTTGTTTCTCTCAGTCTGCAAAGCCTCTGTGTGAGCTGCCACAAGAAAACAGTACTCGCTCTTTTTCTTCTTCTCTGCCTCTGTGAACTGCAGACACAGAAAGACCTTTGCTGGTCCCCACATTTACAGAACAAAGTCATTAGTTAAGAGCAGCTGAAGTGAGAAGTCATAATTCAGGGTAAAAAGCTGAGACTGTACACACTCATACGTTGTAGAAAAGTAAATACTATTACATAAAACTGAATTTAGCATCTACTTTTCATTTCCTGTACAGAAACTGATAAAATTACCATCATGTTAATATCGTATTTCTGTTAAGATCCTCTTAAATAGCTACAAGATTACTTATGCTAACTGTAAACTGTGTCTTAAGCATTCTAAGACTCAACATTCTTTCACAATATATATAGAAAACTATTGTTTCTGCATTGTTGACTGACGACAGCAGGCTCTCCCTGGTTGTTAAGATGTTATTTTTTTTAGTTTAAATCTTCCATTTACATCCCACTGACAGCAAATCTGTGTACATGTCACACACTGCCTCAGATTGTGACCATCTACTCACAAACATGCCCAAGGGTTCTGAAATATGCAGCTAAAGGCAGATGTAAACACTTACTTATGCAAGCTTAATTTATTACTCACTTCTCGACCCAAATCAGTCACATCCTGTGTGACTGAAGGCTCCTATACATGTATTCAGTAGCCCATGCAAACACATACACACACACACAGAAAGGAGATGAACGCTCATTTCAACATAGTGGCATGGTAAAAAGTGCCTTTCTAAGCTAACTTAGACAGTATCATTACTCTTTGTCACATTTTGAAGCAGGAAACACAGTGTGTGTGAATGGATCTGAATTTCTCCTCACAGGGGAGCCATCAACGACTCTCTGTGGGAAGGAAAAGCACACCTGGCTGGCTGTAAAACATAGTAAGAATGAATGAGACAAGCCCCAGGGGATCTGGCTGTAAGACGGGAACACCAGACCAACAAACTCCAGACTATGTATTGTGTATGTCTAAATAAACATGTGTGGTCTTTTACATATGTGAAGCTTACAGGTATCCACACACCTTGTCATTGGCTCAATTTGCAGATGTTGAGGCTGCAGAAGCAGCTTTTTATCCACAGATGTTGCACAGGTAGGACAGCAATCAGTGTTTAAGGATCAGTTAACAGTATGACTATAAAAAGGTTAGGTGAGAGCGTTTCTCTTCCTCAAGAGAAAGGATGGTCAAAAACAAACGAAGGACATGAAGAAGAAAATTAAGTTTGAAATTGAGCATGGACTGGGTGGAAACTGGGTGCTGTGGATGAAAGCTGGTAAATGTTTGGGATTGAATTTTTTTTAATCTTGTCTCTCTGCCATCAGAAGTGACCCCCTACTGTGATCAGAAGGGTCTGCACTCTTCAGATCAGGGCACTGTGACTGAGATCAGAAGTTTTTAATCTCAGAAACTGCTGAACACGCGCTCACCTTCATCTGAAGCATGGTTTGCTTCCATGGCTCCATGCTTACATTTTCACCTATATCTTTTAAAATTGTCATGATTATCTCAAAAGAAGCCTTTAAAAATTCCAGACATTAAATATTAAAAAATAAAACAAGGTTTAAGATTAGTTTATGTTAAAATGAATGAAAATGTGCTGTGATATGCCTGAAGACATCATATCTAGTACCGATTCACTGAGACAAGAACTGCACGGATCTTTATTTGCTTTGTTTTCTAACTGAAGGTCTGAGAACTTTTAAACTCCTATTTTCTGGTAGCGCCTTATAAAACATTATTTCCCATATATCAGAAACTGGAAGCTTTTCATAATGCAGTGATTGTTTTCACTGGGCGAGCAAGTTGGTGCTTGCATACTTTAAGTGCTCCATTTTTATTTTACTTGGGAAACACTCAAGACAAGAAAGGTTCCTCCCCCTCCTTGTGAGCAGAATGTAAATGAAGGAGCTGTGCATCCATTCAAGTCAAACATTTCATTGCTTTTTCCACCTCTATTTGTGCCAGCTCGCTCACCCCATGTCTGCAGCATATACAAATTAATCTGGGAAAAAGAGATGGGAACAGAAAGTGAATGCATATCAAAATCTGTCTGTGCGCATATATATATATATATATATATATATATATATATATATTATTATATATAAATGTGTGTGTGTGTAAAGGTGGTGGTGGTGATGGGGGGTCAGTCTTTGGAAAGCTACTTAGTCAGCAATGACTAAGACAATAGGTCTTGTAAGCCACCTAAGAAGGATTACAATGGAACCACTTGGCTAAGACACAGCAGGCTTTTCTCCGTTTAGCTTTGTGAAAAGCTGCCATCAGGTTAATAAAGAGGGTGTGTCTGTGATCTTTGTCCTTTGCTTCCTAGAAACCAGCAGAAAAGCTGCTACATAGGGCTAACAGCCTTCTGAGCTACACATTAGACATTTCACACTCATTCCAACTATTAACCTTGATGTAAATATGGAAAACTTCAAACTATGGGTGTCACAAAGAATATTACATGTTACATACAGAATATTGCAACATCCTCAATCCAAAGATTGCATTATATCCACACCGTGTTTAAAGCAGAGCATTATCCGACTTAGTTTTTTTTCCTTCCATGTCAATAACATTTTAAGATGGGAGGAATCTTTTTTTAGGCTTATTACTAATTATTACTAACTTCAATACCACTGTTTACCATGAACATCCTCACCTTTCCTGGTGTCCCAGGTCCTGCAGGAGTGTGTCAGCATACTTTTGCCTCTCGCTGGGCTCCACATTAGCTAATTTCTTCACCTCACTGCGCACAAAGTACCAAAACTCCTTAACGCCATTCTCCACCATCCTCCGCAGCTCCTCCTGAGTGGGTCCCGGGCCTGCAGTGGAAGTAGAACAGGGTTAAAAATAATAAATGCTGTATGATGAAAACAATGAGTTAATGATAACTACAAAGTCATTCCACTGGAAGAAGCAGGGTGGGAAGTTATGTCAAGAACTTTTCCATAATATCTGAGGATTGCGGTACAGAATATGAGCATAAAAAAAACTACTGGCAAATGCATAGTTTTGGAAAATAACCTCTAAACTTAACTTCTTTCAAAATTTGTCCCTGGGTGTTACTTTGACCTGATTATGAAACACTTGCTTTTGTGTATCATCTTGCATGTTTTTCACACACAGAAACTCTACACCCTGGCTGAGCCAAACAATGTGGACTAACCCACATGGATAACACAGCTGCTTGTTCTTGTTTCTGTAAAGAGAACGAGAGAGAGAGAGGAAAAAGAAATCCAAAGAAGGAAAGGATAGCCTGTTTTTTTTCACTTCCTGCCCTACTCTCTCTTCACACCCCTGTGTGGAAAAAAGCTGGAGGGTATTTTTAGCTTTTTTTTCCCCCCTGCGGCTTGATGGAAAGAGTGACCCTATGCTGCCCTCCAAGTATGTCCTTTTTTATTTTCCCTCTGTCCCTTTTCTCTCCTCTCACTCTCTCCTGCTGCCAATGGGGCATTCACACTGCTGCCACTTCATTCACACATTCCCCCGTTCACCTGACAGCTTTCCTGCCCTCTTAGAGTAGCAAATACACACATAACCCTGCCCATTAACAATAAGGCTTTGCCATCATCACTGCTGAGCTACGTATGCCAGGTTTTCACTTTAGGCAAAATCTGATAAGGGTGCAAACGATTTCTGTAACCTTGTTTCTGGTTCTGTTTACCATCTCCAGTGAGTTTCTGGAAACTGTGGATCTTCTGTTTGGCTCTGGTTAGCTGGTCCTCCAGGGAGCGTAGCCTTCCTGCTGCCAAAGATCCAGCTTCTGCCTGGCCCTCTGGTATCCTAGAGGACACAAATAGATGATGTGATTGGTGAGCATGACAGTGTAAGCACATCGATTCCAAAAATGTAGTTCAATGAATAAATGACTGTATGGATCAGCCAGTTCTAAACCACATTAACATGGCTGTGTTTAATCTCCACTTGTGACTTTTTCCTAGTTATGATAATGGCTGCTTTACAAACACTGTCAAACTACTTACAGTATGAAATGGAATTAGTTAGAGAAGAAATGCATCCAAAGCACTGCAGGTTAACCACTTCCACAACATCTTTGTTCTCAGGAGGTTGATGAACTCCTGCTGGTTTGTCTATAATAAATGGTCTGTTCTAATTTTTGTTCTGGAGAAAAATCCAGATGTAAAGACTTGTATTGTGTAGTTTGCACTACTGAAAATACTCACTTGCCAGGAAAAAAACAAACAAAATAAAACAATAATAAAACAATGGCGTGCAGCCTTCCAGAACTGGGCCTTCGTGTCTTCGTTCTGAGCTCAAAATGAAGTATGTTCAGACGACTGAATCACTTTGTGTTTGTTAGGTTCAACTTAACTTCTCCAAAATCCAACCGAGCAGCAACCGTGTCTGAACTGAATTACAGTGAAACACTAATAGTTTGTGAAATAAAAAAGAAGAAATGAAAAATCAAACATAAAGCCAGAATATAATTTGGTGTTGACTTTGGTTAAGGGCACTTTAAAGAGCTGATGAGTTTCTGATGCAGTACCTGTAGAGTTAAAAAGCTTTGCTCATGTAACAGAAACAAATTTAGTCAGTCATATTCTGATAAATCAAACCATATTGATATTCTAACAAAAGAGAACTATTTAAATTCAGTAAATAAACTATATATAGTATAATTGTTTGCTGTTTAACAACCAGTGGAAATTCCTCCATCTTGCTACACAAATTATAAATTATATCAGTGGAGGCCATTTGTTTTGTTGATGTGTGAAATGGACCAGAATAAATGGGATTACAATTATTACCAAATATATGTGTTTGCAAATAAGGTTTTATTCACACCCAATACTCTGCTAGACTCAGTTCGATTAGGGGCTGCAAGCCAATCTGAGCTTTTTTTCCATACTGAAGTAGAACAAACCGAACATTTTGAATAACATATTCCCCTCCTCGCCTGAGGTTGTGCTGCATCAACAATTACTGAAGGAGAAGACAATGAACAAGAAAAGTTGCTTATCTACTGGTTAATGCAGGGTAACTCCTGCTGCTGAGCGTTTTAGTAGGACCATTGCTTGCTTCTTTGATGCACATCAGGGTTTGGTTGCGCAGTCACATGTCCCCAAATGAACCAGTTTTCACACAACTAACTAGGATTCAGTTCAGAAGGGCTCGTGTGAACCCCCTAAAACACAACAACTTTATTTATGTAACTGCTTTTTTCTAGATAAAATGAAAATACCAAGTTCACTGGATTTATTTTAGAGCTAGAACATGAGGCCAGGGTGGGAGGTGTAACTCAAAGGAGGGACAAGCTCTCTCCAGTTTGAGATAAAACCTGCAAATTAGACTCCAGCATTTTCCTTTATCTCCTTTTGAAGGAAGAAAAAAAAGGCATCAAATGACTTGAAAGGCTTGACATGACGATGTCCTCAACAGTTGCATGCAACGATTCTTGTTGGTTAGTAGTAGTAAAATATTGTAGAATCTCCAGCTAAATGTGTGGGCTTAAAGCAGACATCTTTATGCAGCCTATTGAGGTAAGGACTGTGACATCATCACATCACAAGGGTGCCCGACCACATAAAAAACAGTTGTGCTCAAAAGTGTCATATATAAGTGAGAAAATTCCCAGATGAAAGACGTGGAGGAAAATTTGCTGCTTGTTAACTTTGAAATTTTGTTTGGACAGCAATTCAGGGCAATTAATCAAATGCAGTAACATATTTTTGTGCGCATATATGTAAATCGATCTGTGATACAACAGCACATTTTATTTTAAGTGTTTAGTCAATTATGTTACAGAGATAAATGCAAAAATATAAATTACCATATTAACTGCTCTGTGTCAGTGAACCATGAATAACTACAATGTGCAGGCACGGAAAAACACAAATGAGCACTCCGACATCCTCTGAACACCAAGTTCACGTCAGTCTGGGGAGGAAAAAAGAAAATAACCCAATGACAAGAAAAAAAGTATTTAAAACCAAATATGTCTAAATGCCCATGTGCATTCACCATAATGAGTCATCAAGGCATGCAAACTCAATTTGCTCCTTAAGTAAGGAACATCAGTCGCTGGCAGGCATAAAGATGAGACTTTTAAAGTTGCTGCAGCCTCTCTTGCCACACAACTCCCCTTCAATGTGTGAGCCTTGGTCCCCGAGAAGCCTTTGCCTCCCACTCCACTGAACACTAACTGAGCAATCTGCTTCAAAGCCATGAAAACTTGAGAAAAGGGCTTTTTTTTTTCAACATGATGTAACCCTGTGATGGACAATAGTAAACCTTTGTATACTTTCATGGAACAACATTTGCCCTAAATTTAGTTGTTTTTTTCCCCTTCTTTTTCATGAAATCTATGGTGTGACCATTACCTGACACAGATTTTTGAAATAAAACCCGGCAGCATTCCCTCTCTGAGAATCAGCTCTATTACTCTATTATCTCTTCTCCAATTGTATTCAACTAGCTTTTCCCATAGGCCACACCTTTATCTTCTAGTTACACCACTGCACAGGATGTAGGACTCTTAATAAAGTTACATCATTTCCCAGGGGTTATAAGTGCTGCTATAACTGTGACATACAAATAATATGATATCTCCTTCAACAAGGATGAAGACAAAAGGCAAAATCAGCTCAGGCTAATTACTGGGAACTTGGTACAGAGGTTATCTAGAATACAAACTGCAAGTGCAATTGTGTGAGAGTGGAAAAAACCCAACAATCCTCACCCAAGATATGTTGAGATAATATACACACACACAGGAGGGATACAACTTTGCACAGAAGCAGACTTTATAGCTCTAGAGAAACTGCAGCAGAGACAAAGCAGTTCAGCAGCATCTTAAACGATACAGGAAAGGTAACAGATGAGAAAACTGAGTTGGGTGGGGGGGGGTAAAAGCCGGAGACAATGAGCCCCACGGGCACCGTGTACTCAGTTGAAAAACAGGTAAAGAGCAGCATATAGCTCAGTTTCCTCTGAAATACCATCCCAGCTGTCACACCACTGGCTCCCGCCCCTCCTACTGCTAACCACAGAGTTCACAGGGTGATCAGAGTCGGTTGAAGCAGTTTAAACCGCCGGGACCGGCGTAACGGTATGGCATACGCATACTTCTGAGGGAAGATTTACCACAGTCTGGCTGATTTCAAATGAAAACTTGTGCACTGACCTGGAAAGCTATACATATGGAAGGAAATGTAAAGCGTTCTGGGGGGTAGATGAAAGACAGTTGCAGGATGCAATTTGCCTTTACATTAAGATGGAGCTTACATGAGTTTAAACAAGTGTATCCGTGTTTCGTGTGATGCGTCAAAGGCTGAAATTATATTTTCCAGGCTTTCCTGAGAACTCAGTGCCGCTAACCACTTGACTCCAATAAGTCAAGCTGATAAACAGCAGGAATGTGGCAGTGGGAAACAAATAGGTGGAAAAATACAACATTACCATGAAAACCTGAAACCGCTGCTTAGAAACCATTTTAAAGACTGCTATGGGATTCTTAAAGAGATAAGTACAAAGACAATTTATTGTACTACACTTTGTGTGTGTGTGTGATACTTTTTTTACAAATATTCCTACTTGTGTCCAATCAGTTTATGCCCCCCATTCTTTGCTGTGTCTGTGTTACAGCCAATGTAAATCCCATGTAAACTGATTCTGAATGGTGCATTCTTGCCTCGCATGCTCCAACACTTCAGCACATCCACAGACAGCTCCAACAATGGGCCTTGTGTGTGTGAAAGCAGATCTTCATGTGCAGGGCCTGAGGGACGACCAGGTCGATGGGAGTTCAGGGGTCGATCAGGTTTTCATCGCCTCCCCTGGTGTAGCACCATCAGGCACATGTCATTGTCTCCACAGGAGCAGTGGCTCCATGCCCGAAGTGACTGACAGCTGCAGTGAGGGCGGAGTCATACAGGCCGAGCAACTCGACCTCGTGCTCACCTCTCATTAATGCTGCAGGGGGACTGGTGTGTTGGCGCAATGCCTGTCACTCAAATCAATCAAGAATGGCCTGAATCACTGGACTGCATCTGTAGGCCTGGCCAGGTGATACTAATTTGAATCCAAGTGTTTGACTGATATATTGATTAACTACACATGACAAATCTAAAAGAGTTCAGAAAAGCTGGTTAAATGTGTGAGAACTCTAGCAGCTTCAACACATATATGTTTGTTTTCAGCAATTGTGCTAATTTGTGATCAACAAAAATCATTGCTCCACGTAAACTCGCTGTCATAAAGCAAATAAGAGCCTGTCAGATATGTAATGACTGCACCTACCTGTCTGATAATACATCTCTCTAGTACTGCTGCAGTGTAATGACACTAACCAAGTTAAATTTTACTCTGATCTATAAATCTGTCTGAATGGAGCGAGTTTGCAGGGCAAGAACTCAACATGATGTGTAATAATGTCAGTTTTATGGGTTTCAATCTCTCTGAGGCCACTCATAAAAAATGAAGGCACTTGTGTGTTGGTTAAGGCACTTTGAAGGTGGTGAAATGAGTTAGCCTTGTGTTGTACTAGTCGATGAGTGAAGCTAGTAAGTTGTTACATAGTCTGTCATTTTGTGACAGTGGAGTCTGGCTAGGTGCCATGCGTCTGTCAGCAGTTTGCTTGTTAAACGAGGGTAGAATGAGGCAGAGGTGGAAGAGAAGGATGAAGGTGAAGAAGGAGGGAAAGTGGGAGTCGGGGTAGGTGATGAACAGTGAAGGGAGGGGCTGTGATGGGCAGCTCAATAACAGCCTCTTTGCATCTATTAGGGCTCTAATGTAAGGATAAGAGACACTACAGGAGTTCTCTCCTGAGCTTGTATGTGGTCATTTTAAACACACATATGCACAAAGATACAGAATTAAACAAAGCAACTCTTCTCAATAGCTCCTAAAGCTTACTATCAGTTGGCTGCCTGCTTACATGTTTTGCTGGATACTTATTTGAAGCTTAGAGGGACTTGAAAAGGCACTGCCCCAGTAAACAACTGAGGAGACCTCAGTCCCCGATCAACAACCGAACTCAATAACAAGAAACAAGCGTGCAGTGTGTCAGAGACCCATCTGGACATCGGCTGAAAGACGTGCTCGCTTTTTTTTTTATGCCATGAATTCCACCTTTGTTTTTGAGCCAATTTTAAACAATTACAAAAGCAAGGGATTTAATCAGAGACCAGCTGTTTGAAGCAATGCATGTGAGTGTTTTTATGTTTGTGTGCACTGATGAGGAGGCCCCGCATCAAAGTGAATTGGAATATCACAGAGGAACAGCAATGGCAAGATCTAAAGTGCTCTGTTAATACGACACACCTCCCCTGTGCAGGAAGGCGAACACACACATCCATGTGCAGAGCTACTGTTGGGCGTGTGAGGAGAAACAGCATGCGGAGATAAGAGCAGAACCATCTGTCTTGCTATTACGAATAGCGTGAATGTGTGAAAAATGCTGTTTGGTTAATGGACTCAAGCAATGTGATGTTGTTTTTCAAAACAACAATGAAATCTGTTGAGGTGTGTGACAGACCATCCATCTGTCACACGCAACATCTATGACACTACTGATCAGCTTTTGGAACTGGACATGGGTCAGCTGATAAAATCTTGTTTAACCATGTTTAGCAATGCAGTTTCAGTCATTTCACTGCCTCATTGCAGCATTGGAGTTATTATTCTCATTGGACTGACAGGAAGCTAAAGGCTGTACTTGTTGGGCTAAGGCTTTTCTAAATGAGGAGTTTACTGACCAGACAGAGCTCATCAGGTAAATTATATTTGCAGTCAGCTGTGTTTTCTTCAAAATTTCAGTTCAAGAGTTATAAGACTAACAAAATTCTTTTCTAAAGCACTTAAAATGTTGATATAGCGTTGACTGGCCCAAGAAATGACCAGTATACACCAAAAACGCAAGCTACTCTACCACACCACTTTCCCAGATGTTCAGAAAAGATCTGGATTTCTTACCAGAGCAAAGAGTCCTACAAGGAGTTTGTAACATATCTGTGAAGCCCTGTTTCCACCAAAGGGTGTGGCTTGTCCCAGGACAGGACGATTTATTTATTTATTTGCATAACCACAAGTCAAAACTGAAAAAGGTGCCAGAATATCAAATCTGCGCCATCCTACTTTTTTGGGACCCTTAGTTTGCCAACCTCAATAAGAACAAAGCGGGAACAGCAGCATGTTTAAATATACAGTGGATTTCTTTGTTGTTTCAAGTCACATGCCAAGACAAACGAACATAAACTGCTGGATGTCTGCCATTATTGTCCTTTGCTTATGTGCCGCATTCTTCGTCTTCGCACAGCTTAACTCTTCATACTGCACTTTGAAGCGCTGCCATAAATGGTAGAACAGATCAGTCATGCTTTATCCTTTAATCGAAACCTCTTTTAAATATTCTCTGCAAAAAACATTATTTTGCCGCTCACCTGCAGCTTTGAATATCCTAAAATAACTGAGCCACCAGCTAACCAAGAGTGAGTGGTATGAAAGGGGGCAGTGTTAGTGTGTTATAGTCAAGGAAAGGTAAAATGGGCCACTTGACACTAGAACTACCAGCCTACGAAAATTTTCGTTGGGGCGTGGTCTCGAGGGGGGGGCAATTAACGCCTCATCGTCTGCCTGTTCTTATGTAAAGTTACTGACATGAAGAATTTGCATTTGCTTACTGAGCCACCAAGAAGAACCTCCCCACCCCCAGTTAGAAAGTTTGTAACTTTCAGGTCAGTTGGTTGTTGATCCACTGAGTGCACTCAAGGAATAATATGTTTGCTAAAATATAATGTTGAACATCTGCGCCGTCAGATCTCTAGACTGGCATATGTCACCACCAGCAATCAGTATTTTTCACTGCCGTCTGATTTAACTGATCTGTAAAATCAACTAAAATTATTTGGGGAAAGTAAACTCTCCATGTACCGCCATACTGCAGGGCTGCCAACTCTCACGCATTGGCCGCGAGACTCACGCATTTGAGTGGCTTCTCACGCTCACATGCTAAACGTCCGATTTCTCACACTGAAATACACATATATGCCGGCTATTTGAGGGGTTCAGGAAGATTCCTCGTGGCCCGCATTACTTTTGGGCCGGTGTCCCAGCATAAGTAAAAAAAGACACTGCGTGGCGGTTCACTCACTGCTCATAGATCAGTCCGACACGCAGAGATGAGCGTAGATATTTTAGCTCCACAAACAGTAACGATGCGCAGTTTGATGTGTGTGAAGCCAACAAACTTCATTAAATATCAGAGAATCATAATACAGGTGATGAGGCGATCTAAGGAGGAGGACGACGACAGGTGTTGCTAGGCGGAGACAGATGTTACTCTGAGTCTCTGAGTTGGTGCTGTGGGCAAGTACTATCAGGTAATATCAGGTAGTATCAGAGAGGGAAAATGTAGAGCTGGTGAATCCTGTATGAAACAATGTTACTGGTTTTGGGGAAAGCGATTTATGTCTGCCTGCTGCAAGATTTACATTTTTGTGTTGATTTTTTAACAGCAGGAGTCCCTGCAATCTTAAAATTAAGCCTTCCTGTTTTGTTCAAATGTGCAGTAATAAAAATCAGCCACTCATTGCTGATAGCGGAGTTTATTTGGGATCTGAAAAAGACTTTCATGATCAATAAGTTATGCCTACAGACACTGTGAGGACAGGACCACTGCTAGACATAGGGCTCTGCAGGGGCCCAGGCCCCCCATAACTCAAGATTTTTTTTTTTTTTTATTATGAAGACCTGCAATTTTTATAAAATGGACAGTGTCATGTTCCATCTGCTTCCCTTTGCTAACCCGACAATAATAATAAAAATAATAACAAAAATAAAGTTGTAATAGACTGTGAAAAAGTCCTCCCTTTTGTGAGCTGTCAAACAAAAGTAAAAAATACAAATAGAGAATTTATAATCTAATCAAATGTATAAATTTATATAGATTTAAGTTAGAAAATAATTCCAATTGAGGGGCAGCTTCTTATTAATTTCTTAGAGAAGAGAGGTAAGCAGCACCTGAACTAAAACAGAGTTTGAGCTGACATCAGCAGCAGTTGTCTAGGCAATAAGTTAAGATTCATTTGGGGACAACAGATTAATTTCTATCTAGTTGTTTCTGCCTCGTAATTAAAAACAGTTCCACTTTGTGTCAATATGCTAGTCCTTTCCCACTGATCAATCATGACAAATTTGGTATCAATGGATTCCTTGTAATTTCAGGATTGTGCGGATGCTCCTGACATTGTGTTATCTGATAAACTAAATGTTGATAGCACATGATCTACTGTAATTCTTTAAATTAACAAAATAAAACAGGAACATTTTCCAACAATGACTGATCAATAAGTTAGAGTCTGATTATTATATCTCCTATTTCTGATTTCTAGTGTTGAGGACCACATAGTATACAGTAATTCTAACACAGCAAACTATAATGAAAATTATATTGATACAATTTTAAAAATCAGTGCCCAGCCTTAAAGTAAGGCAAGATGGTAAAAACAAAAGAGGGATGACTTAGTTTAAGAAATCGCTTTTGGTCATTACAAGCAGGTCACTTACCTGAGAGATTCGGCCATGCGCCGCAGGTCTTCATTCTGTTGCTTGAGCCGCTCCAGCTTGGCCAGGATCTTGGAGAGCTCTCGACTGGACCGCTCCGGATGCTCACTGTCTCTCACCAAGTGACCACCAATGTAGAAGAGGAGTGTGCCCCAGGCCAACAGCACAAGGGTAATCCAACGCCATGAACCTGCCCAAGGCCGCATGGTTCAACCACGCCCACCCAAAAAAGCCTTGTGATGTGCTTGTACACCCACCGGCCCACCGGCCCGCCTGCCGGATGCTCCGTCACCACAAATGCCACAGCGCTAACCGTGGTACTGGCATCTTTGCAAGGATGGTTAATGACAGATGGGATGGAGACGTTTCGTGAGTCGAGTGTTTTTTTTAAAAAAAAAAGGCAAAAGGTGCTACTCCAGTGATCAGACTGTCTTTTCTGTGTGCTAAAGCATGGCTAGCACACTCAGTAGTTTTTTGGCAGTCTGATCGGTGTTTTCCTCCACCCAGCTCCGTGTCGACAAGCTTATCCAACACCACTGTGCCGTGTCTTTCCTTTCCCACAGGAATCTGTTATTCAAGTTGCATCCTGTAAAAAGATAAAGAAAATAAATAAATATGAGTTAGCTGAGCTTTTGCATGACAATTTTGATTTAGCAAATACTCCCTGAGCTTGCTGGTCAAACAAAAGCAATTCTGACGAGGAAAGCAAAACATGAGACAGACAGTGCCACACACAAACAGTGCAAAGAACAGTCAAGATGCTGCTGACTGATCTCGACATAACCCTGTCTCAGCAGCCTACAGGATTGATCAGTATGACACAGCAATTTGCATTTACACAGTGATGTGCAGTCCCTTAGCTGTGCTGTACTGCTGTCGAGATAGAACACACATGTCCCACTTTCAGCATAGCGTCTGTTTCTACATTACATACACACTTGTAGTCACGCATGATGAAGTCTCTCAAAGTCCAGCCAACCCAGCATACCTTTAAAGAAGCAGCCACACCACAAACAAATGTCTTTTTTCCTCCACACCAGACAGTGCACCCTCACCCACAGAAAACCACAACCCACTTCCAGCACCTAAAAGATCACCAGTTAGTTAATAAAGTCCCACATATGTTCTCCCTGAGCATTTTCCTGCTTTCTAAATGGCCACTGCCGACCCCGGGAAGCTCTGTGACAGAATGCAACATTGTCAAGGTGATGCAATGAACAGAAGAAAAAAAAACAAAAATAAATCCCTGGATCATCACTTTTTTTTTTTACCCCAAAGCAGCAGGGGAGATGGTGATGGACGCATGCTGGATTTTTGAAGCAACCTTCGCTGTCAATTCCCAAACAAAGTCCTGCCACACAGCTGAGGCTAGACCTGTGATGGGATGAAGACTGGCAGATGTGTGTAAGCGCAAAGGTGTGTGCACCATAATCTCCGATTCTGTATCACAGCATGCTGGAACAATGCCAAGCATCTTAGACTTTATGCAAGTGGCTCTGGTAAGATGGATTTGATTGGCATATTACAGAGTTTCTGGTGTTTATGTCTGGGAACGTTCAAGACGGATCAAATGTTCCTGCTGGGGTTTGTCCGGCAGCTCACAAGTAGGTTATCAGTGGCTCATATTTACCATGCCGGTATACTTGATATGTGGGGCATAAATGCTGCCGTGCTTGGATTCTGTAGAGATGGCTACGATACAGGAAAGGTAACTCATTAAAACAATTATCTCTACTTCTGCAATAATTTCTAACTGAATGCTTGGGGATACCTGGAATCTGTGCAGATGTTCGCTCCTTACTGGTGCCCCCATTGCAACTAACCAAGGTTGACACACCAGCGGCTCCTCTGTATGCATGAAGCACGACAATGTGCTGAGCTGTGTTTTATTATGGAAAATAAGAGGTGCAGAAGAATAGCACTGCACTAGTTAATGCATGATTGGGACTTCACTAAAAGCCAGGCTGAATAAACCAATGTCACAGTGTTTGACGAACCATAATGAGCTTTTTTTCAAAGCAATTCTTCAGTGGCCACTAGGATAAATTTCTTTTCCACCAAAGGGTCAAGGGCACAAATCCACTTCCTGATTTTGATTGATCAATGAAACAGAACAATAAATATTAATGTCAAAATCCCCAAAGTTGAACCATTTTCAATCAAAGATATGCACGCCGAAGGGCCGGGACGGTGTATTGAGTATGCTTTTGCACAGAGGACGTTGAACGTTATTAATCCTCAATGTCACAGGATTCATACAACGCTGCCATCACACTTTTGGCAAAATGTTAGATAAACTCTTAGACAATAATTGCAAAATTACTTCCACTTAATACTTCAGTCAAAGCTGTAAGACACAGTGAGATAATCTAATTAGATTACTAGAAGCACACACTGGGTAGAGGTCAGGCAGCAGAATCTGATATCAACCACTTGCAATAAAATAATGAAAACAGCCAATAATCAATATTAAAGAAATGTAGCTCACCTCTGAATGTACAATACCTGCGGGCTTATAGGTCGACTCTGTTTTAAAAGAAAAGCCTCCTTCGCTAGCAGTACATTATGACCATTATCAAATACTGTCAATGGCTTCAGAAAATGAGTAAAGATGCTTTTACAGTTCCTTTTCATCATGGCTTTGAGCTTAGCTTTGGCTTTGATGAAGTGGCACAGGAGAGGAGAAACACATTATAGTTTCAGATAGCTGGGTTTTATAATTACAAAAATGAGGAGACATCTATTGAGTCCTGCGTCCGCAGAAAGTGGCCTGATTAAAGACAGACTGTTACTGTGCTATGATACTCCACTAAAATTTGTTCCACTGATGAAGATCTGTCAGTGTAATGTTCCACTAGAAATACAGTCAAGCGGAGCACTGCAGCTTTTTGCCTTTTCTAAAACCTCTCACATTTTCCTTCAACTCACAGGAGAGCAAGAGGGTACATAAATTATGGAAATTATAATAATGCCTGTTAAATAAATAAGAGTTCCCCACTGTGGCACAATCGTTTCTATGCTGAACTGCGTGACAGAGATGCTGACAGTGGGATTTTAGAAAAGTTGGCCTTATGGTGCTTCTTTTCTTTGCTGCTTTCTTCCACCTTGCCTCTCTTTCCTCCATCCCTAAAGCAAAGTGAAAACCTGATTGCTGGCTCTTCGCTACTATATAAAACATGAAATATTTGATTTCATTTGAATGTACAACCCTGCTACATAACGGCTGGAAAACAGACGTTATTCAGCAATTCTTGTCTGCACCACACACTCACTCACCAAACCCTCCTTATGACCTTGCGTATTAAACTGCATCATTCTCTTTCAATGCAAAGGTCGGTAAGGTGTACGGAGCCCTGCAGGGTGGACTGCCAGCACTGTCACAAAATGTCCCTGTGCTGCAGCGACATACAGCAGCCAGAGGGGTCAGCTGGAATGACCCGTGTTTCAGTCCTATTGGTGATTTTTCCAGTGTGACTAAGGCTGCATTAGGGGTCATCTATCAGCAGCCTCTGGTCTTCAGATAATAAGTACTGCGATGAGGTTCACTACTGAATTATGCATACACCTCAGCTAAGGACAGCTTCTATTACACCACTACCGCTCAACTTAGAGGACAACTGGAAGGGAGCATCGCCTACACATACAGTAAATCAACATATCTATCTATCTATCTATCTATCTATCTATCTATCTATCTATCTATCTATCTATCTATCTATCTATCTATCTA
>JBAMHW010000025.1:18052428-18074809 GCA_037177495.1 Rhadinocentrus ornatus
CATCATGTTTGAAAAACTGGATTCTCAGAAAAGGCCTGTGTAGCATGTTCTACATGTGTGTGCAAAGGCTTTGAAAGATACTGTCACATCCCTTGTTGTGGTATGTGGTATGAATGAGCTAATCAATAAAATTCAGTCCATCGCACTGCATTGAAGGCATTAAGAGCTGAAAATATTTGCATCATGTTTGAAAAACTGGATTCTCAGAAAAGGCCTGTGTAGCATGTTCTACATGTGTGTGCAAAGGCTTTGAAAGTGTTACAATAAAGTTGGCTTAAGAAGTCTGAAAAATGTCTGAAGTCCTGTAGAGTTTGGTCAAAAGAGGAAAATTCTGCATAAACTGTATAAGACAAAGATGTAAAACGGGTAATTATAAGCAGTTTTTTAAATTAAAATGATGTTGAATTGCTTTAATTTCTAAATAAATTAATTCCGACATATTAAAAATGTGTGTCTGTGAGTGTTTGAAAATGTGTGTGTAAGTGTGCGGGCATGAGCCCAATAAGGCAGAAACAGTGCCAGTAGCCTTTGAGGAAGGAGCATGTGTCCGGCATCCACCACTGTTGTGCTGGGTCACAGATGTCACCTGCTCCAGCAGCCTGCCTCACCCCAATCGCCCTCCCCCATCACTCCCCCGCTTGTAAACAGCTCTACACCGAAGGCGACAACAAGAGGCTTGAAGTTTCAATGTTAATTTGGTTTCTACAAAAAAATAAATAATAATAATGATTTAAATCCAGGTCGTTAGTTCACGAAAGTCGACATAAGTCTCTCAGATTAACAAGAGAAATGCTAACTGGAGCCACTGGCTATGTTATGTTGCCACAACCCTGCCAAGGACTGACGGTGCAACCTACAGTCAATTAAACACTGCTGGCTGGTGGGTTGGTCGCCTTAAACACAGCTAATCAGCCTGGAAAAAAAACCTGGCAAAGAATAATGAATAAGTGAAGGAAAAATACTTTATTTATCTCAGAGGGAAATTTCGAAATTCTTAGATAATATCAGCGACAGGAAGGAGTGTGAAAAACCACCACCACATAGAATAAATAAACAAAGAAGTGTGTGTTTGTGTTTGAGAGCATAAAGGCTCTGCTAATCGTTCAAAGGGCTTCCCTTGCAATAGTGCGGTCATCTTTTTGAGAGGGCCTGAAATTCCTTTTTGCACGCCTCACCACTTGTTTGCTCACGAAGGCGAGCACGTGTTACCACAGGAATCCTCCGTGGAGATTACTGATGTGTGCATCTCCTTCCTTCTCTGTGTGTGTGTCTCTCTCTCTCTCTCTCACACACACACACACTGAATGTGCCCACCCACACATCACTGACATTTCTTTTTGGAGAGTCTTTAAATTACCACGCATATTAGTGAAGCACTGTGAAGGCAGCTTTTTATTATTCCTCTTAATCTCGTGTGCTTTCAGGGTCAGAGGCTGCCCCTGATCTCCTTGCTTTCTCCTTCCCTTTCTCCTTAACTCCTCCGCCACTGCGTTGTGTATCCCCTTCCACCCCTCTGCCAGCAGGAAGAGACAAGTGGTTACACCCAGTGTCTCAGGGGAGCCCGCTTCTGCTCTGCTGTGCACAAATAGATTGGGATAGGTCAGCACACTCCTGTTACATGCCTCCTTCTCTACCCTCACTTGCAACCAATCTCCACTTGCTTCAAACTGTGACTCACAGCAGGACAGTTTTGCAAATGTTAATGACAAGAAATATAAAAGAACCAGCTTTCTGTCATCATGATCACCTACCTTCTTGTAGACTTATTTGCTAAAGCTGAACAGCCAATCAGGCTTTTTCCAACATTCTGGCTTGCACTCTGTGGCCATGAGTAGCTAGTAGCAGTTGTAGCATGAACAAAAAAAAATAAATAAATAATTATATTCCTGTAAGAATCAACAGAGGGGGAAACAATAGTTCACACAAGTTAGAAAGCAGGGGCATGAGTGCAAGTTGGAGTCCTATGCTTTCTAATCCCAGTTAAGACAAGCTCGGCGGGCTAGCCGACACAAAGGAGCTCAGTCCACTGTTAGTGGAATTAAGGCAAAGCCTCCTTTCTGTTGTAATGCTAATCCACAAGACAATGATTATCTGTGGAGCAACATCACCCTGCTGATAAACATTGCTATAAGAGTGCCTGAATTAGGGCACCAATTATCAGAGGAGATGATACCAATTGAGGCAAGTGATGCTGCTATATGACTGAGAAAGGCGTTTTGTTATTTCAGTCAAGTGGATGGATCAGCTTTGAAACGGAGGGGTTTTATTTTGGCAAGAAGTTCAATTGTGTATATGTGCTCAGGATGACAGCCATAGGTACCAGATTGACTCAATAACGTGATCTCTGTGTATGTGAGATGATAATGAGTAAGTGTGACATCAGGGTTGCAGCTTGCCTCAGTGATCCTCTGATGTGACAGCACAGCAGTTCAGGTAGTTGCACTGTTTTAGTTTTTGTTTAAACATCAAGAGTTTCAAGATAACATAGCAGTGGATTCAATCCTTCATTTGCAGCTCAAATCAAAGTGAGGAGGAAAAGCTCTGGATGGGTGTTTAAAGTGCCTCTCTAAGTTGACATGCCAACTTCAATTCTTTGCACTTGTCGCAACATCAAAGAAAAGTAAAAGAAAAAAAAACAGCGAAGGAGAGGCTGTTTTCTTGAGCAGCTTGTCACACAGCTATTTCAGAGATACACGTTTGAAAACTTGGTAGCATCGCCGGCATCACACGCATCTCCTCCATCCTCGTCAAAGCTAGCTCTGGGCGACTGACACAAATAGAATATATCCCACTGGTTCGGACCGACTCCACGCTGTCTTTCTGGTCCTCTATCACACTTTCCTGCTGTTTGTGTGAATAATGTTTTATCCTTTTCTTTTTTCTTTTTAGGAATGTGGTCAGTCACTTGCTTTTCTCCCTCTTTTTTCATCTGTCTTACAGCTCCAAACAGCACAACAGGGCTTGGACTGCTGTGTCATCACACAAAGTCCTATTAGGGGCTTTTATTTCTGACTGGCATGTTGTTGTTGCTCTCCTGACCGCAGATAAAACCGAGGACTGGATCTGCCAAACTGGCCCCTTTAAAGTCCGTCCTGCACTGATGGTGCTGGCAATGCGGAGTCGTCGGGTTGCAGGGGATGTTGTACAACATCAGCATGAAAAGAGAGAAGTAGGAGGTGGTGCTGTGTGATGCAATGCCCCTTGGGCTATATGACTGACATGTCGGATGCAAATAGTTTTGTGCTGGTTTACCCAGGGCTTTGTTTTTGGTGATTGCCAGTGCTATCACTCTAAATGCTGAGGAAGGACTGAGGGGCTTCAATAAGCTTGTACGGGCAATAAAAAAAAAAAGTGCTGATTAGGTAAAAGAGAAGATGGTCTTGGAGCCAAACTATAAGAGGTTATATCCTGTAGATGAATTATTAAAACTTATATCAGTGTAATAAAGCCTAAACTAATATTCACCTAATAGCTTAACACAGGAAAAAGTTTCTCTCTTAGATGTGAAACTGCAATGAAATGGGGATGATGTGAAAAAGACAATGGCTCAATTCACCCTCAACATTACTGCTTTTGTTTGAACATGCTGCCTCTGTCATTTCTGCAATTATTTATTTTAGGAGTGAAATGGAAATTACAATCAATTCCCCCCCGTTTTTACAGAAAATTATTGCAACAATGTTTTGCTGTAAGAGTCACACGTGTGCAACCTGCACTGCACAAGGATCAAGATGCATCTCTAAAATGATATTTATACCTCCAACATGAGCATTATAAATCATTTTATAATGCAATCAATAGCTGAACGATTGGGAATGAGACTTTTCTGGCCAACAGAACTCCTTTACACCCAGAAATACGATTAAGCAACAGAGGTAGAAACATCACAGAGAGGTCCAATAAGAGATATTCCAACTGTATTCTAAAGGCAAAGCTCCTGGAATTGTTTCAGAATACATCTAAGTTAATTTCACATTAAATCCATTCTGCAAATGCACTGCAATTGCAATAAATGTCAAAACATGCTGATGTAATGTTTTCTTTGTTTTGCAGATCTAGTAGCTCTGCTATTCAGTCCATTTATGGAAATTGCATAAAAGTATAAATTAAAGTCAACTGGCTGTAAGGAACACTGCAATTTCTTACCTGATGATTAGTCATTATCCAAAGTTTCTGCACTTAGTTGAGAATACTTTTTTTTTTTTTTAAAGACAAAATTGTCTCTCAAAGCAGACTAAATTAGCTGCATTTACTTGTGTTGACATTTGTAAGAAAGATGTTTCATGGCTACCAAATAGGTAACTCTGGAAAGAAAAGTCTGGATCCTAAAAGAAGAACATCTGATTTATTCTTTTCTTCCTAAATTTACAACATTATGGGGATTTTTTTCCATCACCGTGGAGTCACTTGTTGCACACCAAATAATAAACAATGTTTTCATGTTGATGAAAAACATTCTGGACTATTTTAAATCTGTAACACAGAAGCTGAAATGTTAGGACTGAGGATTTACACACCTTCAACGTCATTCCTTCAACATTTTTCACCTCTTTTTGTTACCACATTAATCTTTTGCTGATGTCCTCAATTAAATCCACTTCAGTTCAGCTGTATAGTTATGAGAAAAGGAGCTAGAAAATAATCTATTCACAGATACTCCCACACTGTTGAAAACCATTAATATGTGATGAACAATGCATTCCAGTAGTGATTGTTATAATTACTATTTGGTTGTACCTACTTTCTTTAAGCTTTCTTCACCTAATTTGAATGCAGTTAGTGATTTCCTATATTTCCCAGAGTGCTTTTCAACAACCACCGGAGAAAGAAGATCTATCAAGCTGAATGGAAGAGGATATTTGATTCAGCTCTTGGTTTTAAAAGTATGTTGCAAAGTAAAGACTGTAGCACATAAGTTCTTCATGCACGTACATCAGAACAAAAACAAGTTCTTTCTCTTTTATTCTGAAGAGCTGAAATCTGAACTTTATAATAAGTGGGGGGTCACAAAGTTAGATCTGACAGGACAGCCTACTCAGTTGGTCAGTTTGTTAAGAGTGCTGAGCATCAGGGAATTGATCTTTCCAGCAGTGAATGCTTGCATTAGCAGTGCCTGAACACGAATTTTGCTGTTTATTCACAGCATGACTGCTGTCTGATTGTCACCCCACCGTCTTCCAGACGACCGAGCTGTGCCAGGTAACAAGACTCCTACGATGGAAATCCAATCAGGCCAATCCTCTACGATCCCTTTCAATCCTCTCAGCCGCCACCCAACACTACCGCACCAGTAACACAATGCATATGCCACAATAGATTCGGAGATGGATACGTGTTGATCAACCACCTTACCTCTTGTGAATTTAGAAAAGGTTTCGAGGGGGAGCTTAGTGCTAAACGAAACCCTGAATTTGCTCCATGTACAGTGTACCTGACCTTACATTATGGCCTTTCTCAGAAGGGGTCATAGAGATGAATTTACCCTTTAAAGATCAATAGTGTAACACTAATAATCCACAAACACATTGCCACCAACCAAAGCAAACAAAGCTTCTGGGAAACAGAGCAGGAATGACTGGCACAAACAGCCCCCTGCCCATGAGCAGGATAATGCACACCTTTCATCATCATCCAGGTCCCACTTTCCAAGGGCCTGGGGTTGAACCCTCTCTAGACCAGTGGAGAGGTCATACACAGGCCACTTCATACTGCCTAGCTCCGAATCGGATACCCCCGGCTAAATGGAGGGCATTCAGCATACGTGTGGGTAGAGGTTGAGTGGCTGCTGAGAATTTTGGCTCCATGTTGAAAACAGAATATCAACCCCCGCCCCCCCATGTAGAGGCAGGCCTGTCAAACTACCTTTTTAACCGTGTGAGTAAATGTACCCATTCTGTCAGATGAGCTCATAGCCGTGTTCTTTTCTATTCCCCTGTGTGTGTGTGTGTGTGTGTGTGTGTGTGTGTGTGTGTGTGTGTGTGTGTGTGTGTGTGTGTGTGTGTCTTTGTGCGGCTGTGCATTCTGTGTTCTGATCCCAAAACAAATTTGGGCAATTGTCACTGTGATCCCAATGCCCAGCATCTGCCTCACTGGCCTTTTTTTTATGCTTTGGAGTGGGCAGAGAGGAGATGATGTGAGTGATCTGAGTGCTTGTGCCTCAAGCTGCACAGCTGTCTCAATTACAACCACTCATCTCTCCTGACGCTCCATCCTCCCTACTCTACCAAACTGCTTTACCTTTTCTCCAAACCTTTGTCCCGTGTATCCACAACTGTGAGCTGCACTTTCAAGGGACTGATTCTGGAGAGAACTCGTGGATACCAAAGCAGATTCAAATGCAGCTTTTAGTAAGACGCTGTAGGGTGCCACCGCTTAAGACCCAGGCAACACGGTATCTTGTCAGGCAGCTGAGATTTTTTAGCAACATCTCTGAATCCCTCCAGCCCTCCATGCTTGCTCTGATCCTGGCCTGAGCCATGGACTCTCAGGGTCTGAAAGGCTCTTTGAAGAACCATGGATACTGAGTATCAGGGGATTTTGTGACTATGTGGGAAGCTTTGGGGCGCCGTTTGTGTCCCACAGTGAATCCTTGAACAACTTCTGATGAGCTAAATATTTTCACTGTGTCATACCGGCATGAATCCAGTTCTCCATGCAGAGGAGGTGCAAAAAACTTCCATTCTTCACAATTCTCTGCATTCATAGTATTGCAAAAGTAGAATAAATACATATATTAAATAAATATTGTGAGACTCAAATTAATGCAAAGCCACACAGGAGACAGTGTAACAACAAAGAGTTTAAAGAACAGAGAAGGGGGGGGGGAGTAAAAGGAAGGAATCTAAGCGCTGCATGTTCATGGGTACATGCCTATTTCTGGACAGCTCCAATGAGCCAAAAAGACCCACTTCCCAAATCAGATTGCAGTAGCAATAACTCCCTGAGATATGCACAAAAATACACATCTTCTCTGATGTGTGTGCTCCGCATGCTGGGCAGCCTGGCTGCAGGGCCAAACAGAGCTGGGGCAGCAGACTGTTTGAGGTGGAATCCGGGTCAGGATCTATAACTGGTCAACAGAAGCGGAGGCAGAACACACTCAAAGTCACCCCACAACCCAAAAATCAACAAACATTCAAACACCCTGCAAATCGCTGCAAAGACAAAAGCAGCTTAGGCATTATGATGTCTAGATACAATTTCTACACGAAGCTAATCTGATGCTACATGTCTGCTGGCAAAGTTCCTATTGTGCCCCATCTCACAGATTTCCTATTCAGAACTTCCCTTCTTCAATCCTGTTTTTAAACTCTGAGTGAGACAGGTCGGCCACCAGCAAGACATTAAGACAGGCAGACAACAGGACAGGGCTTTTGGGGCATTTTTTGTCTCCTACTGGAGAATGCTATCAGCTGGATCAGGCTAGCCTGTTCAAGATGAGCTTCAGCAGCCTCACGGGCCAGTCCACTATTCTCCATGGAAACCTGCCTCATACTCACACTGTGATTGGCTGGTACAATCACTAGACAGGCACTCTGTCTTACAATACAGATAATAATGGCCTTCTGGCAAGATGACAGCAGGAGAAGAGTGATGCAGAAGGATTTTTTTCCCCCTACAGATTTTGCCCTTTAGAAGGACTTCATTTTGCACATATCTGCACTGATGATACACACATAATATGCAAGTCAGTTACTCAACATCCACTACCCTTTATGGCTAAGAAGTTCTAAATCCTACAGTTAATTATTATCACATTTATTAAGTGATGGTCTAAAAATGCTTAATGGTGGATGAGAAAACAAACCCGACTTCAAATAAAAAATGTCAACATTGGTTGGTTAAACAGAGATGGCTCACTAAACCATGTTCATAAAGCTTTTCTTAAATCAATCTAATCCTGAATCTTAAGTCCTTCAGAGTAAGACTTAAAAAAGGGCATGTCCAGGTATCCATGCATATATAACCATTTTGGTCTTTCCCATCCTCCCAACAGAAACAACAAAGATAAAAAGCTTCTTTTTGATGGCTTATGCTCTATTTACAATTTATTGTCTGGGATCCGAAATACCCTGCACAGAGATTAACAATGCCAACAAACAATGCTTCCAGATGAGCCTTCCTCTTTTGGTAACATTGTTACCAGAGCTCGCTACAAGCATTAGTGTGTCTGATATAGGCTTCATTTCAGCATTCTTTGTGCTTGTAGCAATGAGGCCCTCAAAACTAGAAACATGTCTTCAAATGTGTTTATTTCTTTCACAGCTCTGTTCAGACTTTTTTTTTTTTTTCCTTCTTCTTCTCCCTCATCTGTCTGACATTTTTAGAAAAAAATAGAGGGATATATCTGGGACAACAAGAGGGGAAAGGGGATGTATACACAGCACACTAAAGCCAATATCAAGCATTATACACACACTGTACACTGAGCCAAAACACTGTGATGCTTGAAATTAGAATGGCTTTTCATGCAAACAGAGGCGCTTGCTGTGCAGGTGACAGGCTGATATTGCAGACAGAAATGAAGTGAAAAACAAATCCAAATGCTATTTTAAATAAAAATGCTGCTTGGCTGTGAGTTGCTGCACTAAACCAAATGCAGAAACAGTGCTTGCCGCGTGATAAATGCCTACATTTTAAATACAGGTTCAACCATGAAATGAGTCACCACCCTTTTTGCTCATCGCTCCGCATCCAACGTCATTAGCAGAGCAACGGTAATATGTTTAATGACTCATTAGTCAAAAATGAAGACAGACAGTGGTGTGAGGCATTAAAGGTGGCGGCACAAAGGGCAGAGAAAGAGAAGGGAAAATGTAAGGAAATTGATAAGCAGAGGTGAGGGAGGCAGCTTCTCTAGAAAGAAAGTTCTCCTGCATTACAGATTCATTATCATGTTTCACAGGAGCCGCATGGTAGAAAAGTCACTCTTTTTTCCAATGCCAACCAGTGCTGGCATTCTTCACAAAACTTCAAAAATGACAAGAATATTTTCAAGTGTCACTGTAGAAGCCATTATTTCTGTTTTATGTTAGGTTCAGGTTTATTGTGGTGGTGGCGTTTGTTTACATTGGAATGGCACATGTGACCTATTTTTTCCCTCGACCATTGGTGGCGGGGTCGAGGGAAGTGCATATAGGCGTGGAGGTGACACACAGGGTGGTTAGGTAATGGGAGGCAGTACGGTTTTTTACTTTATGTAGTGACTATCCAGCTCTATCCTTTGTAGTCGCTTTGGGTGCGGGGGATCCTGGTGATAACGCTTGATTAAAACAATGTCCAGACTGTAACGCAAGTTCGGGGTGTGTTCCCATTTATTAGAAAACATAAGAACATGACTGGTTATGGTGGTAAGTCCTCAATAACAGCTTAAGTTATCATAGCACCCGGTGTAATGTTACATGCGTTATTAAACACGTTCTAAAGCGTTAAAAAACCGAACGGCCTCCCATCACCCAACCACCTGTGCACTGTTACCTTCATTCCTAAATACACTTTCGCTTAACCCGGCCCGAATGGTAAAAGGAAAAATGGGTCACATGTGGCGTACCAATATAAACAAACACCACCACCTGAACCAAACAAAGAAAAAGAAATAATGGCTTCTACAGTCACTCTGAGTGTTGTCGCTGCTATTTGATTTAACTGTTTTATCTAAATTTACACAGCCTTGAATGAATTACTCTGACATAATTATTTGCACATGGCAGATAAGACTCAGTCCATCCTATAGTCCAAAAATGGCAAAGACCTGATCAAAGCAAGCTGTTGCCAAAGAGCGAGTCACTTTTCTTGATGTAAAATAATTAGCTCCTGACAGTTAAAAGCAGTTCAAATTTAAACAGACGTATATCTGAAGCGACAGAGTAACTGTAACTGAAATCCAAGACAGAGCTCTCCAACCATGACACAGACTTATTTACTTATTCATGAATGGATTAGGGCTACTAACTCAATCAATCTGCTCTCGCAGTTATCAAGGCAGACTTTATAAGATAACACTAATGATGAATTAGTTGTCCAAAGGTGATCATTTTCCACCTTGTCAGCAGCTTGAATTGAAATAAGAGCACCATGGACATGGGTGCAATTGAATCAAAGGACTGGGATAATTGTGTGGCACTGTACAAAAAAATTTTTTGTCAGACAACATGCTGTAAAGGACAGAAAAATTGCTGTGTTTCACAAAGCTGAAACATGTCTTGTGATGACAGCTGCAGACATTAAGCTATATAGTGAAGCAAAGGGAAAAAAAGTCATACATAATCTGTTTCACATGCCGATTTCATGAAAAAGCAATTACACAATGAACTTAATTTCCACTCACTCTGTCATAATAAATGAGATTAAAAACAGCCCCTTACCATACTCTTCTTTGACAAGCCTCAGTGCTGTGATCATGACAACATTACACCCATCCATGCAATGAGCTGGGAATTCACCACGAACCATGTTGTATCACTATTTACATGACAGTGAAGTCACACATCTTTTAATGGGTGCTCCTGCAGGGCTTGAATCAGGTGACTCAACACAAAACCACACAAAAAGAAAAGAAAAGCCACACACCAACATACCACTGGACCACCTTTAGCTTTGATTACGACACACACACACACAGTTGCTGTGGCATTGTTTTGTATGAGATTCATTTCATCAAATTTCTTTCAAGATCATGTGTCGGGTCTCTGTGTAGTTTTCTCCAGGACATCCTGATGATTATTGAAGGGGGTTGAAGTTTGGACTCTGTGAGGTGTATTCGGATAAGCCTTTCATATTTGGGTGTTTCATTTACATGGAAGCAGCGTTTTTGGAGCCCAAAACTACTATCTTTGCACAACTTCATTAATAGAATATGTTTGAGAAATGCCATAGTGTAGATGATTCATACTTCGTTTGAGGGGGAAAAAAAGTAAGGCTATTTGGTGACAATTACCTTAACTTTGGTCTTATCTAAGTAAAGGAGTCAGCCAGAGTGCATCATTTATGGTAAGAATCAGCTAATGAAAGCATAAAACCAAGCATGGTTTCAACACAGGGTGGGTGGGGGTCCACAGCTTTCTGGTAGATGCATGAAGGGGGTCCTAAGTGAAAATAGGTCGGGAACCCTTGTCTTATGCTCCCTGAAACAGTTTCACCAAATGATCCTGATGAATTCTGACATTGTCATCTTGGAATATGCCTGTGCAATCAGGGAAGGGAAAAAAATCTAATGATGGAAAAACTCAGATAGTCAGCTGACCTCAATTTTTTGGGCACCTCATGTTGCTCAGCCTAGATCTGACCAAACGTAGCAACCTCAATTCAGTTGCTTAATGAACTTCAGGTGGAAGTGAATGATGTATATACTTACATTATCATCAGCTTTGCAAACTGTGTTTAAGAGACAGAGGAGCAGATGAAGGGGAAACAGAAGTCACCCAACAGGCAACCCTCTCACTGCCCTGATGTAATGCAAAAGTAATTCCATCTAATCATCACATATAAGAGGGCGTATTCCACATAAACCACACAGAAAACAAACTCACGCCTGGCTGTGCCGATTACTGCAAAGCAATTCTTGATACTGGAAGCAGCGATGAGGCTGACACACTGGCAGCTGCTGATGTGCCCGCTACACTAATAACCACAAAGGAGAGGGCTCGGGAAAATAGACATATACTTGGCAAACACCTCAAGTGTTGTGTGTCTGTTTTCCCTCAGGTGTAAATTTGAATTTCACTTTCATTAATCGGGAAAAAACTCAGAACACACACCAGCCGCGTACAGACGTGCAGCTAGCTTATAAGCTACACGCTTTTAGCACTGTTGATGCCCTGTTGATAAATAAGCATTCATTCACGCACTCCACGTAATTATGCGGTCCTTACTGGTGCTTCGTGGTAATTGCCCTAACGTGGATACAGTTTTGTGGAACCTTGTTTGCTCAACAAGAAACAAAGGAGAATGAGAGATAATTTAAAGAATTTTAAAGGACCGGGGAAGCCATAGCACACCCCCCCTCCGAAGATGGGCAAATACATCCACGTAACGGAGCTGATATGACTAGACCAGAAATTCTTAACTACCGTGACCGCTATTTGGTCACCGTAATCTCACCATCGGCGCACTCAACAGGCCGGGATGTAGCGGGGGAATCTACTGTCTCTCATGCGCCTACGTTTCAGTTATACACACGCTGGGTTATTCTCACCTACCTTGGTGTGACAAGCCGGCTTTCAGAGGCATCCAACAGCGGCTGCGATCTTGACGCAGAGCTAACCGAGATTTGTTGCTCCGGAAAACTGAGGAGAAAGGCTGCAGCGGAAACAGGAACTGGAGGAGCTTGCTTGTCTGAATACGGCAGTCCACCCTGCTCTGTAGGGACCTACTGAATGGCCGGTGTCAACACGGAGCAAGAAGGAGGGAGCAGAAAACATCCGGTTTCAAAATTTCCAATTAAAAGTTGTGGCAGGATTTATCAACCACTCGAAGATCAGCTGCAGGTAAATGTAAAAGGTGTTCAAATACATATGATTAGGAAAACATTACAAATTAATAAATAACAGTTATCTTAGTGTTGTGTTTACTTTTTGTGTGCTGCTTTAAAAAATACATAGTTCAAAACTTAAATTTACTGTCCACAGTATCGTCCTTATTTTATGCTAATATTTTTGTCCAACATGATTCTAATGTATCAGTCGTGTATAGATTCCAGCAGCTACATTTGATCTATTTTGTGCCAAGGTTAATCAATGGATCCCTTATTCTGAAGGCCTTCCTGTCTGGCTTCCTGTCCGTTTGCTCCCCCGCTGGATGGCTTGATTTCAGCTGCTGCAGATCCAAGTGTGAGTTGTTTGAAGCGAACGCTGCAGTGCGCACACCAGTGTTAGGTTTCTGTACTGCAGTCGGACTTATAAAGTAACAGACTGTGCCAGCTGGAGATGCAGAGCCCAAACCTCTCATGCGCGACACTGCACGACCTTCTGACTAGCACAACGGTGCTGCAGGGAGAAGCATTTTGGACACGTCCTGCACACTGCAGTGTGATCAGTGATCTTTTTTTAAAATTATTATTATTGTTTTTATTATTATTACTTTTTGGCTTCCTCAGAGCTGCACACTGTTCCATCAATATGTTTTGATTACTGCTTGCATATTCTTTGTTTTCAATCAGCATATGCTCCTTTTTTTCTTCTTTCTTTTTCTTTTCTTTTTTGCAATTCACTAATTAGAAAACCTGTAGAATGTTAAAATCCAAGTTTTTTCTTTTCTTTTTTCTCGCTTTATAAGCGAAGTGCAGTTGGCATAGTGAGATGGGAACTAGAGAAATTAAGCAAATGAAAATAATTTCCCACCATGTAAAGTAATGTGTTGTTCACATTAAGCTAAATTCTCAGTCAGCCGAGGCAGATTTTCTGAATTATAATGTTAACATTTTACATTTGTTTGGATTTGAGATGTGACTTGTTTTGGGAAAATGTCTTTAATTTTATTTTTCAGTCCTTAACTGAGACCAACAAAGTGAAGATGTAAAAAAAACAGATAATATGGAAAAAAAAGACAAACTGTTGAACTTATTACAACAATCATAAAAAAGACAGTGTTTAGATTGATCTTGTTCTTGGTTCTTACAATGTTTATTACTTAGATATCATGTGAACAATACTTTCTACTCCGTAATTATGACATAGAGTTAGATAGGACTGTTGTCACCATTGCAAAGTTGTCTTACCCTAAAAGTAAAGTAAACCGGGCCAAAGTGTACCAGATAGAAGAAGAACAATGTACGGACAGCTGATGTTGTGATTACTGATAACTGCTTGTGTGTATAATGAGACCTTCACTTCTTGTGCTAAATAATGAAGATTCTTTAAACCTGTATCCTAGAAATGCTGAAGTTCTTTCTGTCATACATGCTCCCTGATTGATCAGTTTTATAATAAAACCCTTAAGGATAATTGTTTGACTTCACTAAGGCTTTACTTGGTAATAACGAATCATCTTCAACAACAGAAAAACAATAAAGACATTTAACAGAAATATAAAAATCTACAAAATGCCAACATTGTCAAGGAATTTAAGTAATAAAAAAAAGGCAGGGAGAGGTTCAAACCAACTAAAAGAAATGCAACAAACACGAATAGATTGAAAAGATGTAGAAAAAGAAAGAGATGCAAATCACCCATAAGGCAGAGGCAACCAAAAGGAGATGCAAAATGAATACAAATACATGTATACAAACCCAATGCAAAAACAGATTAATCCCTAAAGATGCACAGAAGGATGGAAGGAAAAGACACTGAATGCAAAATTGCTGCAGAGACATGCAAAATGACTGCAAAAATTCAAAACAATCCTAGAGACGTTTCCGTTTTGACTTAAGCTTGTAGTGAGTCTGACTTGGGTGACCATTAGCCACCCTATTGTTTATGTTGCTATAAACCTGGGCTACTTGGGGAACCCATGCTGCACTGAACATCTTTCCTCACTTTGTTGTCTTTATATATGTAAATGACATTACTAAATAACGTTTATGTTGCCAACCTTCCCATAGTTGATATCTCTGGCTTTTTTGTTTTTTTGTTTGTTTGTGTCTCTGTCCTGTATTTCTTTGGATTTGAATTAGATTTTCTTTGTAAACTGTCCTTAAAGGACCCACGTTGCAAATTGGTACTACATTAATTAAATATATTGAACTGATAATTAAAACAATGTGCAAAAATCAGTAAAAGGAGATACAAAAATAAGCAGAGGGAGAAAACAAGTAAAATAGAAATTAAAATTAATGAAGCGATAGGGCAAACTGAAACAGTGACTGAAAACAGATGTGCAATACCAAAATGGACACAACAAACCTCAAAATAATGATGTAAAATTACTAAAAAAAAACCTACAATGAAGAGAAACACAAAAAGACCAAATTGAGAAAGATTCACAACAGTCAGTTTAATTTGTGATAATTTTCATCTGCTGTATTTTGGATGTCTTTTTTTTAATTATTTTTTTTTTTTTTTAACCCATCTTTTCTAAGGGTCCATGAACAAAGTACAACTTAAAGGGTGAGCAAGCCTACAGAAATCAGCTTTATTGTAATTAAACATGATGCAATTTCTCCATATGCACATGTAAGCTATGAGAGACATTGATGTGAAGCTCATCCATTTACATTAGTTAAAAGCAGAAGCAAACCTAAGTGGACAAGGCTCCCGGATCAGTCATCAGTTACACTGCTATAAAGCACTGCCGTGAAGGTTACACATAATCATATCAGCAAGACCTGCTTATTCAGTAATTCTCAGTCATGGTTCATATTAAAGACAAAAAAGGTCAGTTTTTTGGACATCAGTAGTTCATTAACTTAAAATAGGACTTGACAAAGACATACTGTCTGTCTAACATTTTTTCATGTCTCCTTATAATCTCTTGCCAAAGCATAGGAGACATGTGAGCACAGTAACTGCTATTTTGTACACAAAAATATCAATTTATCCTCATGAATTGACCCCAGTTTGTGTCAAATATGTTGACAAGTGAAAGCAAAGAAAAGACAAACCACATGCATGGATGCATGGGGACAGATGCTGTGAAACAGTAAACAGCAAACAGTTTTTCAGGTAGTAATTTGTTGCCCTCAAACATGTAATTTACTGCACCACTCTATGAACTACTGGATGTTTTTCTCCCCCATTTTTTCTGTCTCACTTGAGAATTAAGCCACTAAATCAAATTCAGAATACCCACAGGCTTTTTGTTTGTTGCTGCTTTTCCATCCACTTTTGAAAAATATCCAGTGCGCCTTTGAGAGGTCTCTCTCCTGTGGCAAAGAGCTGAATCATAATAACAACCCCCCACCTGCATTTGTTGCACACAAAGTTTCTATCTTACTTTGACCTAAAATGCTGACTGCTAATGCTGATGTAGTAGTGCCATCATGTGGCACAAGAAGTATTGTGCAGCGTTACAAATAAATGCATTAATAGGCATTTTCTTTGTTGTCCAGATCAATAATCGTAAGGCTCACAAAAGCTTTCTCTTTTGTTTTACACCAACTATATCTAAAGCAAGCAACACACACAGTTGAGCTTAAAAAACTTGAAAGAACATTACAATTATGGCTTATATTAAACTAAATATAAACATATTTTGATCACAGTCAGACATTTTTTAATCACAATGCTGGGTGGTTTTATTGTGTCAAAAAAGGAAGTGGACAAATCAGTAATTATATAAAAAAAAAAGGATAAAATAAAACAAGGAAAGGCTTTCAGATAATTTTGTTTTCAAAAGAGAATTAGAAGAGGTAACTGACTCTGCTACTCTGATTTCCTCAGACAGTTCGTTAAACAGCTTAGGGACTTTGACTGCAAATGCTCTGTCATCTCTGGTGTCCACTGGCCAAAGATATAGGTCTATGTGCAAACTCATAAATTTATCTGAATAAAAGGTCAGATAAATAAGAAGCTGATAGGCCACAAAGAAGTGTAAAAATATGTTTTAAATCAGTTCTAAAAACACTTAAAGATAGTACAAGGCGGCAATAACGGTGGTGATGTGCACATTTTTATCTTTGTTCTTGTTTTTTACTTTATTTAAAATTCCACCAGCTCAGTTCTGCACAAACAGGAGCTGATTATTGGATTTTTGGTAGAAACAAGTGCTGCTGCAGTCAAGGTGTGAGGAGATGAAAGGATGTAAAATGGTCTGTGTATATAAAACACATAATCTGTTGGATTGTTTAAATGATTTAAGTTGATAAAAACACAACTGTATAGATGTTGTGATGTGCTGCTCATGACTGATATTACAAAAAAAAAAAAAAAAATACCAAGGTTCTTTGCAGGAGGCTTGCAGATAAAAAGATTTATTCAACCACTTAACGGGAAACTCAGCATAACAGGATCAGAGACTCTTAGAGGTAAATATAGCTGTTATTAACATAACAATGAAAATAAACACCATGTCTCTGGATAATATGCCCCAAATTAATCATGTTAAAAAAAAATAAAATAGGTCCCAAAACGTAACCCTGAGGGACACCATATTTACAATAGAGGAGTCTTGCCTGTACTTGATCTTAACAGAACAATCATTTTTTGACAGATTTAGCACCAAAAAGATGGTTAAAATGAGAGAACACCTGCACTCACATACATTTACCTGATCACATACAAGTAAAGTCATCATCAGTGTTGTTCCCAGCAGGTTGGAAACAGGTCGATTCCTCCTGACCTTTGTGTTTTTGGTCTGACCTTTTCAAATCAAGTTGCTAAAGAACACGTGTACTTAATTGGCCTGGAGTTTGGTGATATCATACACAAAGTGTCAGATGCAGTATTTTGCACAGTCATATGAAAACAAGAACACCTTTCAATTCCAAGGTTTAACACGTCAATAGATAAAATAACTCATCTGTCCTTCAGCAGGTTTTCAAATTAGATAAATCTAGCTGCATATAAACAACAAAATGTAACATGCTACAGCCAAAATTCAGAAGTAGTGTGTAAAAAAACCCCATCCTGCACATGTAACTACATCCTGTAGCTAGATGCTGCTAATCAAAAGCATTTGTTAACTGATCATCATCAAGTGTGACCACCTCCATGAAGGCAAAAGTTTTGGCAGTTTGCTGGTCTGGAGTATTCAACCCATCAATTTGGGAAGAGTTTGATGGTGATTTCAAAACATTTTGGAATCAATCATTTTGTAATAAGAGAGATTACTCACTAGCAGAAAACATTCTAGAAGTTGTCAATCTTCCCTGAAGTGTCTTAGTTCACCCCAAAATCAGACCATGCAGTGTTTATAGAAAAAAAACCCTGATGGAGCTACATCTCACACTCCCAAGGGCCTCAGTTAGCATGTGAAATGTTACATATAACTGTTAAATGTTACATTACTTTAGCACAAAATTTTGACTTGTTTGGAAGGCTTGCTAGAAGAGTTCTCTTCTTGGACAACAGAGAACAATGCGGAGATGTTTGGTCATAACAAACAGCATCATGCGTGGTAAAAAATAAAAACCTTACAAACGCTGCTTGGTCAAACAATATTAACTAAATTTAACAAAATTAAATCATAGATGTCTAATATAACAAAACACAACAAATATGAAGTCACACAATTCTTCAAATAATAAGTTAAAAATTGCACATATTATTATTTGTTGTATTAGAAATAAAATATGAGAATTAGAAAATATAATAGTTTTAAATAAATTCCATGTGCTGGCAACTTCTGAAACTCATTTAGACTTGACATTTGGTGATAGTTCAGAAGCAATAAATTAATAAAATATAATTCGTAAAGATAGAAATGCAAATTGGGGAGGAGTTGCAAATTTTGTTCAACGTCATATACCAGTGAAAGTAAGAACAGATCTAATGCAGGACACAGTTGAAGCCATTTGGATACAGCTTTATTTAAAACACTTCAAGCCACTTCTCATTGGCTGTTGCTATAGACCCCCACATACTAAAAATGCTTACTTGGAAAATATTTGTCAGATGCTGGATCTTGTCACTAACACAAACAGTGATGTTTATTTATTGGGAGACTTTAACATTGACTGGGGTTCTTCTAACTGTCCAATGAAATAAAAACTTATGACCGAGTCTGCTGCTTTTGGTCTAACACAAATTATAAATGAACCAACTAGAGTAAGTTATAGAAGTGATGAAACCAAAATATTTACCTGTATTGACTATATCTTCACAAACATGTCACATTTCTGCACTGACTCTTCATCCACTCCCGTAGGCTTCAGTGACCATAATTTAATAACTACAGTAAGGAAAACAAAAATTCCAAGAAAAAAAATTATAAGAAAAAGAACGTTCAAAAATTTAAATCTGGATAAATATATATAGAAGAGACAAAAAAAAGCCAACTGGTCTAACATTCTTGTAGAGAAAGACCCAGAAGAAGCTTTTCAGATCTTTGATCAGTTGTTAATAGACATAGTGAACAAACATGCACCTGTAAAGAAGTTTACTGTACGTAATTTAAACACTCCATGGTTAGATGATGATTTAAAACAACAAATGCTAAAAAGAAATAAAGCTAAGCTGACTGCAGTTAAATCTGGACTGGACATCTGGTCTATTATATTGGCCGCTACTTGGACTGCCAAAATGTAAAACATGGAGTGCCGCAAGGCAGTTGTCTTGGCCCTCTTCTGTATACAATATTTACAAATGATTTACTATCAGTGTTAAGAAAAGCAAGCATTTCAATGTTTGCTGATGACACAACGGTATACTTTGCGGCAACGTCAATCAGTGACATAAAAACAAGCCTTAAACAAGAAGTTGAATATAGTCAACTCAGTGGACAGTAACAAACTAATTTTAAATGTTTCTAAAACTACAAGCATAGTCATTGGTACAAACCATTCTTTTAGAGATAAACTTCAACTTGATCTCCACATTAAAGATATATCTGGGAAGCAAGTGGAGGAGGTGAAGCTTTTGGGAATTCTAAGAAACTATCCAGGAAATCCACATTGAAAAAGTGGTCTCTAAAATGGGTAGTAGTTTGTCTGTTATCAAAAGATGCTCAGAATATCTAACAAAGCAAACAATCCTATATGTCATTCAAATTCTAGCTTTGACTCATCTGGATAATTGTTCTGTGGTTTGGGCAAATACATCATTAAACAATATCAGAAAATTACAAAAACAAAGCAGCACAGGTTGCTCTGAAATGTGGTATTATGACAAATGTTGCTAAAATGCACTATCGACTCTCCTGGTTTTGGGTGAAGGATAGATGGTTGTGTTCGCTGATTAATTTTTTTTAATTATGTTATTATGACAAAAACACCATCTATGTTTTACCAGACACTTCCTTTTAGCAAAAACACACATAATTACTCAAGACATGCAGTAGGTGTTTCACTCTACCAAAATTTAAAACCAGTTTAAGCCAACGTACGTTAATTGGATGAATTAATGATTTTGTGGTGACCCCAGGAAGGGGAGCTAGAAAAAACATCCTCAACAGAAGGTGTTACAATGGTCCAGTTGAAGTCAAGACCATAGCCTGACTGGCACGCTGTGGTGAGAGCATAAGCATAACAAAGCTGTGTCGAAACATAAGCTTGCAAAACTTATTGTTAGTTAGTTTGTCTTCCATGACATTTTCATTTTGATTAAATTTTTGTTCTGTGAACATTTCAGTATTGTGATGTTTTGTTTTTTATCTGGTGTCATGTTTACACAATATCTACTACTAATAAACTGAAACAGATTGTGCTTTCTTTTACATAGCTGCAAGAAATTCCTGGTAATCAGACCTTCAATGCATCACATGTAACCAAATAGAGACAAAATGAAACAGACTTTTCAAAAGCTCATCCAAGCACCATAAGAAGAGCATTATCATTTGAAAACTTGTGAAGGAAAATGTCAGCATTGCAATGTTTATTTCATTAAAGTGTTAAATTTCTATCATTTTATTGCTAACATATAATTGCGGTCCTGGATATGAGAACAACATACAACAAAAACTGTCCTGCTGTGGTCTGGTTGAAGAGCATTTGGGGGAGAGTAAGAAACCTCTTCATTTATCATGAGTTTGGACTCTGTATAAAGCATTTCACAAGGTTGAGGATGAATCTGTGTCTGGCTACCTCTGCACATGAGTCCATTTAATTGTAAATGGAAGCCTGCTCTCCATAAACAACATTGAGAAAATTAGTCAACCAGTGGATATGTCATCAAATAGACCAAATCCTCTCCTCAGTGTAGCATCATTACTTACGTATAAACAAAATATAATAATGTAATAATATAATTATCTGCATTATTCTAAATATAGCATAAGGCCAACTTCACTGTCAAAATTGGACGAGAAACCCTGAAATGAGGAGCTCATGTTTAGAGGTTTTGGAGGTGGGGTCTCGGAGTCTCCCAGTTGGTCCCTTTCTATAGTCCCTGTCCCTGTAGAAGTGAGTGGCGTCTACATGCTGCCACTCGCTCAAAATAGGAAAAACAACAAAATACGTTCCACAGTTATGCCGATGACACACAAACCTGCATAACCATCTCACCAGGAGACTACAGTCGGATCCAAACTCTGATCAACTACATCCATCAAATTAAATATTTGATGTGCCAGAACTTTCTTCAGTTAAATGAAGACTAAACTAAAATTATCGTTTTTGGAGCCAAGCAAGAAAGATTTAGAGTCAGTCCTCGGCTTTAAACAGCTAAGTTAAAATATAACAACCAACCCAGGAATCTGGGAGTTGTCATAAACTCAGACCTGAATTTTAGCAGTTATAAAAGAAAGTTGTGAAGTCAGCCTATTATCGCTTAAAGAACATATTGAGGACTAAAGGACTGATGACTCAGCAAGATTTAGAAAAAAATTGCATTTATCTTTAGTAGACTGGACTAACAAAAGCTGTCCTCACAGGTCTCCCTTAAAAGTCATCAGACAGCTACAGTTTGTCCACAATGCTGCTGCTCAAGTCCTCACTAAAACCCAGAGAGCAGATTGTTTAACTCTAGTCCTCAGATCTTTACACTAACTTCCTGTCTGTCAAAGAACTGACTTCAAAATCCTGCTGTTAGTTTACAAAGCACTGAATGGTTTAGGACCAAAATACATTCAGGATCTTCTGGTTTATTATGAACCAACCAGATCCCTCAGGTCATCAGGGTCAAGTCTACTTTCTGCTCGCAGAATCAGTGCTAAACGTGGAGAGGAGCATTCAGCTTTTATGCTCCTCACTTGTGGAACAATCTCCCAGAAAACTGCAGGTCTGATGAAACTCTCAGCAGTTTTATATCAGGTTTACAAACTTTTCTATTTGATGCTTTTGGTTAAAACAACTGTTAAAGGTACAGTGTGTATTTTTTTTTGGTATTTTCTTAGCAAAAATCAAGAATTGCTTTCATAAATACATATAAATACACAGGTGGCGTTGCACCCAACTGGAGGCTGCCATGTTGCATCATCATCTTTGAATACAGTAGCCGAAAGGGGACAACTTGTTAGCCTTGTGCGTTTTACCTGCGAGTCCCCGCTGTTTCGGGGGGAGGAGGAGGGGAAGGGCGTGGGGTTGGTGTAAACAAGCCAACACAAGCGTGGATCATTCAGCTTGAAAATTGAATATTTTGGTATACATGGAGGACCATGTATACTCTTTGCACGCGAGACAGAGGAAAAAAATACCCAACAAAAGAAAAAGAAATAATAACTGGGAGAAAATAAGAGTGTACATCGGTGGAGTTTTTCCAGATGGAGGCAGCTGATGAGTAGAGGGACTTCAAAGCTAACGCGGAGGTTGTAGCTTTCTGCTGGATAGGTGAGTTAGGACAGTGAAGTTTATTTTGCCGTTATGTTAGAAACAGGGCAGGGTGGTCCAGCAACTACTTTATCCTCCCGTTTAAGT
>JBAMHW010000025.1:18105497-18118565 GCA_037177495.1 Rhadinocentrus ornatus
GCTTCTTAGTGGCAGCTTTGATGTGGCTGCTGAAAGTCAGATCTGAGTCTATCAACACTCCAAGGTTACGAACTTGGCCAGGGATTTTAAGAGCTCGAGTCTGAAGGTGTTTACTGACCCTCTTCTCTTTGCTACCAAACAGAAAAATCTCTGTTTTGTTATTCTCAAATCTAGTTATGTCTCTTGAAATGATATTGGCTCATAAATTATTTGAACTGGCAAAAGCATTTAGAAAGAATCACATTTCTCTGTGTGTTACTTTTTTATGCAGCCTATAAGCAGTTAGAACACGTTTGTAGTAGTAAATGGGTCTGAAAACTGTACATGAAGCCATTTGTTGTGCAAACACGCATCACTTCAGAATGCCCTGCAGCACCTGCTGCTTGCAATTTAACTTCCTCCACTTCGTCAACCTCCTCCAGCACTCTTCGTGTTAAGTGTTACCTCATGACATTTTTCTTTGTTCATGTTCTTGAGCATTGAGGTTTTGTAGGCTTGGGGACAGAGTATGTAAAGCTTCTTTGGATATGTTCGTCTGGTTTGTATTGCATCAGCTAAACTAAAACACGTAAAACTTAATGAGAGCTATGACTGAAGGATGAACAGTTTACATACACTTGCAGAAATCTAGGCAAGGCTAGACTTGAATTGAGTTTCCAGTTATTTATTTTAACTTTTTTATACCAGTAATACTGATAGCAAACTTTACCTGCACAGACACTTTAGTAGCCATGAGTTTCTGACAGAATTCAGGCTGGATACAACCCAGGCTTAATAGAAATTGTGCAATAATGTGCATATTACCAATATAACTTCTGAGTCTGTGTTGTGAAACTGCAACCTTATTAGGAATATTACTTTGTCATGAGACCACTCGTCTAAGCAGAAATGGTATTGCACAATTAAAGTTTTTTTTTTCTTTTTTCTGGCACATAACCAGCTAAACGACAATGCATGTACTGTATAACAGGTTAAAGTACATCCATCCGTTGTCTATGCTCGCTTATTCCAATGAAGGGTCATGAATGGGCTAAAGGCTATACTTGCTGTGACAGGGTGAGATGCAGGGCACACCCTGGAAAGACTACCAGTAGATTCAAGTCTATAGTTGATTTCAGTCTGCTGTATTTATTTCAAAGCCAACTTTAATGTATGTTCTCGTTGATTTTTCTGTTAGAAAAAGCCATTTATGTCCAAGTTCATTATAAGAATTTTTAATTACTCTTCCTTCTTTCTTATATGGTACGATCTAGTTAATATACCATAACTCAAATCAAAATGATAAATAATTTATTTTAAAGCAGGATGCAATATATGCATAAATCTCTTGTGACTTTGGGGTAATGCATTAGCATTTTCTGTTTTTTTTTATCATGCGTATAAATACTCTCCTGTCTGGTTTAGCAGGGCATGGATTTTTTTTAGACTAAAATCTACAACTGTCGTCGTCAAATCTTCACTGAATTCTATGTAACTTGATCTTATGATCATGTGTGGAATTAAATAGGTCTTTGCAAGCCATAAGAAATGTTTACCATTTCTCAACAGTAAATAAAATACACTAACCAAATTATCTAAAGTGGTGTATTAAAACCAACTTTTTAAACAGACACATAAATAATTTTACTGCCATCTCTGCTTCTGGAAAACAGCTTGAAGAATGATTGTATGTGTGGGAAAATCAAACCCTATGGTAAAAGCCTGGAAAAGATTGTAGCCTTGGATAAATGCAGGTAAAGTCATCACCAACATGAGGGAAATTACATCAATGGCAGGATGTCAGCAATTTAGAAATATCACTCTTCCTGGAGAGTAAAAGACATATCAATCACAGCAGAAGTTACTCCAAAATTACTGTGGAAGGCAGACTGGGTGTATATACTGTAAATATGTTTATGAGAAATAGGGGTAAAAGCATACAAACACTCAAGACTAAACATAATCTCAGACATTTCCCTCATTCACACAGAAGTACATTCCCTTACATAGTTGTTTTGTGGACACACACAGAATATGAACTAAACATATTTTTGCTCAAAAAAATGTATTCAGATAAAGTGTGGACAATTATTATATAGAAATTATTAGTTAGTCCCTGTCCTCATCCCAGGGCATCGGGCATGCATGAGCAAGGAAAAGTCTTAATATATGAGACTGCTTAATGATATTCTCAATCAATACAGTCTCCAGTCAGCCAGGCCCACAATTATCAAACAAAAAAAGTCAGTGTTATGGCAAAGTCACCCTGACCTCAGGGTGGCAAAAAAAGCAATGAAATTTGTGTTTGGCCGATTATTTCTTTTCTCTATTAATATGGAAGCATGTGGAAGATTCATATGCAGCCACAAGTAGCAACATTTTGATGTGGGATAGCTCCCATTCCTCCACCAGAGGTTGTTGAATCATAAATGTGTGTCCCTAATTGTGAAATATTACCATAATTTTTGCTGTTGCCTGTGTTGCCTGTGTTGTTCATCCAAATTAATTGCAAATTTTAACAAAAAAAAAAAATGTCAATATGATAAAATATTTTGAAACTGAAACAAGTTTTTTGCCACAAGCTGAGCCTTTCACTTTCACAATGAGGTGGCCCTGTGGGAATTCTAGTTGTTTTGATGAGTGATGCAATCCACCAGAGGGAAGTAGAGCAGAATCTGGCTGTACTTGAGAAATGCATGCCAATGGAATTGATTAGATTCCTCGTGATCAGCCATCAAGTGTCTAGATAAGCACAGGCTCGAAGATAACTGATATCTAAAGGCAGATTTTGTCCAAAAGCACCAGGAATTTAAAAACTCTGGCTTATTTCTAGGAACTAAAAGATTATTTCAGCATCAAGAGTTCTGTATTTCCACTAACATCTAAGGTACAGGTAAGATTAGGCAAATTAAGTCTGTTGAAGTGTGAAATGTATGTCCTCACAGCTCACAGCTGTGTTGGGATGCAGCTTTCACAGTACAAAGATGCTGAGTAGTGACATGAGAAGGTGAGCTTCCAGCTCATTCACTTAAAAAATCAGTTGAAGGTACACATTTCTGTGGGTCTTTTTATTTGTATCGTATAATGCAACTGCTATGAAACTAACGCAGACTGAAGTTTTATTTCTCTGACTCACTACTTTGTTGTCACGATTGCCACTCCATTTCCATTAATTCTTAGCCTTGCTCCACCGCTGCTTTACTCTCCCAAGCTGACTGAAGTGGGCACGGATGGCTAAGTCTGAACATTATCTTTACAAGCAACAACAACTACTCATGTGGTATTATTTAAAGAAGACATACACACACATATTATATGTACACACACACTCCATGACCTTTAGAGCATATATTATATGTAGGTGTCTTTTTTTGAAACCAATGGTAAGTGCCTCTGCATAGGCATCCTGATTCTTTGCTGTACTGCCCATTGCTTCTCTTGTTCTTGCAGACCCCTGATACAAGCCTGCTTCTATTCACTCTGAAAAGTACTGGATTCATATTAAGCAGGTCAAACTGAGCCAAAGCCAAGGATCACAGTATTGCCACATCACAGCTTTGGATTTCACCCAGAAAATCCCATACTGCTTGAGAATAAATCCACCTACTCTGTCTGTTTCTGGGTTCCAAACTTTAGCCATGACATTGGAGTTAACTGCCAACTTGAAAAATAAAAAAAAGATCACCCTAGCACTTTCCTCAGGTCATGAAAGTGTCTTGTTCCGTAAATTGTTCAGAATTGCAGTGGCCATGTATATTATGTGCATGAAGGCACATAAGGACTGTAATGATGCAACCTTTAGTGGAAGGTAACAGTGGTGTCCATGATGGTGACTGTCACCTACAATAATGCATTATCGCTCTAACTATGTTCACACTCTAATTCTTACCAAGTGATTTCACAGCCTGAATCCAACCAGGAAATGACAAAGTTTGGGTTTATATGCAACCATAGCAGCCTTTGAAATGGTATCCATAATAGCTACAGTGGCATTGCATTAAGAATGCAGGGTTCTAAATACACAGGGCTTTTGAGGTTATTTTGGGGCATGCACCACTACTTCCCAAATCACATGCATGGACACATAAATTAGTGCACAGCAACAGTCAAAAACAGAAAAATCTTTCAGCACCTAAAAGATGTTTGTAAAATGTAATGTATTATAGCTATTCTTTAAGTAAAAGAAACATCAGGACCTTTATAGAAAATGAAATAAAACATATATGAGCGAACTGTTTTTTTAGGGCTCACCCTTAGTTTCTCAGATATGATTTTTCAGGGGAATCGAGCTTCCTTAAGCTGCAGCATAAATCGAAGTGCACATGTTGGTCTTAATCTCACAGCACACAAAGGCCTACGGTTGAAAGCGCTGCGAAAAAGCTGGCCCTTTCTTCCTCCCTTTGCAGACTTTGTAGCTTGTCAAACAATAGACATGATAGTGACATCTGCTCTATTGCTGAAACATTTAATTGAGGCATATTTCCTTCATGTTGCAGGCAAAGGTGATTATTTGCAGGACAGAATTATGAGTCGTGTTGAAGGGTATGAACAAATGTCGGATATGAAAGTTATTGACATTACTCTCCAAGTTCAGAGAAGAAATCCTGCCCTCTCATCTTTACAGTATCTCCACCAAACTTCAAATTATTCTACAATCACTTTAACTTGCATTTGGGAAGTTGAAATTCTTTTGCTCTTTCTTTTTGCTTTTCTACTGACAGGGCAGTTAATTCTCATCAGCAGGTTATATAGCTTACTAAATAATAACAATGCTGCATTGTACGATCCTTGGGAGCTGTAGTCCTGCAAGTTTTAGATGTTTCAACACACGTGATTCAAATTAATAAGTCACTGGGTGGAACTTCATAAGCTATTGGATTAATTTAATTTGATTCAGGCGTGTTAGAGCAAGAAAACAATCTAAAACCTGCAGGACTGTGGCTCTGGAGGACTGAACTTGCCTACCCCAGGTCATGTTTTATTTTCAAGTAAGATGTAATTTGTTAACATCAGTTAATAGTAGCTCATATAAGCAACATTTCTTAATGGTAGCACCAAAAACAAAATGAACACAAAGGAAATGACTGACTGTGCTCATATGTGACAGAGGAATTACTGTGTGAGTTTTGACTGGAAACATACTGGTTATGTCGTGCAGTGGTTCAACAACCTTGGCCACTTCAACATGTGACTTGTTATAGGCATGCGTATGAGAATAAAATTGTCATGTAAGTATTTTTCTTAATTTGGTGGGTGGTAGTGTAAGCTAGTGTTAGTGCCTTTTTTTTTTTATTAGTAATAAACATATTAAACAACATGTAATCATGTCAGGTATTGATTATATTCTTCAATCTTTTGTTTTGGTGCAAAAAATATATATAAAAAAATGAATATCAGAACTGAACTGCATCTCCATCCCGCAGAGTGCATGTAAAAATAGATCAGTTTTGCTACATTTAAAATTTCAGAGATGGTTTCTGTAACTATAAAGACAGCAAGAAATAGATTTGTGGATAATTTAAAAAAAAATAAACTTGATTAAAGGACTTACCAAACTAACTAAAAATCTTCTCCAAGTTAATTTGAAAGATTTGGTGATGTAAACTCCTGGGATGTGAGGCAGTGTTGGCAGCTTTGCCAGTTTGGTTTTCAGTCTCCCTCCACAGGGCTACATGCCGATACTGGCAGCATGGATCAGTCTCTGTTTCGGTGCCATTGCTATTTTTACCCTCCATCCGTTAAAGCTGCTTCTCTCTCCAGAGGGTTCTGGGGATGAGGGCTTCAATCCCTTTGCTGCAGCTGGTAGCATCTGCATTCAAGCCTCTGTAGCTACATCCTCATGTTCCCCTGCCAAAGTACACACACGCGCACACACTTCCACTATCAGCAGTAAAATGTGTTTTCACAAAGCCCTAACTTTGTTTTAATATGAACAAATGCTTTACAGAACAGATCACTGGATCTTGTTTCTCGTGTGTTTCCTGCCTTCGTCTCACTGGTCTGATTCTTTGTCTTGCCAAGAACAATATAGGCTACTTTGATGAAGAATAATAACTACTCTGTTTTACTGTTCATCCTCCACTGATTGCTTTATCATGCCTTCTCTTCGGTGACTGTCTTCCATTCTTTCCAGCCCTCTAGCCAACTCTCTTATCCCATGCCCCACATATTTTCCAAGTAGTATAAGGTTTGGTGGAAGCTGATCTAAACTTTGAAGCAAACAAAAAAATATAATTGTACAATGTTTATTATAAGGAATGCTTTCTAAACCTTTGAGATACTTAGCATTTAAATGTTAACACACTTCATGTTCTTGCACCTCCTCTTAATGAAGGGTTAGTTAAAATTCAAATTGCAAGGGGAGTTTTGTCACTCAGAACAGTGTCCAAATTGTAGAGATTTTTTTTTTTTAATCAGATCTACCCTGATTCCTCTAGGCTCAATCACAAGTGAAATGATAATTCTGGTTGAACAAACTCTCCAGTCCTACAGATGTAACAGAGGTAACAGAAAGGCTGATGACCTCTCAGATTTTAAAATAAATTGACTCTTTGCAGATTGTAACACACAGTTTGGCAAGTTTTTAGGCAAGGCAAAGCAATGCAAATGTATTTGTATAGCACATTTCATGTACAAGACAATTCAAAGTGCTTTACATAAAACATTAAAAGCATTACAGTGGGGTGCAGGAAGCAATAGCAAGTGCATTAAAAACAAACTTCAAAAGAAATTGAATAAAAACAAAGACAAAATATAAAAAAAAAATAGAATAAATAAAATGCAAGAAATAAAGTGTCAGTGTGGGGAATTAAACAGTTATTTTTTTTTTATAATAGGCAGCAAATAGGGTGCAGGACATGCACTAATAGACCAATAAAATGCTTGATGAAAACATTATATTTTGTTTTGCCCCATTGAACCCTTTTTGTTGGAAGTCATGTTTCTGCTTTTAAAGCTACAAAACAAATGGCAATGCTCTATATTATAGTTCTCGTAATAAGCTATATTATCAAGTCAATTTGCAAGCATAATTGTGTGAGTTAGGAGATTGGAATATAATATCAGATGATGTGAAAGCAGCAGGATATTGTCGGGCTGTATGACTCAAGTAACAGTATGTGAGGAGGCAGATGACTTTCTTTTTAATTTATATCTTAGCTGAGTTGCTACAAAGCTTAAAAAAGGATTGTATATTGGCACTTGCTCTCTGTTTTAACTGTTGTTTTTCTGCTTTCTAACTTAAAAGCAAAACAATAGAAAGAAGGTTGCTGAGTTAACAAAGGCATTGCCTGACATTGATTAGCAATGTGAGCAGACAGCCAGTATGGTAACATCCTCCCACACATGTTAGTATGTTCATTGCATTTCCACACTAGTTAAGATTATTGTTGTGACTTTATACTGATCGCATACAATGCATAGACTTGTTTCACAGCTAGCTGGTTGAAATAACTCCACAACTGTTCAAAGAGAGTGTTTCTTAGTGCTTTCTTAGACCAAACCAGCCTAACCTTGTCATTCTGTCTGTATACTGTAAGGATGACATTCTGAACACACAGGAGTCATAGTGACAAAAACCATTAATTTTAACCAGAGAATTACAACAGAAAGCTCTGCTATTCGTCTCTCCAATCTTCCTGACTAGAGATCAGAGATGTCTAGAGGTAGAGATTAGAAAAGGAGGATACTTGAAATACAATGAGGTCACACACACATTCACACACTGACAGCGGGAGCTGCCATGCAATGTGCTCAACCACAACCCATCAGGAGCGATTTGAAGACACTTTGAAATGAAGCACCACGTCAGATACAAACATCTGGACAGGAAACAAAATCTTTGTGTGGTTCTTTGTGGTTACTGATCAATGTAGAAATCATTAGTTGATTAGATAAAGGAACTAAAATTTGGTGACCTAATCGGTAGTCCAATCTGAGGAAATTGCAATAAATAATTTCTGTGCTGTAAACAAAGCTGTTATTTTTTCCTTCTGTTTAAAGGACTGAGTAAGGGATGTTGTGTTGTATGATCTTGCTAAAATGCGAACAACAAGGTCCACATTCAAATAATTGTCATAGCATTCATTGATGTCGAACTACATTTCCTGTTCCTCTTAATATCCTGAAAGAAAAATATTTCATCCCCTTGTGCAACCTTGAAGATCTGCTGCTTCACATCAGCACATCAGTACATCAGCAGATTATATGAAATTCTGGATAGGCAATGATGTAAATCTAAAAAAAAATGTTGCAGGTCACAACATCCAACTTTGCTACACTTCCAGGACCACACAAACACAAGCTGACCTGTGCACACTAATACATGTCATATGTATGACCCATGACCTCTGGGTTCTAGATATCCAGCTGATTACCTTGTCAGCTGCCCCCACACCGATGACCCTTTCGTTGGTTTTTGGCTTTTCTTGTCTCACTCTCTAGAGGGATAAATTCAAACACTCACAAATATTCATATCAATAAACGTCCAACAACTTGCACATTTTGATACGACGTCATCTTCCTTCTGACTCCTGCTCAAATAAACATCCCCCCCCCCCTCATTCACAACAAAGATGTTCTTATTGATATTCATTAAAGACAAAGCCAGCACCCAGAGACGAGACTTGCTTTGTGGACCACAGGGACTGACCACTTCATCCTCAAGAACTGTATACAATTCATTCATTTTATGATTGTTTTTTGTTTCTTTTCTTCATGTACCCTGCCACAGCCCGGGAAGGAAGCTGGAACATTAATAAAGGTTGTCTGTATTGTTTTATGTGTGTTTATTTACTGTCAGAGCATTTGTTTGTATGACTAATATTTGCATTTAAGGATGTATTAGATGTTAAATCATCGTGTCTGTGCCTCAAGTACACTATGATCTCAAAGTCTAAAAAGCAACGGAACATGTTAGAAAGTACTTTGAAGGATGGACTACTCTGATAAGGGAGTTGTCTTGTGATTTTTGTGTTAGATAACAGCTATCAGACGCAGAGAGATGTAACTGCAAGGCATTACAACATGTACAGTATACAAATTCAAGATGCTGCAAAAGAAATAGAAATAGACAACGATGAAGAGAAAAAGAAGACAAATCCATCTGGTGGATACTACTCTGATTAGGGAGTAGTATTTCCTTTATTAAGGGAAATCAACATGATTTTGTATTAAATCAAATGTAATAATGACTGTAGAACAGTAGACAAGCTCTGCTACCTCTGCAGGGTCATGGAGGGAGCATGGGAGGTCATGCAGTCTACATGAGCTTGGTGGACTTGGAGAAGGTGTTCCCTCAGAAAATTCTGAGGAGGATGGTCCGGGAGTATGGAGGACCAGACCCCTTGCATGACCTGTTCAGTCCCTGTGTGTCTGGTGCCAAATTCTGTTCCTCAGGGGCCGCCGTCCTGCAGGTTTTAGTTTTTCCCTGCTTCAACACCCCTGACTGAAATTCAGACAACTTCATGACAGACTGCTTTAAAGTTTCTCCTTTTGGTAAAATCAGTTTTCACTTCCAACTTGTGGCAAATTGATTCTGGGTCAGGATTTAACTGTCATTTTGCACACTGAAGGTCTTCCTTAAGCAGTACTTCTGGACATGCATGGTTTCCTGAGCTAGTACTGTAACATTTATGGGTCCCTTTGAAATGACAACTTTGAAAATTAAGCAAAGCGTTTTACAGTCTAGGAAAGAGAGATGGGACATGTATCATACAACGTCCATATTCCTCCAGGGGTTTTGCTCAGGACTCTTTCAGTGGCACGACTTAATGTTACTGGATAACATTATAAAGTGGTCTAATTTAAGATAATCTATGATACCATCAACTCCCTAAATATGTAGTTTGGTGTCTAAGTGACAATGTGGTGGACGTGTCTCCAATGTGAACAAGTTAGTTAACATCCACTCTTCCAGCCTCTTAGCACAGTCATTGCCCCAGCATTAGTGCCAAAGGATGCCTTTTGGCTTCTGGCTTTGGCAAAATGGGAGCATTTGATGACCAGAGTTTCAGGGCAGGTTGCTTGTTTGGATTAATGTCACATGTATTATCATTTTAAGGTGAACAGCTGTTACCTTGCAGAAGTATTACATCATGACATTTCCAATTATCAATATATGCAATCACAGATTGTAATTGTTTCTTCAGTTGTCAGAACTTTGACCTGGAAAAATCTTGCAAGCACATTGAACTTGCTTGTTTATTTAAAAGCCTTTCTATTGAGATCAAAAAAAGACCCTGCTGTTTTAATTTTTCAGTGTTTGCAGCTTATTTGGTATGCATGCTCTAGGTAAAACACCTTTAGTAATAATTTCATGCTTGGAGCTGTATCCCACAGGATTTTGCGGCTGCTTTTTTCCAGCAGCCAGTCTTTGCACTTGTTAGTGTTGCAAAGCAACTGTTTCTCAAGACTGATGACATCAGAGGATCCAAAACGTCTAAAAGTCAGCTTGGCTTCGACAAGGAGAAAATAAAAGGAACAAACAACAAAGGATGAATTTTGATTTGTTTCAGCAGTTATCTGGAAATAATGTGAAATCTGTGACAGCCAACAGAAAAAAGAAAAAGAAAATACATGCATGCACCACAGCCTTGTCTAGTATTTAACTCTTTCCTTCTTAATATCTGGTACTTGTTTTTCTATGGGGCTACACCCAATGCAATACCAGTATAAAGCTGAATCTTTGTTTCTGATCTCTCTGTAACCTGTTATGCTTTGTTTTAGAATATTCAGGCAGTTGAATGGCAGAGCAGTATAAAGAATAGCTTTTTTCTGATTCTTCCACCTACATACCATTATATGTAGATGTAGTACCAGTAGGGAAATAAAAGGCTCTAAATACACTTGTGAAACATGTATATAGCAAATTTATACTCATCCGTTGAGTGTTAATGACAGCACTTACACCAATTACACTATACAGGGAGTCAGTGCGAACAATGGCATCTTCTTTGCAGTTCTCCCACCATCATTACCTCAGCACTCTCATTTCAGTGAAGTAACTAATATTAGAGAGTGCTGCATTAATTACAGGTCCATCATGACATTCTCTTGAGTGTGGAATAAAGGCAATAACCATGCTTCATGTCACAATAAACCCTCACTTTTATGAAATATTATTCACTCTTTTATCTTTAATCGATCCTTTGCTCTTTTTTCTCAGTGCTTAGCATCTTTTTGGGCTCACATCTCTACATCCCCTGTCCTTTCTACTCTTTTTACTACTCATCTCTTTTTGCTTTTTTTCCCTTCCCCCCCACCTCCCCAATCTCAGCATAAATTGGATGGCAGGCAATTAAGTGAGTTGTCGGAGGGCTCGCTGACAGCAATTACAAGGTGTGTAGGAATTCATGTGGAGACAAGACGCCCTGCACTTTTGATTTCTAGACAGATGTCTCATTTTTTCCCATCCAGTGTAGAGAAAAAAAAATTTAAAAATGGGAGGGAAGACGAGCAAAAAAGGGGGGCTCAGGAAGTGCTTGAGTGCGAGGAGGATGAAGTAGAGGAAATGCAGGCTGTACATGTGGGAGAGACAAGGGAAGGTAAAAAACAAACAAACAATACAGAAAGGCAGACTGATAAAATCCTAAACAGGAATGTGGTTTCAGGGCAAGTCCTAGAAGAGGGTGGAAATATCTGTTCTAGTCAAAGAACTCAGACACAGACAAACGCTCTTGTTCAAAATTGTAATTTTTCACAATTTTTAAACTTTTGCTCATAAGGGAGTTTGGTGTGTTTGGAAACAGTGGAGAGATTTGGCCGTCCCACATATTGTACAGGCACTGTTTGTTTACCTTTTTAAATTTTTCAAAATACATTATGTAAAATTGACCAAGGCTGGAGAAATGGGGAAATAAACACGTTAAAACTGTATTTCTCGGTAAAGCTTAGTCCTATTAAATTCTAAAAGCAAATTTTAGTTTCTCTGACAGTAGAGAATAATTTTTTTATTTCAGGGAGACTAAAGGAATCAGATTTTCTCTGGTGGATTTCTCTTCAGCAACGAATAACTTTATATAAAATATTAAATACATTTGTATGAGCTTAGTGACAATCAAATTAATACAAACATAAGCTGTCTAGGAAGTCATTCATGGCATAGCAGCATTTGTAAAATTGTAATTGAGGCAAATCTTATTGGCTGTGGAAATAAGAGCAAAATGTCTCTAAGAGATTTATGAAATCAAAAGCCAGCCACTGTGTGTGCAAAAATCTGTATGACTTAATGATGGAAGACATACAAAAGAACAAAGAAGAAACAGTGACTTGTGCTTGCCATGCCATGTATAAAAGTGAAAAAAACAGACATGGAGGTAGAGCTCAGGCAATCTACTCAATAGAGTAATAAAAGAAAACTGGAATAATTCTGAATCAGTTACACTTGAAGGTTTTACAAAAGCAAATTCACAATTTCAGCAAAAACCTTTGTGTCAAGGAGCCCCACATATTTATCCGCTAGACTTGAAGGAATGAAGCTGAACTTATAATTATGTAAAAAATGAACATCATTAAGCAGGTTGAGCAAAGTTTAGGCACACTCACCAAAACCTTTTACAAATTAATATGATGATTGAACCTGACAGCTGTCTTGCAGAGTAGTAAAATTAGTGAATAATTTTTTTGCTTTTGTTCACAAGTTAGTTTCCTTGTGCACCCAGGTGTTGTGTTTCATCAATGCGCATATGATAAAGTGTTGATGGTAGTCATTTGACATTAGACTGAAAAACACTAAACACTTTTAATTTGCGCTCAAAAGACAGATGTTAGCATCTGTTAGTGATTTTTTTTAAACCATATTAAAAAGCAGCTTATGTGATTGCCATAAAAGAGCAATCCGGTGGCAAAACATTATTTGTCCTTGAGTAAAAATCTCAATACCTGACATGAATGCTGCAAAAATTACCTGATGCATGCAGAATCTATCACTCACATCCTTCTTGTGTGGCTGGTGCCAGACTGAGCGCTGATCGGGCCAGTAGAGGCATCCTGACATTAAGTGTTTTTTTTTTAAACCTGTCTTGTCCAGCATCATAGCAAGCAGAATGGTAGTCTGGTTGCTGTATTGTGCCAAACAAATTTGCTTTGCC
>JBAMHW010000025.1:18136398-18151670 GCA_037177495.1 Rhadinocentrus ornatus
TGGAAAACTTGGAAGATCCAATCCCGGACTTAGGGGTCAGAAAAAAAAGTAAGGGGAAGAATTGTCAGAATGGTTACAAACCCCCCCCCCCCCCCCCACCCCACCCCTTCCAGCCAAACTGCATTGCAACCATATCCCTTGTCAATAGTTCCTGGCCGGGTAGCAGTATCTGCTCTCTTTCTGAATAATGATCACTGAGCTGTACCACCAGCAAAACATCATACTGTTCAAACAAAGAGACCAGAGGTGTCAGGCAGCAGGCTGCTGCTGCTATTATCCACTCTCAAGGTCCAGGAGTTAGAGATTGTCTTGTAATCACACAATAGCATGATGTGTGTCATCTATGATTATTTTCAGGACGGCCCTTGAAATTCTGAGTGGACACACTTCTACCTTTGTTTCCTGCTCTATCTGTGACTTTGTTGACTTGCCTGCTCTTGAATACATCTTTGGTTAATCTCATAGTGCAGCTTGTGTATGAAATATTACTGCTTTATTGCTTGGAATTAAAAACACATTTTCCTCAATTTCCTCTTATTACCACATGTAGTAAGTGAGGAAAGGTGAAGAGACATTTTTTCCTGAAGAGCAACAAGGACTTTTTTGCTCTAGGGTGTAAATTTGTGGTGATGTAAAAATACTTATGGAATAATGGGAAGAAAACAACAGAGTTTTCTATGAGGTGCTTAAGGAATAAATGGTCTGTTATTTCCAGGTTGTGGTGTCCTATCACTTAATTCGTTGCAATAGTCCTTGAAGTACACAGACAGGGGTGATAATATCAGAACTCCCAACAAAACCTTGAATCTTCCTGTTGTATACTCTGGAAAAGCCATAATGTCAATTTCATCTTGTGAATTAAAATTTTGGATATTAAAATCCCATAGGCAGTATAATTGATCACCCTTCACTGACCTGAAAAAAACACTCAGGGCTGCTCAAAGCATAGGTTAAAGAGGCAGCCAGATGCCTAGTGAGAAGTACTTGGTATAAAAATGTAATGTCTCTATTACAGCAAAGGAGAGTGAGGCAGAAGAAAGACACGCAGGCATGATGGACACAGTCAACTCAACAAAAGCAGTCAATGAAGCTGACACAATCACAGGAAGGAAGCTGGGATGTAGGCTACATATTGACCAATGTATTGTTATGTTCTTGAACCACTACAGAATGGGATACTGTCCATTCATTTTGCACATCCCAAGAATAGACTTAGTTATGAGCTGCTGAATACAGGTGAAGCTCATGAGCACATATTATTGATTTCACAAGCTCTTTACCGTTTTAATGGACTTCAGTAATAACAAGAGTTCACAGAAAAAGTACCAATGATTATTTCCAGAAATGTGATTTTTTTCCAGTTTTCTCTAGTGGCCATTTAGAATTTTAGCAAGTAACAAACATGATCATTTTGAATTTTTAGACTCTTCTTTGACTTTCCAGAAGAAGGCATACAATAATAATGTGATTCCAAGAAGGTGGAAAGGTAAATAAAAGTCTCAGTTAAACTAAGTATAAAAAGTAAGGACATTTCGGTTTGATCCATAATGCATTGAAATCAAAAATACAGTAGTTTAATCAAATTGTCTTTGTATAAACCAGAACTGACATGAAAACAGAAAACTTCTATTCTATTCTATTCTATTCTTTTCTATAGTCATTTGGCAGACGCTTTTATCCAAAGCGACTTACATCTGAGAGTAAGAACAACACAAGCAAGAATTCAAACAGGATGGGACTTCATAATTAAGTAGTAGTCAGACTGCTGTGAGTCCAGTTGGACCCATGTGCTGTCATGTAATGCTAGAGGCAGTGCTTTTTTTTAAAGTCATTTGTTAAAATACAAGATCATGATAACACACACTATCACCTAGGACATAAGTGCATGCAGCTTTTTCAGTACCGAGTTGAGCCAAAGAGCTGGACAAATAGAGTTAAGCTAAGTGCGGAAATGCCCCTTAAACAAGTGAGTCTTTAGTTTGATTTTACAATTGGATAAGGACTCTATGGATCAGACAGAGTTTGGTCGTTCAGCAAGGCATGCTGATATTCACACTGAGACGATTGTGTCAACAGGTGGAAAAGAAAGGAAAAGCTGAGTGTCATCTGCATAGCAGTGGTAGGAGAAGCCATCAGACCTGATGACTGCACTGAGTGAGGAGGTGTATAGTGAAAAGCGAAGAGGGCCAAGCATCGAGCCCTGGGGCACCCCTGTTGTCAGCCCATGTGATCTAGACACTCCCCCTTGCCAAGATACATTGAAGGATCTTCCTGTGAGGTAGGACGTAAACCACACGAGGACAGATCCTGAGATGCCAAGCTCCGAGAGTGTGGAGAGGAGGATCTGATGGTTGACCCTGTCAAAGGCAGCAGACAGATCCAGCAGTTTAAAGATTGAGGATTGACCAGAGGATCTGGCAAGCCATAGGGAATCAGTAACTGACAAGAGAGGAGTTTCAGTAGAGTGGCCTTGCCTATAGCCAGACTGATAAGGATCGAACAACTTGTTGTTTTGAAGGAACTGAGACCTGACTGAAGACGACACGCTCTAGTAGTTTTGAACAAATTAATGACTTGCAGCTAAATTAAACTGAGTTAGGGCGCTTCAGCGCCCCATGCATTCTCAAAATGGAGGGATTCAATCAAAATCAAGATTCAATGTAATCTGTTGGTTCCTTACCTAGGATTTAAATTGGTTTTTACAAGATAAAGATGACATGCAAGATTTTTCCTTAAACCTAACCCTCCCCTCATCTGACAAGTGTTTATTTTTACAATCATCTACAGATGTCATGCAGACAAGCCTTTTTGTCAGTAACCTCATATTATGGCAGAAGCTATGATGGACACAGAATTATTCCTGTGTTTGTGCCTAACTATCTTTTCCACTTCTATCGGCTGTAGGTTCAAAATAATCAACTCCTCACCTTTTAACAGCTCAAGATTCTAAAACATTGCTTCTCAACGGGGGCGATGCCACCCCCCAGGGGTATTGTAATAACATCAGGGGGCGCTAGGAGCATTAATTATGATAGGGGGTGGTGGCGTTTCTTTTGGGGCAGCGGGATTGGCTTGGAAGTTGATGATTGACAACTTTACTGACCAATCAAATTCTTAAAGAAAAAAAAAAACATGCGCCGCAGCAAATACGATTAAAAGGAAGTAGACCCAAAGATCCTATACTGTAAGAAGATGGCTCACACAATCCTAAAAAAAATCTTTTATCTTCATGAAAATAACTTGGACGTGATTAATTTTAAACAAATGCATTATCCACTGAAAGACTGCAAAGTTAAGACAGACTTTATGATTTTGTTAAACTTATGTGCTTTTATATGTGCTGTTATTGTTGACGGGTCAAAGGAATCTTATTTTAGGATTTTACTTTTCAAAAATAGTGTTGTTTTTTTTAATTGTGCTTTTTAAATGAATACATCTCATCACACAAGTGAACACATCTCAACTATCCCCTGTACAAAGATGTTTTTTCACAAAGCAGTTTAAAAGTATAAGAAACAAATCATAACCACATGTAAAATTCATAAACATATACAAAAAAAGTGCTGCTACTAGTCTATTAAATATCTCAACTTTCCAATCCAACCTTTGCATTAAGATCTGTATTTAGCCCAGTAAAGCACAAGCGTGACATTTTTTTTCAGCAGTTCAACATCACCATTTTTTTATTGGATGCTTTGGCTATTTGGATGCAACATCATGGGATGTTAAACATTTTGCTGAATGTTTTTTTTTTAGCTATGCAGTCAGCATAATTTGTTCTTAATTTAGCATCAAGAATGAGTTTGCGAGGCTGCACAGCCTTGTAAGAATAAGCCTATAGCTAAGTTTAAAATTTAACACTCACACCCTAGCTTCCCTCTCTTGAGATACCTGTATTTCATCATTAAATATGCTGTTAGGTGGGTGATTTTGGCTCTTTGGAGCAGAAGCACATTCAGAGTTTATAGATGTTCACATTCTGAATAAGACATTTGTTCTGTTTCAGGTTCTACAGAGGTGTTTCAGATTGGTTGAACAGACTGGATCCCTTATATGATTTTTCCAATCTTTGGAAGCTATATATATATATATATATATATTATATATATATATATATATATATAGTCTATCTACTGCTTCAGCAGCACAGTGTGTATTTAACAAGGGCTTGTGAGCAGTTTGAGAGCGTGAACACTCCCTCGAGCAGATGATTCACAAAGGTTAGAGATGTGGCAAAAAGGTCGGCTTCCTCACAGGAAGTGTCTCCTCCTGCAACACCCTGCAACAGCTCAGTGACAGCTGGTTCTCAGCTACCGGAGCCCCAGAGGTCAGACCCTGGCTACAATATGAATTTGTGCATGGCCATGTGTGTCTGTTTTGTAATGTATCACCATTGAGGCTAGACTGTGACTACATGTGCCCCGTGTCTGAATGTTTACACATGTGCCTCTTGGGGTATGTATGTGCAGTACGTGAATTATTTGCCTGTGCAGCGTCTCAGATGTTGTACTCTTTCCAGCTCACCCATTATCATTCTGTCCTCCTCCCTTCTGCCACTGCTCCCGGTGACCACTGGTGTGTGTTGCTGACATTTCTGGAAGCCTGACGGCAACGGACACACATCTTGCTGCTCAGTCATCCTAATGGTAAGAGAAAAGCGAGTAGCTTTTTTTCCCCCTCTTTTTTGCTCTATATAAACACTGTATCCTTTCATTTCACCCCACAGAGGCAATCTATTTGGTCAAATACAACTGCAATACTCTGTCTCCTATTCAGGCTCGCCATAAAATCAACAATTTCTGACTTAAATGCTTCCATGGCAACAACAACATGGCAAAATGACATTTAAATCTTTGCCACTCTTTTCTAAACTCCTGTATGTTTTCATTCAAGGTAACAATAAAAAAAATTAAAAAGTGCTGTGTATCCTTCAGTTTCTACACAGTTACTTACTGCTGCACAGTCTATCAGCACTCAATATTAAGCCCACAAGTAATTTATCAGCCACATGAAGCTCATCAGGAAAGTGGAGTCCTCTCATTAGTTTCCTCTACACTGTTTCATTTTGTATTTGAACCTCATTTGTCTCTCAAATTCTAGATGCTCCCTCAGGGTGCCTTAAACCAGGAAGACAGGCTGATTGCTTTTTAAACAAAACGATATAAAGGGAATAGAGTATTTAACCAGTCCATTCGTCATGATGCAACCTTATGTTCGCCTCACTGCATAGATTGAAACACTGCTTCCTTATGTTTTGAACCAGACAGACAGTGATGCCAATAAGATTCACTTTTAATAACCCAAGCCAGAGGAAGTTAATATACTGCAGAGTTGAACATGGTAACTATTTTCCTCCCTGTGCATCTCATTTCCTTTTCTCTCAACGTGTTTCCCTGCTTTTTATTTTCCCCTTCTTCTCTCAGGTTGTTCGCAGTAACTCTATGATTCAGCCAGTGAAATTATATCCTTTCATTTCTATTTCTGGGCACTTCCTTCCTTTCACTGAAGGTGTACGTGGGGAGCGATGAATGAGAAGGTTACTGGGAGCAAGCTGAAATGGAACCGTCTCTTCAGATTAAGATGCATGCTACTAAGGAGTGTGCAGTAAATGAGAAAAATCTTTGAAGGCTGAATTGGCTGGGTCAAGTGGGTTTTTAAGTGAGGAGCAGCTCCTGCTGCCAGATTGAGGGCAATGGTAGCAAATATCAACCGTGAATCTGCTTTAATTTGTGCCACTCTATCCATTTGATGCTAAAAGCCCTGCATTTGCCCGAACTTATTCAGAGCTCTGTCTTGTCAAGCCCTAATGTCATGAACTTGTATTGAAAAGGGGTTCACGCTCTTCAAAACATGTCAAAGAGGGCTATTGTGAGTGTGATCCATTCGGGGTGGGATAAAGGCTTAGCATTTAATATATAAAAAAAGAGTCAACAGCTTGAATGAGAGCTCGGGTCATACACAGTTAGCAGAAAAGAACAGTGTATTTCTGAAATCAAGTCATCTGATTGTTTGCTCCTTACATCAAACTATATTTTCTGATATATTTTTCTATCCTTAATGTGACATTTAACAATACCAGGTGAGTATTTATTAACCTTGAGAAACCATTTGTTCATGGCATACATGTTAACAGACTACAACACCATTAAGTCTTGTAGTCAACATGGTTAGATTTTCATTGACATTCTGTGCCTCTCCTGGGCTCAGGGGGCTGAATAACCGATGGATTTGGTGGCACCTCATAAGAAAATAACAACAAAATTCTGCAATAAATTGTTTGCTAATGAATATGGACAATGTGCCAGAGCAATTTATGACTTTTAGGCTCTCATTTGTTAAAGCAGGGTGATATTGCAGATGACATTAAATGTGTCCAGCTACAGCTCGCATTAATCATACTCTGGAAGTCAGGAACTGTCAGACCAGATTAGAAAGGGGAGAAGAACCAGCTTCATTACAGCGTCCTCACTTTTAGGTCAAGAAAGATCTCAAGAAAGCAAAATGTGGGAGTGTGATGTTTATGTGATTTGCTACATTGGCTTCATAGACTTTGTAATCTCTTTATAACAACAGTTATTTTGCATTTTATGTGCTTGTTTCTTTATTACAGTCTTTGGTAATAGACTGTGAGAAGTGTTGTTGTTACACAAACACCTGGACAGGTTAAAGGCTTTCAGTAGTTAGACACAGCCCATCGACAGGGTGACTCTTCTGCTGCTCTGTGAGTTTCACAGCTGTTTTTCAGGTGTCATAAAGATTATACTTCAACACCAGATAGGCGCTGATAAACAGTGATGCCTCATAAAATTTTAAGTGTCTGATAAACTCCGCTGAGTAAATTTGGTGACAAAAAAAAGGGGAAAAAAAAATCTTATAGTATCTTATCAAGCTGTGATTTTTCTAAAAGAGTGCCATACACCATAAAAGGAATATTGTCAGTGCTTCGGTTTGACGCTGATACTGTACTATTAAAAACTGCAGTTATCACAAACATATTTAAATTTAAATTAAATGAACAAATTTCAAGTTTAACAGGACTTGCCTTCTATTATCTGACCTATTTGTAAAAATTATTTGCTCTGGCAGCCACGCTTGCTGATTTTAAGCACAAGGTTAATTTTACTGTACCTAGACGTAGCACAAGAAGTAAAGAAATTTGTGTTTAGTTGATGATTCTCCCTTTTAAGAATACCAATTGGTGTTATATCATAAATACTTGCAAAGACTGATTGTTTATACTTTTACCATGTATAACTTATTAAATTTCTGTTTCTTTTCAATGAGTAAAACAGATAAAAATGCGCCAAAATCCCCTGCAATATTCTTATGTTGAAATTCTCTTTTGCTCTGAGATTTAATTGGTTCAAGTATGTACCAGCTGGCACCTAGCTGTGGCAAGACAGTGTGTGAGCATAGGTAGAATAAGTCTGCTTCCAGGCCAGGGGTAGTATACAACCAAGATTTATTAGGACACTGCACACCAAACATTACACGCCCCTCTATACAAGCCAACAACCAGTCTGCCTGTCAGCACTTCCTATATATAGCCCAAGGCTCCACCCTCTCAATTCCAACAGGTATATTACAGTAAACCTCTGAAAAAAAAGGTTAAGATGATTAACAAAACATCGTGACATGGAAACACATCCTCATGTGCTCATGAAATCATTTCTGCACTATATAAACTAATAATTCAAGTAGAATCATAGAAAATCATTTATTCAATCAATCATTCAATAATTCAATTAAAATGGAGATCATGCCCACACAGACAATCTACAAGAAATCTTCATGGTAGACAGGCCTCCTCATTGAACAATGACATGTTCTTTCTTAAAAGAAGAAAACACTTAGACAGTTGACACTTCACAAATAAGAAAAACCCAGTGAATGTTAGGATCCCCTGATTCACCTGTGCACAGTGCAGGAGGGAGCTAGTGCCTCCTAACAACAGACATATCTGAATGAGGTTGTAGAGCCAGTGGTGATCCAATATCTCCAGAATATGGGACTTAACTCCATCCTCAAGGATGACTCTCCCCCACAAAGCCAGGATCAACAGAGTACTTCTAGAATTACTCTAGAATTTGGAAGTGGAAAAGATGAAATAGCCCACCTGAAGTCTAGACCTCAGCACAACTGAATACCTATGCATTCACTTTAGATGTGCTGGACATCGTAGAGTGACCAACATGATGCTGGTTGAACTTCAACAACTCTTGGTTGAGGAATAAAATGCATTCCACAGCCAAATGTGACCAAGCTGGTGACCAGCATGGTGAGGAGGTGCCAAGCTGTTGTGGCTACATAAAGATCCTCAACACGCTACAAAGGTCCCAGACCAATATAGGTTGTTTTTGCCTAAATTCTGTAAAGTGAAGTCACCAGAGAACCCAAGACAAGAGTGAATACCAACTGGAGAATAGTCTGCATGAGCCTGCATGAAAAATGTGCAATACAAACGTAGGTCTTACTGCAAAACATTCTACATTTACCAAGTTCTCTAAATGCTTTCTCTGCTGCCACATTGCTCATATCCTGTTTATGATCAAATATCAGTTTTGTATGATCTTGATGTGATAACATGAGGTCAACTTCTTCATTTCCCTTGATATACAACTGTTAATCTGTGCATCTCTATATGACAGACTGCTAGAGTGTCTCTTGTCCTAGTTTCCTTTTTTCCAAATTTTTACTTCTACTAGTGATTTATTACTGTGTAGATTTGCTCTTTTCCACAAATGGCTAGGCTATAAAAGTACATGCACATGGTTAGAGTTAAAAAAAATACATAAGCTGAAATTTGTGGGTTACAATTTCATGACAACACAAAACAACAGCAAGTCATTAAGTTACCATCTCACGTTTGTTAACCTTGACACATTTGCTGACACAAATTTCTGTACATTATGAATTATTTCCTTGTGGGACTGGGCAGTTTCATGAGAGCTGAGGCAGGATAATGGGCATTGTCTGCTCAGGCCACTGGACTTTTTGGGGAAGAGGCAAGCCATTCTGGGAACTCTGTCGATATGCTGAGGTGAGTAGCACTTTGAATGACAAGAAGACTTTTATTATAAGGAATATATTTTAGAGAAGTTAGACTAGAAGAACAAGGAACTTCTAGTTGACTTAAAATTAAGAGAGTGGCTACTAGTTTTATGTGATTTACAGGATGATCATCATTAATTCGGTACCAGTTAGGATGAAAGTGATGAAGATAATTGATAAACAGGTCTTTATCTCATGATTCATCATTTATCACTACTAATTTACTATGTACTAGTCCTTCATTGGGATTTATTATTTACATGTTTTATCAGCCACTAAGTATGATGTAAATACTAGCATTTTTTTTTTAGTCTTTGTACAGCGTTAAATGTACGACAGAATGTTAAAAATGAAATAGGTATTTTTTTTATACCAGATACATAGATCTTTGTTTTCAAAGTAAACAAGAAGGGTTGGATCTGTAGAGAAAAAAGGCTTACCCATTATTTTTTCTTGAAATTTCTAGTGTTTTCTAGTTTTAATCAATCACAGTTGCTGCCTGCCTGCTAGCCCCCTCTGTGCCGGCTTCAAATCTGTTTTCAGTTGCTGCGGGCTCAGAGTCGTTATTTCCCTCAGTTCTTGCAGCACTTTGTATCTCTCCATCTGAATTCTTCCCCTTGTTTAATTAAAAAAATATCCATTCTTGGAGTAAATCATAAGCAGCCAAGCTAGCTTTGGATGCTGTGCTCAAAAACTGCAACAGCGCTATCTACTAAGTTGCCAAGTTGCACCCATTGCAATAGCAAAAAAAAAAAAAAAAATGCTTTATGTATAAGCCCAAATTTATCAGAAAATGTTGCATGCCTCAACTGCAGTGTGTAGTATTAAATGCCTAATTGACATATATAATATTTCTAATTACTCTACTATCTAATTACCACAACAATCTACTATTTATTCACCTTCAAAAAGCACGAACGGTGTGGTCCTTTTACAATCTGGCAACTTTGAGTAGGTCTTGTATTTGGATTATGTAGTTACTTGAAATATATATTTATTAATTCTTTCATATTTACTGTCTGCATTAATTTAACGAGACAGTTAGCTGCAATGTGAGTCACGAATTAAAACTTGGCCAGTTGCGTGAAGGTCATGAGCGGCACCATGAGTAACACTGCTATATACAATCAATGAGCCATTCATGTCCTCAAACATAAAAAAAATACTGTAAAGCATCAGGAGGCCATGGCGCCTTCCTCTTGTGTCACCGTGATGATTCAGCAGTGGATGCTGACAGATGGGTGGAATAATTAAAAGTGGCCTGCTGGGTGAATGCGGGAGTAAGCACATGCTTTCTTTTGCTCTTCAAACTTCTGTACGGCAGCTAGCAGCAGCAGTCCATCTCCTCAGCTCTTTTCCTGCTGTTTGTGGAATGATATATGCTCATACATGGGAGCTCTTTGAGTCAGTAGAAGAAAATAAACAGGTTTGAAAATTTCTTCTCCTTCAGAGGCCCCTGGTGACTTTATTGCCTTTGTGTGATCTGAGAGCCTTTCTTGTTCTGTCGCACTTTTCTTTATTTATTAATCCATCTCTGTCTTGCTGTGGCTTTGATTCTCCTGATGGCAGAGTTGTCCTGATTCTGTCACCAAAGAAGCTCCAAAGGTGGAATACAGTGATTTTGTGATTAGGACTGCAATGACTCTGGAGAACCTAAGATAAAAGGGTGTTAAACAGCTTTGGGTCCACACAGACAGTTTTCGGTGCTGCACAAGGTCTCTAAGGGCATCCCAGGGACAAAAACAAGGTGCATTAACTGGTAAATTGTCAGTTAATGTATAGTGTAGCTCTGCTTGGCATTTTGGAGCAACAATGAGATTTCTGAGATGTCACAGATACACACTGGCTTCAGTAAGAATGTCACAGCACTGTACATAAGTACATTGGACATTTCTCCTCTCCTCTGTAATCCTCCCCTACGGTTTGGCTGCTTCATGATTGTTATTCATGTGTAAAAAAAGCAAGACGCAAGGCTGGCAAGATTGAGAACATGTGAGAAATTGTTCAGCAGGATTGATGCCAGTAGAAAAATGCTTCTGAAAGGGACATAAACACACCCGCTGGATGGATTAGCTAAAAGTGATGCTCTCAGAGAGGTGTGGCTTTTCAGTGCTCATATGCATCTGTTGAAGCCTCCAAGCACCATCATGTATGAATATGTCATTATGTTGAATAACTCATGAAAATAATTTAATAATTTATGAATATTATTTGCTTTGTTATGCTGACTGTTGACAGCCAAATCATCGAGCTGCAGCTCTGCATACTGTTTCCCTTCCAAACAAACAGACATTATCAGTGATGGCGGCCATCCCAGTTGTAAATTACTTTGGAGTGCAGTCAAGGGTGAGTGTGTTTGCGTATCTACATGTGTGGACAAGCAGACCATGACTATCCAACATTCAATCTCTCACATGAGGTGAAATCATTTAAAAATGTTGACATTATGGAAAATCAGAACACAGAAAGTGCAGGCGCATGAATTTGCTTAGTACATGAACAGATGCTTGTTTTCATTTACCCTGACAGTCGTGAAGGAATGCAAAGAGACCACTTGATAAGTGTGAGCTGGTCATTTGATTTCTCTGTTAGGTGCTCAGCTTCCTCCCTTTTGAGCTGATAGTCATATGCACTGATTCCATTTACAGAGCTCCTATGGGGATCATCAGTAGATTAAAGCATCAAATACCTTAATGACAAGCTGCTCAAGGCTGCAACTTGAAGACAGTCTCACTTTTTTAAGGCAGTCACTCTTGATAAACAATCTTGTGCTAAAAAATCAATTAAATGGATAGTCAAGTCATTTAATATTGATTCAGTGATAAATGTGTTAAAGACAAGGACTGATTAGAGACCACATCTTCACCTTAGCCCCGTGACAGACAGGTGACCTGTCCAGGATGTACCTTGCTTCTAGCCCGCTAATTCCTGGGATATACTCCACCTTCCCCGCAACCCTGAATTGGACTTAACGGTATGGAAAATGGATGCATGGATATTCACCAAAAAACAAACAAAAAGTAAAACATGCAAAGTGGCAACATTTTAAATTGAATCTGCTCCTTTGCGGACGTCTGGTGACCCAGTTGAGGTGCTATTATCTTATGCTCTCATGGCAATGTATACATACTAGCGTTTAATTAACTGACTTCCTTGTTAATGTGCCACAGTTATAACGCTCATTCATACAGTAGCAATAACAAAGAACACAATAATAAAACTACCAGAGAAACTTACTTGTAATATGCAGGAAGCCAGTTTCATACACTACTCTAGGCCTTAATATCACCTTATAACATAGTTGCGAGAATCCACGTTCAATGATGTGTCATCAAATCAACGCAAACACTGCAAATGGATTCAAACTGAAAAGAAAAGCAAACGTAACTGCACAGCAGGCAAATGATGAAGTAAATGTGAGGCAGATTATGAACCCAAACATAAAAACAAGATAAACTAACACAGAGAGAAAAAGACAGAAATCAGTTCCTGTCTGTTCTATTCATGAGTGAATTTGGATAAACATTAGATATCAGAAAGCAGGTTTGACTTTTTGACTGATTGAGGTTATATGCAACTGTTTCATCAGTTTTATGACTTCTTGAAGAAGAGCAAAAATTATTTGTGCCACAATTGTGTCCAAAAGTATCACTGGAAAGAAGTGTTTTCCAGCTTGTTAGCATTTATAATGTCTAGCATGGCTAGCATTTTCAGCGCATACATGCAGAGTAGATACATGGCTCTGAAACCCTCCTGCTGAGGGAGGAGCCATATTACCCTGTTAAAGCTGCTCATCCATAATCTTCAATTCTGTGTGAAGCCATCTACGAAAAATCAACTGTCACAGATGTGAAACATCCTGTAAATTATAATGGGCCCTCATGAGGCTTAACTTCATGAAGACAAAAACAAAAAAGAAACTGCTAAATGCTCAAAGACTAATTTTGAAAGGAAACCGAAAAGGAAAATTATAATTTTTTAGGTTATAGTGACTGCAGCAACAAGGTGGCAGCTCTGCTACCTTCAGCAGATGTCTGTTAGATCATTTTTCTTTTTTTCTGAACTTGTAAGACACCATCTGTAATTCACCTTCAGAAGCCAAGGCCTCATGCCTCCCTTCACTATCAAAGACTCGTCCCCTGCTGACACCATCAAGACATTTCTGTGAACAGCTTTAGCTTCATAGCTGTTCCCACGGATCCCAGGAAACCGGTGCCACAAACCTATTGCCTTCCTGCACAGCTTGGGATCCGATCGGTATATCCGTGCTGCCATTTGCTAACATTATTCTGGTATCCATTATTACGGACACGAACACTGGACCCCTCCATGCCACACTGAACTGTCACAGACAAAACAGGTAAAAGATGCAGAAAACTATTAAAACACACAATCAGCCAGAAACGTTTGAGCCAGTTCTTCAAAATCCCACAACAAAATAAGAGACCGAGGCTGAAAGTTATCCAGCTCGCTTTAGTTCTGCATTCAAGTCCTAAAACTTTGGCTTGGAGATGACAAGAAGCTGTTGGATCCATTTAATTGGAATTGGAATCAGGTGTGTTGGAGCAGTGAAACAACAAAAGCCTGCAGGATTGCGGCTCTCAGGACCAGAATTTGACACCCCTGATTTAAGTTATGCCAACCTCAGTTGAAGAGAAATGTTCTGATGGTATCCCTCTGAAGTGTTATGTCCTGTCCAGTGTTGCAGGGAGGTGCCCCACTTAAATTTTTGCATGTGCAAAATTATAGCTAAGATGTGATTTCTTTTTTACTAAAAGAAACAAACAATAGTTTTTATCACAACAGATAGTAGCTCAATATTAATCTGCCATCTCCACAAAGTGATGAGTTAAAAGATAGATTTGTACTGTAACTGATGACCTAAACACTTAAACACTTTGCTGATTGCCGAGCTCCTCTTACTTCTGGCATTTAGCATGTGACAGCTAAAAATCTAATAGCCTGGCTTTATAGTCAACAGGAAAATAAGGTCACAAACTGTCTCCCTTATTTAATCCTGTAAAAGAAAATGCTCTATTAATTTGCAAAGTAGTTAATATTTGCTATTCCTGGATTTTCTCCTGATTAAATTTCCTTACAGTATTGTCATGATTGTTTCTTACTGTTAAAGTAGAGCAGATTTGCAGTTAAAATTTAAAGAAGTTAAATCGAAAAGAAAATATTAATGCCATAGTATAATATCTACTGTACATCAATTTATAATACTGTATGCTACAGTGTTGATGTAGGTACAAAGAAGCAACACTTTGAAAATTTAACTAAGCTGTCTTTCACCCGTTTATTTAAAATAATATGTTAGTTGACAAAAGTAAGCAATTTCTTATATTTTTAAATATTTTTATTTTAGATTAATCATTTATAAGAGCAGCCATTTGTTGTCCTGAAATGTAGTTTTGTGACTCTGTGGTTAATGTGACACAAATTGTAATCCTCATCCTGTGCTTGAAAAAAATAAATAAAAATTAAATCTGTAAATTCAGTCAGTTTACTTCCCATCTGAAAGATACTAAAGTATGTATGTATGAGTCAGCTGCAGCCTCAAAGTATCTTCAGTTTTATATTTGAAAGAAATTTTGTTCTGCAGTTCTTGTCAAAGTAACTTTAGCAGAGAGCCATTTCTGAATTTCAAAAAAGCATTTTATGCCACAAAATGTTCATCCATTATCTATGACACCACATGTCAGCTGGGAATATGATGGTTCTAACAGTTAACAGGAAAATGTAAATCAGAAGATTATCTTCAGCTGTGCTCTGCTTTTCATCTGTCAGCAGCATTTTCAGTATAAACGCAGCAATGTGGATCAGTGTTTTACTCCTGTTCAGTTAACATCTCACCACTAAAAAAAACTATTTTAATGGCATTTGTTGGTGTTCATAAAGAAAGTTGTTGACTTTATCTGTAGTTTAATTAATGTACTTAAATGCAGAGGTTAAATTAGACTGAAACACGGCTGGTGCTGTGATGGGAACTAAAGCAAATAAATCTTTGTTATTATTCTGTAATCTGAATGATTAAAACAATATTTTTAACAATCTTTTCCCGCTGTGGGATATCTGTAACCAAGAGCTTGTGCTAATCAGAGCTCTTGAAATCACAGATGTTAGAGTGTTGATTTACCTCTGTTCATCCATCCATTTTCTGTACCGCTTGTTCCCAGTAGGGGTCGCGGGGTGAGCTGGAGCCTATCCCAGCAGTGTTT
>JBAMHW010000025.1:18154219-18166356 GCA_037177495.1 Rhadinocentrus ornatus
GTATATACCAAAAATCTATTTTGGTCCAAAAAGGTTAGGCGAGGATCATGAATGCTGTGCTGCTAAGCTAATTAGAAAAAGCGATGTAAATGGAGAGGTGACCTCATATGTTGCAGTGTTCAGAACTGTTGCCATGCATCAGCCAACTTTGCATGTTCTTGCTGCCTGTGTAACCTTTTAAATAGTTCCCTGGTTTCCAGCTACTTCAGGATTGTGAATGTTAAACTATTTCATAAATCCATTTTAAGCATTACTAGCTGTCAATGGAGATATAATTAACATTAAAATGAAAAGCTAGATCATTTTGCCACATATTAATTAAGTCATTTTTTTTAGACTTACTGTTTGCCACAAAATTGGCAGTTTCATTAAAAATGTCAGGAACAGATAATATGAGCACAGGGTGACTTGCAATATAAATAATAGTGTAAGTAGTCCAGCTGCTAGAAACAGATGCTCAGCAGGAACATATGGCCAGAAATACCCTTGCACCAACTATATCTAATAAAGAAATCTGACTGCTTATGTTTTTTCTCTGAAAGCAGAAGGCATTGCAGATTCATGTCCTCACTTTAGTTCTAATCTTGTTGTCTGACACTGAACTCTCCACCATTTTTAATGTTTGAAAACCCTAGCTTAGCAACAACCCAGAAAGTTAGATAATCTGTTAAGCTGTCAAACATTGAAGAGGGATGTTTATAATATCTTGCTTCACAGTTCAACACTAACACTGGAAACCTTTTTTCTTCTCTTTTGAAAACCCAAATAGATGTATGATTTAGTTTTATTTATTTTATTTTTTTTAAATAAATTTTCACTCAGTATTGAAATAACAATTGAAAGACTTTTTTTAATAGCAGATTGGCCGCTATCAGCTGGTAGTTCTTGGCTTTCCTTGTGTGGTCAAGTTCTCCAGACTTTACGCTAGTTAGAGTATGCTTACATTTCTCTACAACTATTTAAAAGAAGAGGTTTTTGCACCTCAAGGAATGAATAATTTAAAATATCTTTTTCAGAGCATGTTACTTTTTTTCTGTATGTATAATGGCTTCTTTTAGTTATGGTTTTGTTTATTTAAATATGTATTTTGTGTTGCATGCCTTGGTGCTGACGGCAAATTGGAGACAGTTGGGTAGGGTCTCCATAAGTTATAAAGGATCCGCCCTTTCCTAGGTGGAGCCACGCTCCATCTAACCCCCAGGGCCTGGTGTATTGCTTATTTAAGTTGTGTACAATTTGGTACATTTAAGCATTTACGTTGTTTTAATTGGCTAATATATATATTTTTATGTAAATTCCCTCACATCTTCTCTTATATTTTTTATGGCCCATGAGCAGAATATAACACCGGTTTCAAAGATGTTTTTAATAAAGTGTGTTGTTTTTTTTTCTTTTGTAGAGACAATGGGCTAGTTGACCTATTTTATTAAAAGACTGGTCAGTCTTGCGACAGAAGATGTTTCTTTTTTTTGGCTGCCAACGGTTGCAAAAATGTTGAATTAGTTTGCTACACTTCAACGTCAATCATTTGTTGAACAAGTCCCAGAATAGTTAAAAGTAAGAAAGTTACAAATCTAAGCTGTTCCAACACCAATAAAAAATGAGTGAGCAACAAGCAGCAGGGGAAACTGCTTGTTTTTAAATGCATATTGGTATAAATGTCATAGGTTTGCTGAGTGACTAAGCACTTAGCATATTTGTTCACTCTGCAACCAAATGTATCAATTAATTACTTTTACATCCACTCAGAAATGTTAAGTTACTTAAGCATCGGTAGTTTGCATTTACCAACCTCCATCTACTTAACGCATTGTATACAAAGAAAAGCAATTTCCAACTTAACCTTGATGAACACTGGGGCCTGCGTAATCATTATCACATTTTTCTAGTCCTTGAAAGTAGATATTTTCTGATTTAGTTGGAATTTTACTACACTTCCCGCATTTGCTCCAATTAACGTGGGACTGTACAGAAAAATGTATAAACAAAAGACCACATATTGTGTAATGTTGCACAGTTGCAGGTAATGGGTTTGAAAGACCGTCTGTGACCTTTGGGGTCGTCCGTTGTGCTGCTCATCTTTATATTCTGGAGCAGATTCTGGCTTAGAAATGTTTGGCTTAATTTGAGGTTTTATCATGCTCAAAAACAGCATATTCGTGAAAGTTTTCCCTTATTTAAAAGTTACCTTTATTAACTGGCATCCCCTGATACTGAAATAATAAACTGCTTGGAGTTATGTTGGGTGCATTACTAATATTAAGGTACTTAAGATTAATAACTGAAAAAGAATAAATTATTATATGATGGGTACTTAAAGGAACTGATGAATAAGTAACAATCATAAAAGATATGTTGACCTAAATTAGGTGGTGGTTTAAGATTGTCAAAGGTAAGCATGTGCATAATTATCTATCCCTCTGTTTATTCGATGGACTGGTGACCTGTCAGGTGGCCATTTTTTACCCACTGTCTGCTGAGTAGGCTCCAGGAGGATAAAGCAGATTTAGCTAATGGATGGATAGATCTTGTTATAAAGCAACCAAGTTCACATTCTGTAGGGATGAGGTTGCAGTGGGTTGGCTAGATCAAGAGATAGCAGTGGCATGTTTAAATTCCAATTCTGTTTTATGTTTATACAGTCAAAATTATATTTTTAAACCATGGCAAAGTCGTTATCCAGAACCTTAACTGTCTTAAAAAATTGGATTTTCTTTTTTAGGAAGGATAAATGAATTAATCTGATCAGAACACACGTTACTTTGGGAGATTTTTAAATTTGCAATAGCAATTAAGTGCTTGTTGGCAATGTCTGATTTGGGCTTATTTGGATTTAGTTGTAGATTTTGGTTACATACTGTGGAAGAAATTTTACTGTATTTCATAATCATCACTCAAATATACTCATAATATTTACTCATATTAATAATCACTCATATTAATTTTTTTAATTCATTTATTACTGTCGATCTATTCATTTTGGTACAGAATATTATAGCATATTAAAGTGAGAGTTTAATTTCTGGATTATTGTGCATGGTTGTTTTGGGTTCGGACTGACCACTGTCCCAGAAGACCTTGGACTGGAAGCTTCTCTAGGACGCACACCTGCTGGATAAGAATAGTTGTTTAGAATGCCAGCTTGTTTTTGTATGATTCTCTTCCGAGAACTGCGAAGACAGTGTTGCCATTCAGTCTCTTTTCACTAACTTTATCAGGTTTCAGTCTGACCTTGTTTTGGGACCTAGACAAATACCAGATGAGAAAAAACTGTTTGCTTCTGATTTGTACATCAGAGTTCTCTCCTGACTCCCTGTGAGTTAGTAGAACGCTCTCAACCCTTAAATAATTTGTACTCAATTATTCTTCTTTGTAATAAACACATTTTCTCTTACTCATACCAGACTCTTTTGCTACCACAGTGCTCTTAAAAAATGTTTCCATACAATTACATCCAATTACAGTTATTTTTAAAAACATTTGACCATTGAATCAATTTTCATTCTCAAGTAAGTTGGTCACTATCAAGAGTGATAATACTAACATTGGTCATCTAAGAGACAACATTATTAGTATGGTTCAGGCCCTTTACACAGAGAGGGCAGCTTTGGGGTATGTTGCATTAGAGCCACAATTAACTGTGTCAAGATGTATTGGATCCTCTCTGCTCTCTGATAGCCTGCAGTGGTTCTGACCCTTATTAACCCAGTCACTGTTACTGCTTATCAGCCCATATCAGTAACCGGCTGGTCCTTGCATTAGACAGTAATAATGTTGGAAAAATCTGCAGAAAGTGTATCATTTTGCAGTGGCTGAGGGTAAAAAAGTTTATTTCTAATTTATACTAAAAGTTATAAACCAGGCTTTGGAGGCCTGCAGGCAGTGACATAGCAATGACTGCTTAAACTTTTAATTTAGTTATGAAAAGCAAACTTAAAACAAAACTCTTTGTTTTGGCTACTGGCAGTAACAGATGGAAAACAGGGAGTAAAGGAAGGATTTACCCGAACTAAAAACAAAGAACAGTTTGTTATTTATCATCCATGTCACTGATTGACCAAGCACGCTTCTTTTTCTTTTGCCTTTTGAAAAATTAATTAATAAATAAATGCGATGTTACTGCAGTTTTTAATGTACCTTGTTAGCTTAGAGCTTGCAGTGTAATTTCAGGTACAGCATACTCAAGTGTTTTTGAGCTAAATTATTTGACTGTAGTGGGATGCTGGTATTAATGTTGAATTTTGAACCAAATTGATTAAGAAAATCAGCACTGGGTTGAAAAATGTTACAGTTTTATAAATACCCTGAATTTTCAGCTGTTAATATTGTGTTACAGTGAAACTTCAGTAAGATAAACTGTACATTTCCCAAATAGATTAAACCTTTTAGCTGAATAGTTCATGTGCAGAAAAATTCATGAACATGCACGCTTACAGCTGGTCACATTTAAAAAAAAAGGACACACTACGCATTTAGCATATGTTATCAAGACAGGCATAAATAGATGACAGCTAAATGTTTGTGTTGAATAAACCCATCTGCCGCAGGCAGAAGGGAGTGTGTAAGGAGCACATGACAAACAAAAAAGCAGGTTGGGGGTTTTACACGGATTCTGGGAAAGGATGTCCTAACTGTGATCCAATGGATGTCAGATCAGATGAGATGAGATGCCAGGGATGCGGATAGTCACTGTCTGTCAACCCTCAACTCCATCTAACCTCGCCATGTTAATTTTTTCTGCTTTTTTTGCTTTCTCTTAAGCTGTAAGCTGCATCTCCCTGTCTACAGCTTGTATCTGTTCATACACACTCTCTTTACATATTTTGTCTGTCTTTTTCTCTTAACGTCTGTCTTTCCTGTACTGCACAGACTGTTCTCTAACCCTACAAAATCGACAGCCAAAGAAAGTAACATCTGGCTTTCAAAAGGAGCTCTACTCACTCATCTTAAGCCCCATAAGACGTTCTGAATGACTGTAGCATTTCCCCTATATATGATGATAGCTGCCACATTATTTGACTCCTCATTCTTTGCCAGCTAAATAAAATAAAAAATAAAGAGGGGAAAGAAAAAAGAATGAGGATTTTCTGCTTCTGCAGGTTTTTTTAACCAGGTGACTGCGATCAGATAAAACCAAAGACTAGGGGGCAGAACTGATGTTTTTTTTATGCATAACAGGCTCTTTGAAACCAGCACAATGAAGTGGAGATGTGGTCCTTGACCCAGTTAATTAAAACACTGGTGGAGATGTAACACAATAAAGTCTTTGAAGTTAAACACAACACTCCTATTCATGTTCCCAGATTAGCATTCCCTTCTCACCAGTTTCATTCGGTTTACCAAGGACTGCCTCTGGAACATGCTGGCATCACACCAAGTTAGGATAACTGAAGGGATGGACCAGTGAATGAATATATCTGTAATTAATGTGGAGTTAAAATTGCAATAAAATGTGGTTGAGAAATTGGAATATGTTGACTTGAGTGTTTTGTCTTGTTTGGGGACTTCTTAGGGGTGTGGGTGTTAAAAAACACAGGTGAAAATTAAAAAACTAATTATGGCACAAGTGTGTTATTGTTGGGCTCTTATGGCTTAGAAGGGTGCTTGAAAAGAGTAATTGCTGTATTAATTAAACCAGCTGTTGTTTTTACATAACCACTATTTCCTTGTTATTGTCATTGTGGGCTTCAGTCTAGCAATATATTGTGTACAACTTCTTGATTTGTATGATTTTTGCTATGCTAAAAGTAACCTTCAGCAAAAGATCTGGGCTGACATTAATCCCTGCTGAAGTTTAGTCGTGTTTAAAATCAATGTAATTGGTTTTGGGTTTTTCTGTTTTGATTTGGGAATTTAGGAAAAAGGTTAATGGCTGTGGGGGCTCCGGCTGGGACTTTCCGCTATCTTCTGGGTGGGTACATAATTATCTTTGTGATGGGCTGTCTGGGTCTCCTGCTCCATTGGTTGCTGGTCTTGGGGCCCTCTCTGTCTACATCTGATTCATTGACGAGACATGGTTACATTTGTATAATCACAGTCATCGTTCAACACAGTTTATTCCTTATCTTTTCTACTTACACACACATTCACTAATGCACATGCTTACACAGTTACTGTATTGTCCTGTAGCTTTAATAGCCAAAAGTTACAGGTATGTTTTTATGTACTTGTTGCTTGTGGTGTTGTTCATGTTTTTTCCACATTTTTTTTATTATTATAGGTGATCATGATGATATTCTGCTTTGTTGTCTTTGAAGTGTCTTTGTAGCTGTAGCAGCTAAATGTTTTTTTTTTATCTTCACTCCATCCTCACTCTCCCCCTACCCTCGCTCCTCCTTTCATGGCCAGTCCTAGCATGCAGCTCAGCAATAACCAAAATAAAGTAACAAGATGAATCAAAGGCAACACAAGTTTTTTTGTGACTAGAAAATGTTTCACCTCTTTTCCAATTGGATTCTTTTGTTCTAAACTGAGTGGTGAGGAATTCCAGACCTAGAAGCTTTTTTTGGACGATTCACACTCGAAGGTCATTGAAGTGTGTATGTGTCGTTGACCCACCTAACCATCCTGTGGCGTGTTAGAATCATTGCCACCAGTGAGTTGCTTACCCGCCTGACCAACATGATGTGTTTTGCCACAAGACTCCATGTGAACGGTTTTAAAACTGCCTATTAAGGAGAGTTGAGTTTGACAAATGAAACCTGAGGCCAGCTCCTCTGCTTAATGTTGTTTTGTTCCCATTTAACACGGATGGCTTCTTTCACTCCTTACTCAAACCATCTGCACATTTTCGACAGGGAAGACAGATGGTTTGAGAAAGGAGTGAAAAAAGACAACATTAAAAGTGGAGGTCTAACACAGTGCAGCAAATTTGTTTGGCACATCATGGCAGCCAGTCTATCACTCTGCTTGCTATGATGCTCTGGTTTAGTTTAATAATAGTTTAATATCTGAGTTGAGGATTTATATTCAAACACATCAAAAACTCAAGAATGTATATGGAAACATTGGCATGTTCAAAACTGCCAAACATGCAGTTGTGCTGCAGTTAATTAAATAATAACTCAAAGATGCTGTTGTAAAGTTGCTCTCTGGCGAGGGAATTTGACGAAATGCTGATACATGTAAGAGCTCATATTATAACAATATTAAAGGGTGAAGTATACCCATCCTCAATCACTATAGAGTTCAGTACATTTTAACATTCCTTCTTTTGTCACATCAGAAATGCAGTGGAGCTGGCAGACTGGGCTCAAGTAGTATTTCAACATTCATATCTGTCAAATAATGCATTCTGACCCAAAAAGTTATCTTGGAGCATTTGGAAATTTTAGAAAACTTGCATCATTAAATTTTTATAACATGATCATGTTTGCAGGATATAAACAAAAAGTTGACTAGTTTGAAAGTGTCAGACTTACGCCCATTGTGTTATCATGTTGTTTCACAAAGGCTGTCATAAATAAGATGCAAAATGAAACAAAACCACCATGCTTGGTGCGTTAGTAAAGAGAAAGAAAAAGAATGCTGAGTTACTCCCCCAATAAATTGCTGTTGTCCAGCCCCACGGCCCTGAATGTTTTAGATGTTTCTCTGCTTTTATACACATAATTCCAATGAATTAATCACCTTATTTGCTTGCCATCAGGTTGTAGAAGCCTGTTAATAGCCCATTAATTTGATCCAGGTGTGATGAAGCAGGGAAACATCAAACATCCATCATTAGGGACAAATCATTTGTACTGTGATGTTTCCACAATGTACTTCATTAATGACATCCTGCAGGAAAAATCACGGTTACCAGGATAAACATGACCTACTCCAATACTATTGCTGCACTAGCTCATTGACCTCACTGAAGGTAAAAAATCCCATAAGCTTTTATCATACTGCCATGCACTTAGATATTGTCATCTCATTCCACTCATTTTGCAAACTTGCTTCTTACTTACCTCATCCAAACAAACATCCAAACATACAGAACATGATGCAAATTCTTGTTTCTAAACATCATCGTCCTTCTTTTCATCACCCTGAAATCACTCCAAAATAAAATATTGACCAATCATGCACCATAAAAATGATATACAAGGAGGCTTTTTTGGAAGCTGTGAAAAGAAATTAAACAAATGTACATTAAGTTTTTTTTTTTTTTTTTCATAAAGTCATGTGAAGTTTAAATGCCACACTTCCACATGTAGCACAGATTTTCACATCAGCTTAGATATAATACACACAATGGAACAGACAAACCTGGCAGCTTTGGCTTTGCCATCCTTGGATCTGTCTCTCACAACCTTGAAGGTGGACTCTTGCAAGAAAATGCTACGAGTGAGGGAAGAAAAGAGGTACATTGGCATGGTATAGGCTCTATCAACCCAAACATGCTAGAAAAAGCCCATCCAAGTTTTCTCAGCCTGCAGTATGTCAGCTTTGTGCAGAAAAAGTAATATTGCACAGTCTAGTTCTCCTTAATAAATGTTTCTGTTCCATCGGTGATTTTACTGCAATGTTATTTCTCCAATAAAAATCAGGCAGCCATGGCACAGATGGTCAAAACAGTCTTCTTTCTCTCAGAGAATGTTTCGATCTGCCCCGCCTGGTCGTGCAGCTACTGGACATGCTAATAGCAACTTTTTTCTTCAATCACACTTTTTTCTACAACAAAGATAAATATTTAATATCAACTCATGTAGAGACTGTCCTATTCACTAAACAGTGGTTGAGCTAGAAAATCTTCACTGAGAGGTCAAACAATTACTCTGACTGCGGTGGTACAGAATCAGGTTTTGTTTTTTGCTTAGCTGTAGGGTATATAGTGCTATTTCTGTCCATTCTTACTTATTTGCATAGGTATAGCTTTCATGTAAGATTATTCTGTTTTTGCTTTCTTATTGTGAATCTATAAGATGTAGATAGGCTTGACTTTTCTTAGATCCTTTATTCTGTAGTCCCTAGCATTAAAAACACAGTCCGTTAGTGGTTTGGACTTAGAGATGGAAGTGGGGCAGGGAAGTATTGTTTTTATGGAAAAGAAAATTTTATAGAATACAAAACTATTGTTAGCGACCGCAGTATAACAGTTATATCACATATGTTTTATTGAGGAAGAGGCACAAATTAAATCCATTACTATCCTGCAGCTCCTAAAAAATGGGAAATGCAAAAATGTCCCCATGTGGTGTATTTGCATGAGGAAGGATATGTATATGGAAATAATTACTTTCGAAGAATATTCGACCCCCAGCAGTAATGAAAGCAGCTTCATGTACAGCTTCATGCTGTACATGATGATGACAGTTGGAAATATTTTATTTTGCCTCTACCATATCCCTTTTCTTATAGTCTAGCCAACTACTATTAATTTTTAACCCTAAAACAACCAACCAACTAACTTAGAAACGATATGTTTCGTCTAAACATGAGGTGCCAACATGTAACCAATAGCAACCTATAAAACGCCAACTATCCCAATGACAGTTGCACTGTAAGTCGGGTGGATATAAGTTCAAATCATGATTGCTTTTGTTTTGTTTTATTTTTGTCTAAACCCAACACAGTGAGAATTTTTTTTTACAAAGTTTTGCCATGTTTCTGAAGCTGATCTTAATCTCACGTCTGACAAAGTCCAATGGTTTAAAACACAGCTTGTAGCTGCTCCGCTCCTTTATCTTAATCTTCACTGTTCACCTTATTACATTATAGACTTAATAAAAAAATCTGGTCTGGTGTGCAAATATTTACATTAAGCATATTTCCTTCATGGTGCTCAAAGAGGCATTATGTTAAAGGACACAAAAATGAGTTGTATTACAAGCTATGGACATATGACTCAATTTACCATTACAGTGTGCAGATTTGTTGGCAGGTGTTGTTTTTAGTTGCTCATATTGTGTAGCACTGAGTGATTTCATCTGTATAATGTTGTCCAATTAGTAATAAATGTTTATAGCCCATTTTTTCTCTTTGATGGTTGACAGTCCATCCATCTTTCCGTGACCCCTAACTACATGGGCTTCTCTCATTTCTTTTTTTTGAGCCACCTTGTCTCTTCTGTCCTTCATGCTCCTGCCTCTGACCCACATATCAATCTTTACAAACCATATTAAAAGGGATGTCTTGATTTCTATATTCATTTGGAGGCAAAATAAATAAAGACAGTAGAGCATTGTATGCACATGTTTACACTTTCCTGAAATCTTTCCATTAACAGTGACCCTTATATAGATATGTATAATGCCACCTTGGGATCTGATATAAAGGTTTTTGGGTGCTCAAGAAATAAACTCAATTCCGTTCATTTGACAGAAATCATAAAACACAGTAACAGACAAGATGCGAACATCTTCTAAATACCTGTTGCCATGACTGAGATGCAAGCAGCGAAGACATTTATGTTTAGGTAAGAAAGAAGACACTAGTCCCCTTGTTTGATGTGTAATTTGTTTCACTCTTAAACTGTATCTCTTTCATTTCAGATTTACCTTTTGTTGGCCATTTCTTTGGATTTAACTGCAAGGTCAGTGCATCCACCCTTTGCTAAATTTGCCCCCTTGCCAGTCAAAGCTCTGTTTGGGTTCTTTTCCTTGAAGTGAAAAGCCTAACAAAACTTAACAAGTTTTTTGGATCCACAATAAATTGTGTCCAAAGCTAGCAGTATCTATCTTAGTAGCACAGGTATTCACTTGCCAAAAGCTTGCTGAGACAAAGAAAAAGAGTGTGGCCTAATACCTGAGTATGCCTGCCTACAAGTCCATGTGCTGCTCATCCCACAGCTCTTGAGGAATAAGAATAGCAGCATATTTCAACTACAGTCCCTTTTTACGTGAAAATTATCGATTATTTTAAGGTTATGTTCAACAGTGAAGCCATAGTAGCCATTATAAGGAAAAAGCATGAGGAAACACAGCCATGATGCAAGGGTTCTCAGTACAGATGGATTGTTTTCTGACAGACAGAGGCCGCCCCTCTACCTCCATCTTCGCAGATAAATAATAGCACTAAATAATGGGAAAAGACAGCCAGAGGGAATTGAAGCAATTCAAAGAGCAATGCCATTAATCAGTGACAGAGAAGACAATCCATGTTAGCTAAACACACTGTGTTCACATACATATAATGACTGCGGGCAACAGGCAAAGACATAGAGGGATGTCAAATCTCGCTTTAGGCAATTTTTAATGAGAACCACACAAAGACCAAACTGTTTTTAGTGGATTTTCCCACACATTTTCTGTCTCTGTGACTAGCAACAAATGAAGCTATAAAAACCCTCCGGCAGTCGAAAGAAAATGCAAAAAGCTTGCTGATTATGCTGTCCCAGAGGTTAAAAAAATATAATAACTACAACTCTCTCACAAGCAATTCAATCTCTACTGGTATTAGACATGATCATAGAGTAAGGAGTGTTTGGCGCTCTATGTCTTCACCACTACTCAACTGTGTACATCTCATGATCTCCTAGCAGTCTGAAAGACACTCCAAAGAAAGAGTAAATGCTCAACACCTGTGCTGACAAAAATAGATGATTATGCTAAAAGATCGATTTCATGGTACTTTAATAGCCATGTCGGAGGGTCAAAAGCTTAATATAATTAAGTTAAGATACTATGCTAAATAATTTAAGACTCCATAGTTTTTTAAGTGCAACCCTTACTTAGAAAGATGAGCCCACACTGATGTGCTAGTTACCCTTTAGCAGTCATACCAGGCATTTGGACTGTCAGCTGATAAGAGCCTGGATGGTTTCATTCCCCTTTTTCCCTGGAGACGCAGCGTCCATGTTTTCAGAAATTAATTCAAATTTTTAATTCGTCAGACACTGTGCCTCACTTCATCTTAAATGGCTTAAAGCTCAGAAAAAACTGTTTAGTTTATGAATCTTTTTTGTATATGGGTCTGGATAGGAGAGTTTTAACTCATTCAGTATAAACTTTATTCAGTGACAGTGGAGTTCCGAAGAATTATTTAGTCTTTGCATTGATGTATGGTACAAAATTGTCTACTTTTAATGCAGTGCTTCATGGAGATAGCCATGCAGTATTCATTTGAGGCCTTGCCTTAAATTTATTTATTTATTTATTTATTTATTTATTTATTTATTTATTTATTTATTTATTTATTTATTTATTTATTTA
>JBAMHW010000025.1:18202004-18212345 GCA_037177495.1 Rhadinocentrus ornatus
TATTTATTTATTTATTTATTTATTTATTTATTTATTTATTTATTTATTTATTTATTTATTTATTTATTTATTTAGTGTAGCCTTTTTCTAAAGGTTGATTGTTTCAAGAATGGTTACTGGTCAACTTTCTGTAAAGTATTTTCAATTTATAGCTGGTACATCATGAGACATTAGCCATTCATCTATATTCTACACACGCTACATCCTGTTTAGATTGTGGGAGGGGGGCTGGAGCCTGTTCAAGCTGTCATTATCGAAACATAACATTTCCACAATCCATCGTAGCTGCAACACAAAGACAAATGGGACACAACCATACATGCTCAAGTTAAAATCACCATTTAACCATCCATGTTTTTAGGAAGTAACTGGAGTAGCTGGAGAGAACTCAAACAGGCATGAGATTCCAAGATTTATACCAGAAACCCTTTTTTGCTGTGAGGTAACAACCGCACCACAGAACTATCCCAAGTAATGAAATCGGGGACTTTCTGTGTCATTTAAATGTAACATCACTATTAAGATGGTACTAAATAATAAAGAGTAATCATGCATTTCATATGTCTTCCTACCAATTATGGATACATAATTATAGAACACAAAGCTTAATTCTTATTTTGATTTAAGAAATCTTTCAACTGCTGCAATGATTGAATAAGGAAAGATTGGAAAATAAAGCAAATATAACAAGACAAGATATGAAAAGAAAAATCCTTTAATTTTTTTTTTCCTGCAGAGGTAAACTTCCTCTCTATATGCCTCTTGTTCTTTTGTCTTTGTCCTCTTTTCTTCACCTCATGTTGATCTTTTCATTGTCAATTTGTCCTTCTGTTTTTACTGCTTTGTCCTCTTGCTAGACTATTTATCATCTGCTCATCTCTTGCAAGTCTGTGAACACACACAATATTATAATATTACCAAAACACATTTTTTTCTGAATCTGAACCATTAATTAAATTTACAAAATAAAAGGAAAAGGTTGAGGAGCTACAGACATGTCGCTCTAATTTGCTTTTGTGGTTTACACGTGCAAGTAAATGTATTTTTAACCACAAATTAAACAGTGCACAACAATAAAGCATGCAAGCTTTGGGATTTTTAACCATTTAATGCTTTCATGTTAGCCTTATTGCAGTGGTGCACAGATATAAGGCTGCAGAAAGGACAAATATTGTGTTCAGAGGGTTGATATCTAAGCTTTAAGATTTAAAGATATTTAGTTTCTTGCTGCCATGAATTGGTATGATTAATGATCATCATGGGTAATGTGATGTGCAGAGTCAATAAAATTCATTAACTCACTATTTCTGCTCATGAATTGACTTTGTGTCTGCAATCAAAACTGGGTGCTGAACATAAGAGGCCCCAAGTTTATAAAATTCACAAATGAATGAAGTAAATCAATAAAATATGAATTTATTAGGGTGCAGCATCTCCAAAAAAATAAAAAGCCATCAGTCTGTGCTGAACTGTGTATCCTAATTGATGAGCCTGAAAGACCAGAAAATTAACTTGGACGCATGACAAGTGAATTTTATTAAATATGCAGTTCCCCACAGAAAGAATTTATTATTTAAGTTTATCTTGTTATGCTTGTCTTCTAATTAATTTACAAGTTTTATACAAGTATGTTAAATAATAAAAACCTAGCTTCACTTACTTATGTAGAGCTCCAAAGAAGCAACACATGATGCAAATTAAATGAGGGCTGCCCCATCACCTGAAAATCAATACTTTAAATTCTCTTTTAAACAATTTTCTATCACCGTTTGCTTTTACATTCATAGCGATAATCCCCCCAAGTATAATTTATTTCCATCACTCTCCTACAAGTCACTTGCTGATAATAACTAAGTCAATCACACTTTCAGCACCAAGAAAAAGATTTTCTTCAAGTGATTTAACTTTTGCTGCTCAGGTTCTTTGGGTGAAATAAATGGCTCTGTAATAGTATTTTGAAATCGATTCTCACGTTAATTTCCGCTGTTGAACAAAGGCTTATGGCTTTTGTCCATACCTTCAACATCACTCAACAAGTAAACCACTAGAAGACTTTATAAAAGATGGGCTCAGCCACCATGATGTCATCCATTGCTTGTATTTTACTGGCTTGAAACCTTGAGCTCACATGGTTTTGCCTAACCAGCTGCAGCTATAACCCTGATACAATGAACAAAGTCACTACCAGATCATCATACTTGGACACTTTCCCTGTTGTTCTTTGCCATAGTTCACCTCTTTATCTCATCAAACCACTTGTCTTCTTTGGACAATGGTCACTGTAACAAGACCTCAGATGAGGGATGACTCTTAAAGATGGTCATAAACTCTAAAGCATCAGTGGTGTAAGCAGCCATGTCCTGACTTAAATGATTATAGTGATATTTCTATCAGCTTTAAGTTAAAAGCATCAATGATCCTTCACAGACGTGTAATTTTACCTAACAAAGCATCTTTTTATCGGTTTTATGCAAATAAAGCAATCAGAACCGTGTAAGCACAAATATCTTTAATCTTGTGTGTCACCTTTTGTGCACCAGTAATAGCCTGAAATTCAGCACTTTAGTCAAAAATCCTTCAGCCTTTATGGCAGAGATTACTGTAATTACATCCAGTTAATAATAAGACTTTCTACCTACAGGCAGATCTGCTACCTGAGAGTGTCAATCTAAAGAAACAGCACCAATCAAAGTGAAATAAAAGCCTGGTGGAAAAGTTCATTAGCATTGCTAATGGTTAGGGAGCTGTGTCTGTGTGCCTTCTTACATAAGATTTCATCAGCGCTCAGATATCACTGGCTACTGGCAGTGGTCATTTCAGGCCACCGCTTGCCCTCTACCCAGTCTGGACTTGGCTGACTACAGCTTCATGCTACTGAAACTAATCAAACAGGTGGTCTGGGACTATATGTGACGCTCCAAAACCTCTCAACACCTCTGAGTACAGTCTTCATTAATATCCTTTGTCTCAGCTGCAGTATTATTCCGTTTCTTAATAAATTAAACTACAGCTCGTGTTTTTCATGGGCAAAAATACACAGGAAACTCTGTCTTGAAATGCTCACAAAAACCACAAACAGAATATATCGGGTGTACTCTCCTATCATTTCATCCATGCTGGTCTGGACAGCCTTCAGCTTGCCTACAGGGGGAACTGGTCAACAGAGGATGGAGTCTCAAAAGTGTGTCATTCAACCTTGACCAGCCTGCAGCTCCCTAAAACATAGGTTATGATACTGTTTGTCGACTTAAGTTTGGCATTCAATACTGTTATTCCGAGCAAGCAAAAGCTGAAACTCCACAACCTGGGATTGCCTACATTGCTGTGCTCCTGGTTCAGGGACTTTCTGACCTTTAAGCCTCAGATGATGAGAATAGGGGACTATATGTTGTCCCCACTGGTCTTGAACTCAGGTCCACCACAAGTTTATGTGAACTTGGCACAGTGAAGTTCAGCCAACAACCCCATCCTGAACATCAGCAAGATCAAGCAGATTATAGGAGGTCCAGGAAGACAGAACAAGCTCCTACACGGGGAGATGATGATATTTTTATATTAAATTTGGGTCATTGAATGGAAGAAAGTTTCAGCTTTCAGTTGTATTAAGAAAGGGTACATGATTTGTTTCCAAACAGCCAGCCTGCTTTTACAGGGTTAAGGTAATAACGCACCAGTCATGATGCCAGTACTACACCTTTTTTCTTTTTCTTGGGTATCATTGACCTGTTCTAAAGTACTGCTCCTGTTCCCTGAACTTTTACCCTAATCCTTAATTATTTTGGCATGTTATTCATATACCATTCCATAAAGCTATAATTCTTAGATTACAATGTTAAATAGCAAAACTGATCAATTGTTGACTTGCTGCTTTAACTCAATTTTTTTAGAGTTTTCAATTTTGATGAAAAAGCAACAGAGGTATATATTTGTAACTCGCCATCAAATACGCTGTTAAAATATTTGTGAGTAGGTGAGTCGCTGTTCCCCAAAATCAATATAGAGAGAAAGAGAGATAGATAAAACATTCTTTTTACATTTTAAGTAAGGTTCATGCATAGCGTTGGTGTGAAAAAAGAAAAGAACATCATGCATAAGCATGGGCATCCCAAGACATTTGAGACCTCAGACCTTAATTAGCTTGTTAAGGCTATGGCTAGATCCTTAGCAAAGGTCAGGGGATGCAAATTTAAGGGCATTGGAAATTCTCTGACTCCTCAAACCTCGTCTCTATAATCAGTAGCCATGGACCATATAAGTAGCTGCATAGCCCTGAAAAATTAGAGTAAATTATCCACACAAAGCAGAGGAAGGCCATTGTAAGATTAAGTGTCTTACCTTTGCTTTTTCTAATTACAAAATGGCAGTTCACAAGACAACAAGTCAGGGTTTAATTCTGAGGAAACTGCATTTAGGATTGCTAGTAAGGTCACTCAAAGTGACTTGACTGGTGGTGCAGAATTCTACTGTGCAGCCAAACCAGCAAACGTGTACAAAATAAACCCATTTCTGTGAGCTAAAATTTAGTCAGAAGTTTGCTATTGAACATCTAAAGCAGAGGTCCCCAACCCTGGTTTTCAAGACCCGATATCCTGCAGGTCTTAGAAGTCTCCCTGCTGCAACACACCTGCTTCACATTAATGGATCAGTAGCAGGCTTGTGCAGAGCTTGTCAGAGTGCCATTTAACTTGAATCAGGTGTGTGCAGCAGGGAGACTTCTAAGACCTGTAGGATAGTGGGCCTTGAGGATCAGTGTTGAAGACCTCTGATCTAAAGGACTACATTTTGGAACCAAGTAGAGTGATGAAGTTTAAGTAGAGTATGAGCAGTCTGAAGAAAAAAAAAAACATGTAGGGTATGATGAAAGGAATGGTTTCCTTATTATTCTCTGAGGTGGTCCAATCAGACTTTGGGATTGTGTTGCAGCCAGTGACACATAAAACGTTTTACTGGGAGGAAGAGGTTCAGCTTGAATGGGTAAAAATTCTGAAAGGAAAACGTCAAACCCTGTGTAAAAAAGCTAGAGATGAATTTAAAAAAAATCTAGGAAACACTGGCTTAAAGTTTTGCTGTGGCTCTCAGTTCTCCAATCATAAATCATGAAAAAAAAACTAAAAGTATATTTTGCTTGAAATATTTGTAAAAACATATTTGGGATCCTTGACAAAAGGGATGTATTAACCATGCAGGCCATTTATTGTTGTTTCTGTATTAACAGTAGATAAGAAAAGTAGTGCTGATTAAAATTTCAAAGGAAAATATCACCTTCAACTGCCAAGTCAACTGTTCTTCCTAAATAATATTTTTTTTTAATTCACTTTGATGTTTGCCTTGCTCTGTAAACAATGATGAGCAGAGTGACACTGGAAGCTATTTTGACTTTTATCTGCTGAAAAAGGAAACTTTCTGTTGTCACACTCCAAATTTTAAGATGAACATATGTGAAAAGAAATATGATGCAAGTTTAGAAGTTAGTTTTTTACCAGGATCCAGCAAAAGCAAGTGTGAGCGGTGTCAACATTTGTCTGGAGGCACTTATTAAAGATTTACAAGTTATGCTGGAACAAATAAGCCTTGACCTGAGAGATGCAGTGATGCATCCAGTTTAGTTTTTTTAAGGAAATTCACTGAAAATCAGAACAGTAATACATTTTTATTCTTTACGTGTCATTTTATGAAGTATTTTTATGTCTGCAAGGTTACTCACATATTAAAGACAGAAAACATAGCAGAAGCTTCGGACATTGTTCGGTGTTAAACATAGAACCAGCCAGCAGGAAAAGATCTTTAACCTCACATTTTTCAGACTATATTTCATCCACCCCTCTTCCTTTGATGCAGCAAAAAACAAAAGATCAAACTGCCCAACCATTCTCTTTCCACACGCCACCCACCCAGTCCTGTTCCTCACCCCTCAGTCAAAATCTATCAGCACCCCGTCAATCAGCTGCTGCTCCCACTCTGCAGCAAGTTGTTTCAGAGTGTTCTGATCCCAGAACAGGTAATGAGGCACAAGCGAACAATGCGTCACTATGGTGATGGAGCTACAGGAGGTGAAAAGTCTCTAGTTTTCTAACAACCTGTTCCCTTGATTGACCTGCAGCCAGTCTGTTACAAAGCTCTGGCCTGAGAGCTTTGGCTCAACTCATGGATCACCTGGCAGTGCAATATGCTTTCTCTTTCACTCTCTCTGTTAATCCCTCTCTCATTCCCCCTGCATTCACTCCTTCTAATCTCGCTCCCTCCTAACCCCTTTTTTCTCATCATCATCCTACACATCCATTCAATTCAGCCCTGAAATTCAATTTCATTTGCTATATTAGTGCAGGAGTAGAAATGCTTATCTTGGCAAAACATGTACATAAAAAATAAATGAAAACAACAAAAACAAAATAGCAGGCTATAAATAAGAATAAGGATTAAAGTTGGTAAGCTGTATAGCTAAAGTAAGTTTAGCAACAAAGGATTCATATTTTAAAACCCACACATGCCACAAAAGCCACACATTAGTCCCTTGACTGCAATAAATGTTTTTCATGCAAAATTCATAGTCAATATGCAAGAGATTTTAAGGGGGGTAATTTTGCCAGAAACTCAACATGCTGATCCAAGTTTGTTCTATCTCAGAACAGGCGCCCTGCCTCTCCACAGAGAGTTCCAGTCAAGCTTTAAAGCTTCTCCGCTCACGTAGAAATGCGCGCGAACACACACACACACACATAAATGCACACAATATGCCTGGAAACTCCCTAGCTGGCTGCAAAAAGCCTGTCTAATGAGTACAAACACAAATGCAATATCACACATATAATGACATACAACCACTCCCATGCATATTCACTAAAATTCTCTCATGTTTTACACACTTTACACTAGCCAAGATTATGTGTCAGATTGTATGTTTGACTAAATCCACCCCATCGTTAATGTACTGTTCCATATTTAGGATGATGCTTAATGTTACACATGCCATTTCTTTGACTCAATGTGTCTCTTCCTTATTCCTCATACACGTTTCTACCCCTAGCTAGATCATACCAACTGTGCACTCCGGTCTGGTCCAACTGTGTGTACAGTGTTCAGCTGACCTTGTCCCTCCCAGAGTGGCTGCAGATGGGAGGCAACAGAGAGGAAATATTGCACATATGAGCTTTGAAATGGTAAGAAGATCTGTTTATAGTGCAGTGCAGATAAAAGTGAGCCACAAGAAGATGCATGAGGCCAGAGTGAGAGGGGGAAAGGGGGGGTTCGTAGCAGGATGAGTTATACATGGAAGGGCAGAGGAGGATAAGAGGAGCTTGTTTCAACAACATTCTCTACACCTAAACTACTGCCACAGGTACTGTAACTCCCTTTCTATATTTTCTACTTTTTCTTATCTCTTTTCCCAGATCACAATTTTATTTTACCTGGGAACAGGTTCATGTAGTTGAAAGAAGTTCACCCTGAAAAAAACACCTAGTGCATTGACAATATTAAAACCATCATTCTGATTTCTGTGCTTTATCCATATGTAAGAAACAAAAGCAGAACTTCACTGACTGTACATTGCTATTTTCTGTTACATTGCACTGCCCTGTCTCCTCATGGCGATCATTTAAAGTTTGATCTTACTGTAGGTGTCCTTAATCACATGGGATTTGTTGAAGGATCATTCCACTATTATGTTTGGTGCACACGCTGATTATAATGAGCCAAAAAGTATCAGCAGACTGTTAAGTATTAAAAACAGGCTCAAGGTTTATTTTCTTTGCTTTTGGGCTTTCTATCTTGACTTTACTTTAAACTATTGTTGCATACAGCATATTTTTTTTAAAAAGTTTTTTTTAGTTTAAGAACTTGATTTAAACTTCTTCAAACTTTTTAAGAAACCTAGTCCAGACAGCAGGGCTGGGCTGACACGGTAACATCAAAGCACAGCTCAGAGCAAACACTGAAGGGAAGCTTGGGGGAATAACTAAACATGACAAAAAGCTTGGAAGTAAGAAATAAGCAAGTTGTGTGAGGTGAAAACAGGAATAATGAATATCAAGTAGAAGTCATGCAGATGAGGAAAAAAAAAATAGATTCCCAATCAGGGCGGCATGAAAACAGACAATATGGCATATTACTGTAGAAAGGTTTTGTAGCTATAGTGGGTTGCAGACATGCACACTCATTAATGTGCACCACGCAGAGGAACCATCTCCTGATGTGTTTGACAGTAATGAGACAGAGGCAGAGTGTTGGATTTGAGGAGGAGAGCCTGTAAGCAACAGACAGGCAAGCAGAGCATGTCAAATCACCCTGATGTGGGACAAAATCATTATGTCACTACAGTCTAATCTGCCAGCCACAAACTGCAATCAGTCTTTTGGCGAAACAGGGGGGCAGTGGCAAATGGGTAGAGGCTAGAACTGTGGAAGCAGCTTCTGGCCACACAGACACAGTGAATGAAACTCATTTACATTAGCTTCTGCTTGGCTCCTTGGGGCCAAATCTAAGTTGTCAGCCCAAGCAAACTTAGGCAAGGCCAAAGCAGAGAGACACTATGGACATAATGTGTCTGGTCACCGGAGGGTCGCTTCCTGCTGTCGCAGTGTGCACATTAAGCGTTAAAAATGCACATTTGCTCCAGAACTGCAAAATAGTCCCCTCTAAAAGAATGCAAGAGCAAACAACACAGCCTCTAGCTTCCTGCAGCATTTTTTGGAGCAAAGACAAAAAAAAAAAAGGGAAGAGGAAAAGGGAGGAAATCCTTTCATTTTTTGCCTGTGCAGAAGCTGTCAACATCATGCCTGTGCTTAGACCATAAATTTTACACCAACGCCTTCCTTCCTCCTTTCAATGAAAATTGAAACTGGCTATGCCACATGACTGACAGGAAACTCAAATTTGCAGCTTAGCTGTGAAAAGACCCATAACAGGTGTTAAATTTTCACAACTAGTAGGCTAAATAAAAACACACCATTGGTTGACTGGTCATGGTAAAAAAAAATTATTTACAATTTAAAAGGAGGCAACAGTAAACATAGTATTTTGTTCAAATTCTTTTTCTTTTCTGTTTGCAACATTTGTAGTACTTCTGGGGGCTACCTTAACAGATCTGACACAGTCGCAAAATAAACAGATATATCAATAGACGTGTTAACGCTTGGAAATGCAAAACTGGATTAAATTTTTGGTTTCAAAGCAAGAAATTTGATATCATAAGATCTTTGAAGTGTTTAGACTATAAAATTATTTAAAAGAAGATGTTAAAGGTGAACTGTCCAGAATAAACCCCTACTGGGTAAGTTCACATTAAGCGTTGGGTACATAATGAAGAAATACATAAATATAAACTGCTTAGGCTGATCTCACTTAGGTCAGAAGGACCAAATCAGAATTTGGTCTGTGCTGCTTGACCAAAATTTACTGCTAATACTTATGTTTTTATATACACATTTTTCATATAAGACTTTATAAGTGCTTTTACTAAAAGGATGCAAATACATCTGCAGCTACTAATTATCATCTCATCAAGCTATCGACACAATTACATGTTGTACAGCGCAGCATTTGTAGCAAATGCTAGAAGCAAAACACATTCCAAACAGGCAAAAATTATGTAAAACTCCTTAAACAAATCCTTAAATCTCTCTACAGGTATCATGGTGTCATAACTCACTTTATTTATATACTGATCAGTAATCTATTAATTACTTTCTAATGCAGCTGTTTTAAGTGCATGGAAGACTTTCACTTGTTTTTAATACAGTTTGCTCTACAGCTGCTTAGTTCAGAGGGTATCTGTTGTTGTATTCTGCATTCAGCTGCATTAATTAGAAGAATTATCAACTCCTGTTCTTTTGTAAAGTTCTCACTTAGCAGCTAATCACCAATCAACAAACACAGCACTAATTAGTCTGAGGAATTAACACATTGCTGTCAACATATCCTGTTTTCTACTCCACACAAGGCAGCAAATGAAATTACCTGAAGTCATGGGCTTGATCTTTGTACTCTCTGCTCCATTTGATTTCAAAATCCAAAGATCTACAAACAAGAAAAATTCAGCGGAACAAAATTAGAAAAAATTTAAATTTAACAATATTTGTTATGTGTTGGTCATATTGGTTATATTGAATGATATAGTTACCATTTAAAATCTTAAAATAATGATGGTTAAGTTTAGTGGTTGGTGTTTAAAGGATACAAGAGGGTTTCAATTATATGAGGTCATAATGCATTATCAATTGATATCAAAGGGACACTAAAATAAGTTTCCTGAAAGAATTTTCAAGTAATATCTGCACACAAGTTTTCTAAACATGAACGACGTACTGTGATGAAACTCCTGCTGATGAGACTTCTGCATGTATA
>JBAMHW010000025.1:18212492-18228498 GCA_037177495.1 Rhadinocentrus ornatus
TAGTGATGCTGGATGCTATAGTATGCTCGATTGTGCCACACTCCTGGATAATGAAAGCATGCATCATAGCAGTCAACTTCCCCTACTTTACTGTCAGGAGGGGCCTCCACACATTCCAAAAACACAAATCATTACATAATGTTGAAGCTGCTGCTAGAGATCTAACGGGTCGGGAGGGGAGAGTCTTCAATATTTAACACCCCTCATGCTGCATTCACTTTGAATCAGACCCAGGAATAACCTCCTCATCTCCTCCATCAAAGCTCACTCAGCCAGTCACCTCACAACTCCCAACGTACCCGACTCTAATCGGCCCTGATTGGCTAATCACTGAAAATTACTTTTAATGTGATGCCGGTATGTGTGGGTTCTGAATAACTTTGAAATGATGAGCCAGTGGATGAGGGCTTTTTTGTATCTTCTTGATTTTAAGTTGTTGTGCGCAGTCACTCATATGGATGTGATTTTGAAAGCTAATGAGATAGAGACTACTCCCTTTTCTCTACAGAGAATAAGGACAGTCCAATGCATGAAAAAAAAGAAACACTGCAATATTTTTTATAGCCATACAGGGACATAGCAGGTCTTTAACATGTATGTGGCATTCAACCATAATTTTACAGCATTTTTTAATGTCTGAAATGTCTTTGCTAGTTGATATGGAGTAAGTGACCTTTTGTTTACAGTTTCATTTTATATTCCTGCTCTAAAATTGCTGCACACTATTGCTACAGTTGCTGACAATCTATCCAAGACACTCATGTGGGAACACATGACCTTATTGTATGCAATGACATTTAATATCTAATGTGGGATTTTTTCTGAACTGAGTTGTCTGTCAGTTAGTTGGTTGGCCCTGTAAGAGAGCAAAGACTTCTTGTGGGGACACTGAGCTCTACAAAATAGCACTGCTGAAATTTGTATATGCTAAAAATGGACAAACATGATCTCTCTTAGCTGTATCTATTAGGATTCTGATCATCACATCTTGGATCATCTGCAAGGTTTAAGGGTGTCCTTTGGATAGCCAGTTAATAAGATAAAGCAGCAGGCCTGTGCAGAGACCTCAAAAGGGGCAGGTGCTCAAAGTAAGAAAAGGGGCACATCAGGCCTTATTCTACAAGACTGCGTGTGAAGTAGGAATCTGTTACAGTTGCAAAAAACTACATGTATGTAACACAATGTATATTTTATATACTGCAGTACAGATAGGTTTTATTTTGACATGGACATAAGAATCAAAATAAAATTTAAAATTATAAGGGGGAAAGAATGGAGGTGGTCATGACATGGCAGAGAAAAGTGAAATAAAATTCTAAATAAACAAATCTATATAGAGGTGCCCAATATTTAACTGTTTTTAGTGTCTTTTAATAAAGCCCCTACTAATAAATGAAGCAGCCTGGATACTCTGGTTAGCTATACCCACGGTGCAGACTGCAGAGATAAAGATACTTCTGGCCCATCCAGAACACCACTGTAGCAGCAAATTTTATCATGAAACTACAGACATTAAAAAGAACAGGGGACAGATGTTAGCTCAGTGTTTGTGAAGTTAACACATTAAATAGCAGAATAATAAATAAATCATGTTTTGTGCAAAAGGGGATTGGTTTAATAATCAGGCAGATGATGGTGAAAGTATTCATTTAAAGCTGCACAATGATCTACAGTTCAGGGGAGATTTTATTAGATTCTATGAAAAAACAATTTTTTCCACTGTGCTTGTGTTTAGTCAGGGGGGGGGGGCTTCTGCAATCTTTCAAAATTCTCTTTTCGCATGTCACAGATGAGGCTCACAGTAAGAACCGAGCCACGTTTCAAAGCAAGGCTTTCAGACGCAATCAATGACGTCTGTTATCTGAAATAATACAAGTCCTGATATGTGCTCCATGAAAATTCCGACTCAGTATCACTAGCGGGGCCTGCTAAGCACACAAACTGAAGAGAGCAGGTTTATCACAATGAAGAGAAGTTATCTCATTGAATAATGAAAAAAGAAAAAAGAGCAAAAGAGATCAAGACAGTGGTAAGTAGTGCAGAAAAAACAGAACCTAATTTAGCTTAGATTATCCCAGTCTTCCCTTCTGTTGAGTGCCAGGGTGTCACAAGGCTAAAAAAATAAACACAGATAACATGAAAAATATCAAATTAAAACTAAATTGTCAAGCTACAAATACTGAGTTACAGAATTTATAGAAAAAAAATCAAATAATGAGGTGTGTGGAAGTTACTAGAAGTGCAGTTTGTAAGTGTGGCTTATGTATTATTTCTCATGTGTCCAGTAGGCTTCCTGCTAATAAAAACTCTTTTTTATTTTTTGGCTGTATTATGTTACTAATGTAATCCTAAAGGGCCATAATGCAGGCTTCACCACATAGTTTAGTTTAATGTATAAGAACAATGTTAAATGATATTGTCCCTGTTTAGTGAAATGAAAATAGTTACTAATGAAAAAGACGAACAGTGAAAGCATTTGAGCAATTTACCACTTCAGCAACAAAAGCCTTTTATATATTATCATTAAAAGGATACAATATCATATTATAAAGAAGATGTGATAGCTGGAGGCCCCCCTGTTAAATTTGCTTATGGCCCCAAGAGGCTCTAGAATCACTTCTGATTACCTGGATCACTACATAATGGAAATGAAAAAAATGTGGACAGAAAGGCAGCAAAAGTACACCAGGAGAGTGGAGTAAGAGGCATAGAACGGAGAGAACAGAGACATGGAAGAAACAGCAGGTATAAATATTGGCCAATCAGTAGCCAATTGTAGTTTCACTACAATGTCTAGTGTCTTAATATTGTTGCAGCCAGCTGAGAAATATAGTTTTACAATAATGTGGTGTAAATCCTGTGCAATGGACAATATAGACAATTCCCCTTAGGTTGTAATTGGGGGGCCCTTTCAACACTCTGTGCCCAGGGGCCTCTACATTTTAATCTGGTTCTGCCCATGGCAAGATGCAAAGCCCGCTAACTCTTCTAGGATAAATGGTCCTTTTGTCCTGTTTAGTTGCTTACTGTGGCTGACCACACTACATTAGGAGTCAACCTAATGTTTTTGAGTGTGTTGTTGGTACCTATTACATATCATTTCGCCTCATGCAGCTGTTTATTTTCTTTGCTAAATGCACTTTTCTTTACACTAAAGAAAAAAATATTATGACTAATAATAGAAAATGAAGAAATTAAATGTAATAAACACTACATAAATAAATTATAAACAGAAAAATTCTCAACACTAGTCTCAGTCTGCTTGGATGTCGTGTCTCTGTCTCCTCCTCAAGAGAGGTGCTCCACCCGATTCTAACAACATGAAGAAAACCGTTGTTTCTGGTCATAACGAACATTTCTCACAATGTTCTTGTCTTCTGTAATGGGAAAAGTAAAGACTGTGATTCTAGTGTAATACTCTTTTTTTTTCTCTGGATTCACTGTTGCTACATTTATGTGTGCTGATGTGTGCGTGCATTTTAGGCTGCCATGACATTTTACTCTTCTTCAGTCAACAATCATCATTAGCCTATGTGGTTATTTCTCTCTGTAAAACCCCTGGTTAGATGAAGAGAGCTTCAGTTTGCTGAATTATAGTAACACTGTTGTTAAAAGGTAGTCCCATCATGGTCCAGTAATTAATAGCTGGGGCATTGAAGTAAAAAAAACTAAGAAAAATACGTATATCATAGTTTTTTGCCCTCATTTGGAAGGCTTTTCTGTCCCTTTGTCTTGCAAAATACATGAAACAATGTACACTTCATTTACTTCACCCATTTACCAATTCTTTGACTTCGTAACTTATTTGGCCATTCGCTCTGCTCCAGCTTGCCTTCTGCTTCTTCTTCATGCAGTGACAAATGATGGAATAGCTGGTGGGAGGTCATGGATTTTAAGCAACTGAAACCAATAATTGTTCTTGTAAAAAAAAAAATGCCATAAGAAGCCTGCCCACACACACACACAAAACCTTGCGAAACAGTCTAAGTGAAATGCTATATATGCATGAATTCGTTGATAGCAAATCATAACAGCATAGCAATGAAAATACCATGACATAGCCCAAAGGAAGCATAAATAAAAATAACACAATATGATCCAGTGCAGGTTTTATAGATGAACTGTTGTTTTATTCAGATATTCAAGGCATAAATTGACATGGCATCTGATACTACTCTAAGATTGGCACATGTGGTTGTGAGATAGCGATTATGCACATCGGCAGGATAGAGGCAGCCACAGGTGATGCAGGAAGATGTTGAAAGAAAACTAGAACTTTAATGAAATTCAGAAAGAAGGTGGATGCAGTGCAGAAAAAGAAACCAAGATTTCAAAAGATCCAAACAAAGAGGAATTGAAGCAAGAACGGAACAACAGCACTGGTGAAAGAGGTGAGGAAACCTGACAAACTGGCAAAATGACAAAGGAGAAATAAGGCAAATGTATTGAAATTTGGTAGGGAGAATTTGTGTGCTCCACAGAGGAACTTTAGTCATTTTAATTGTTTACTCATCTTTACTTTTGCCCACCTTGCCTTGCATTTTATCATGCAATACAGAAAATATAGCTGTATATCGCTCTTTCATCTGTAACTAGCTTTGTAACCAGATCCCTCATTTACTGCATTCAATAATATTCAGTGTCAGAAGGTTGCACTTAGTATAATTTATTGAGTTCTCCGAATCGATGAAAGGAGTTTATAGTGACTTGACATTTAAAATCTATGTTCCCCAAAATGTTTTATTGATGTCTGAAATGCAAATAAATACAATTTGCAGTTATTTGTGAAAGACTTAAATCCCAAGTTGTGTTGAAATAGAACCAAGACAGCATCAAACATAAATCCCAAAGAAAAAGCACTGTAATGATAAGCAGTTTGAGAACTCAACATAAGATTTAAAAAGAGCAAATACAAACACATCTCTATACACAGGGGGCAAAACTGAATGGTCAGGCCATCAAGCTACACAGCATTAAAAACAGAACTATCATCTGTGAACAGAGTTCATTGGTAAATCCACAACGGACAGAAAAAAAATTGAAATAAAAAAGTTGCCACGTTTTCTGGGGCACAGCTAATTAAAGATAGCTAGAAAGTGGAAAACTGTCCTGTGATCTGATGAATCTGACTTTTAAATTCTTTTTGGAAATCATGGATGCTGCATTCTCCAGGCTAAAGAGCAGTGGGACCCTCTAGCTTGTTATAAAATGTAGAGTTCAAAAGCCATTGTCCCAGATGGTGTGTTAGTTCACATAGCATAAGTAACACACAAGCGTATGAAGCCACTATAAATACTGAATGATAATAACTTGTTTTGGAGCAAAATGGATTGTCATCAAGACAACAACTTTTACAGAAAAGTTGCTTTTTGTAACTGAGACAATGCAGTTTGGATAGTAAACTGGCTGCTTGCAATTCAGACTTGTCAGCCATTGAGAAAAGCTGGTGCATTACTGAACATAACATTTAACAAAGAGGGCTGCCGCAATCCAACCTCAAATAAGGATAAAAAAAAAAAAACTTTCAGCTTTTCAAAAGTACAGCAATTGTTCTCCTTACTTCCCACACCTCCTACTCGGATTGTTGTTAAAACATGAAATTATGCAATAGTCAGGTAAACAATAGATGATTTGAAAACCTTTGTACTTTTTACTCCCACTGTAAAGATATAGACTCCTCATGAAATAAAGTCATGCAAAAAGACATAAATAAATAAAATAAATATTTTATTTTGTGGTGTTCACTTAGCTGCTAAAACATTACATTCTTCATATAATTAATCAATCTCGTCAAATTTGGAAAAAGTTAATAAAAATCCCTTAATTTGGCACTTTGAATCTGATTGATACACAGCTTAATGCTGATCGTCCTGCAGGGGGTATTGGCAGCAATGAGAAGTGGTTGATCTCATGGCCTCTGCTTCTTCTGCTGTGCTTTACTGTCCCATGTGCCAAGCCCCGCCGGGGAAATTCCTCCTGTCTTCTGCCTGGACTGCGGCCTTCTCTTCTTTCTTGTTAATGGTCTGTATATCTGTATGCCAGATTGTGCTATGATAATTTGTAATTTTCACAAGTAACACAATTATTCAGAATGAAATAAGTAGATCAGGTGGGCACCGTTAATCTGGATTGTATTTAATTTGATTTGACTGTACTCCTGAAATGATGTTTAAAGATGTTGCCTCTGGCAGTGAGAGTAAATATGCAAACAGTGTCCACACAAAGCTATTGTGTAGGCTGTGCCTTCGACAAAGAAAAGCCATATAACCTTCCTGTTTATACATTTTCTGAAATGACATTAAAAAAATCATTGTTATCATGGTTAACAGTCCAGTGTAGATAGCGGCAGCATTACATTAAATCTGGTTGCTTTAAGCAGTGCTCCTCTATCCTGATCCTCAGGACCCCCTAACCTGCATATTTTAGATGTTTCCAACTCCAGAACATCTGATTCAGATTAATGGAACTCCTCTTCAAGTTCTTTGCAAGCCTGCTAATTTCAGTAGCATTTATTCCAGTAGGATGCGTAAGCGTACGAAAACAGAGGGTCCTGAGGACCAGGAGAAAACAAAATAAGACAGAGGAAGCTATCAAGTAGCATCATGGCTGAAGTTAACAGCAAACTACTCTTCACACTCAAACAAAATCAGCCAGACATTGTGGGAGGTTTTAGATTCATTGTGGGGGAAAAGCAAAAAAAGTTGTGGTTTGCAAAGTCTGACATGCCATTCTCTTTTTCCAGGTCAAGGGTCTAAAGCCTATCCCAGGTGTGACCCTGAGAGGTTACCAGTCCATTACAGTGCTAACACGGAAACAGTCACGTATCCACAGAGTAATTCTTATGGTCAATCTATAATCATTACGTAACCTTTTACATATTTGTCTTTGTTCTGTCGGGAGAAACTGAGGCAACTAGAGAAATTCCACACAGGCACATTGGAAGGATGTGAACTCCACATAAAAGAACCCAGCAGAGGTTTGAACCAGGAACCATTTTGTTTCCACATTGCACCATCCCTCACCCCTATCCAACCTCCAAAATTAAAGATGAACTTGACTAAATGTATCTTGCTACATCTTTAATCTTTAATGTTATACTCTTTATATTATTTTCTTTTGCAAAAGCTTTGCTTATGCATGATTTGCATACTCTGACATTCTCTTTTTTGGTGACATTTTATGCAGCAGTACAATTTTTTTTCAATTTGTAGAATAGGATTTTGGTGTTTTAATCACAAAATCTTATAATATTGCTAGCCTGGCCCCATTGTGATACATAAATGGCATCCTGCCAAATTAATTATCAGATTAGGTCTGTGGTTTTTAGATTTGTCATTCCTATGGTGTTTTTTCATTTGCCACAGACATGGATTATTCTGCAGGGAAACTGTTGCTGTGTTTAAAAACCAAATGCAAACATGTAGTGAATGAAAGGTTGTTGTTTTGTTTTTGTTTTTTTTGGGGGGGGGGGGCAGATGGCTGTTTCGACAACATAAGTACATTTTTCTTATCACAATGATGCATATTCCTAATGATACCTGTTTAAGCATTAGCAGGGATGTCGTCATGTTTATTATAACCTATATAAGATGGGTTACTTTCTTTTTTGCTTCCTGTCACTCCAACATGTGAATCAAGCAGTGATTGATAGGGGAGAACAGGAGAGTGAGGTAGAGGAGAGAGAGGAAGGGGGCTGGGTGAGCCTATCCGGAGGAAGAAGCAACTGGCCAAGAAGCCTCAGCAGTTACACTTGCCAAAGCGATTACATTTAGCCAGCAGGCTTAGCTTTTAGTGTTCACGGTCTTAATATGACTTCATAATTGTGTACATGTTTTTTAGACGAAGCCGCTTTCTCCGTCTCGTGCTGTCTGTTCTGTGCCAGGCGCGCGACTGGGATTGGAATTTGCTTTAACTAAACAGCGGCAGTTGTTGGACCGGCGTTTTCGGCGCCTCCTCGCAGCGGATTTACAAAGCCTCCACGGAACCTGCAATGAGAATTAGAACCCTCGAGAGCGGCTAAGCATTTCAGGACCCTGGACAGCGACTCGACGTCTCACTCGAGGTAAGACAGAGGAGTTGGACAGCTGTTTATTAATGTGTTAACGTAAATTAGAATAAAAGAAGAGACGGGACAGAAATAAATAATATCACCCCACAATATGTTGAACGCGCCGACTTATCACAGCGCTGCTTCACAGTGAGAGACAGGGCAGATAAGCCAAGCATTAGGAATGGCAATTGTCTTAATGAGTTCCCAGTAAACCATTTCCGAGCTAGTAAGTTGAACGTTTACGCGCACAATTTTTTAATCAGTTCTACTACTTTCTACAATTCCAGTTCTGACTCTTCTTTTAGGTGTTAAACGAATATTTTTTGCTTATGTAAAGGTGAATTATGATGCGTTGCGGAAGAACATTGTCAAAATTGTTTTATGGATCGTTCTCGTTGTTGCTCTTTTTTAAAGCATCGATTTCCCGTTTGCATGAGTCCGTTTTATTTAAGGCGGCTGTTAAAGAGTAAGTGCGTGCCCAGGCAGCAGCTGCTCGTGCCTCAAGTCTGCGCGGAAAATCAGCCCATCCATGTTCTAAGGGCCCCCACAACGCTCAGCACACACACACACACAAACCAAATGCGTACACACAACATATATAGTACAATACTGTACACACATGGCCGTTTATAATCCTTACGACCCCCGTGGTTCCTCACTTGCCATATTTGCTAATGAGCACCCAACACGCTCTCCTCCCTTTCAAGCCTGCACATTAAATTTAAGCCCTTAATTTAGAGGGAGTAAAGTTCAGTTACTTGCTCTATTTATGAGTTTTTACAGCGCCACAGTGTCTTAAACCAAGTCAATCCAAAGGTTAATTTGAAGGTTCAGTGTTAGAGCATACGTTTTCAGGTATGAAGCATCAAATGCTTCAAATTACAGATCAGAACTAGAGCTAAACTAAAAAAATGTAAAATCTTTTTTTTCTTTCGAGAAAGCAAAAACGGAAAAAAGACTTGAAAGATTTCACACTTTAGTTGAATATGGTTGGAACTAAGTTAACATTTTTACAAGTACATTTTATTTTTTATTACAAACCAAAAACTTAATCCATCTATTGCGAAAATAGCAAGCAAAAAAAATTTATGGGATATGCCAAGCGTTAGCAAATGCTGTCAAATTCAGGGATTTATTTATTTTGTACTTCTGTAATCTCAACAGCACATTAGCTGTTGCTGAGATTAAACATGTGACCTTTTAGTGTCCAGACCAGAGCTTGAAATTGATGTGACCACCCAGCCTCCATCTTCCTGCCCTTGCCTTACTTAGCTTACTCATGCCTCTGCTCTTATACAAAAACAAATTAATTCTTAAAATGTAAAAGAAGAAAAATGCCTGTGTCAGTCCTGCTTTGAAAAAGAGGTGACCCCATGCATTTTTGCCTGCTGTGCACTAATAGGCTTTCAGAGCCCCTTATGCATCCAGACAGTGTTAACCTAAAGTGATGTGTGCCTCTGTTTATAAGCCCTGATTTTAATGATGTTCATCAGGATTTTGATTACGCTGAATATTTGATCACACCCGGCATTGCGTTAAGTGTGTCGGATATGCTGGCTCAGACTGTGAGTAACAAAAATTAAGTAGGAGGAAGCAAGAAGTGTGAATCATAGACGAGATGTTGCTACAGGGATATATTCAAGTGTCCTTGAAAGAAACAAAGCACATATTGATATGCCAATTCTGCCTCTGGGCAATTAAGCTCTGGGCACTACAGTATAGGAATTGCTGCTCTATATCACTAGGATAATAAACAAAATGCAAATTAATCTTTCATGCTCAATTTATTATCTAATAAACAGACAGTGGAATTTGAATTTGAACAGAGGCCTTTCAGAGGGCAGGCTCTTCATGTGACTCTTACCTTTCTTAAATTGTCTTTGTCTTGTTAAAAATAAGACTGTCAGGGTTGGATGGGCACCATATGAGATGCTCTGTTGAGGGTATACACAGTATCTCAAGGCATCTCTTGTAGTATTAAATCAGGGCCAGTTTAACATCCATTTGTCACCCAAAGGGTTACCTCTTCCGTGGCACACTGTCTCAAATGGCTCCTCATTGAGAAGCATGGCACAGCACACAACCTTAGGGTCAGCACTTATGAGCCTGCATTGGTATCCAGGACACAGCAAGCTGATGGGCTTCGCTTCAGATTTTTGCATTACACAGATTGCAAACCGAGTTGCTTTCATGAGTGTGCACTTTACATGCTCTTTGCACAGTGGATCATGTCCCTGCATGCCTGGAATTTCATTTACGGGTCTCTTAAAATTCTGGGCCCTGCTAGAAATGCAATTAAATTCAATATTGCTATAAATACATGACGGGCCAGCCTGAAAAGCCAGAGAGCAGGCAGAAGCAGCAAACGCCCACTTGCCCTCCTCGTTCCACTTCCCCCTTCCCTATCATCCCTGGTCCTGAGTAAACCCCCTCCCCCACTCACCTCGTTGCTTAGCAAAATGTGGTCAATTTGTATGATCAACAGAAAACTGTCTGGGAGGCAATGGCCATCACAGGGAGTATTAGGCCACATTGAGCTGTACCAATAAAAATCTGCATGTCCATAAAAGTCATTCTCTCCCATCTGTGTTTCCACAGCTCTCTTTGGCACAGTCCAAACCTACAGAAATGAGAGTGCTCTGTCTTTGCTGTGCTAGAATCTACTGGGCAAGGCGGTGGCGTACTATCCTAAGCTGGGAGGTTCTGTGATGTGCTTTGCCCTGAAACACAGCTGCATCTGATGCAGCAAGCACTCATATCAGGGACTGTTTTGTCCTCTTTACAATCTCTGTTGTTCAGGGGGCTACGATATCACTGATATAATGGCATCTACTGTGATCAATAGTCAAATGGCATGGTGAATCAATAGCTGTGCAATAATGTGGCCTGGGAGTGGTGAGGGGAAATAAGCCTGCAGCCGTCTCATTTTAACCCTGGAAACTCTTTGAAAATATTCTCCTCAATTATGGATAAAAAATGGCAACCTTTTTAACGAGCCATGTATTATGGATTGCTGCATGATCTATGCTAATATAAGCAACGCAGTTTGATTAGAAAAAAAATTGGCACCACTTTCCATGCCTGTTTGCTTTGCTCTAATCACCACACAACTCCTCCTCGCATACAGAGAGCACCAATGTGCAGCCGAAGCTGACATGCACAGCACAAGTTTGAATAAACAGTGTAAAACCTAAAAGTAAATGTCCGTAATTAGTATGACTCTCTCTGGACTTTCTTGACAACTTCTCCTTGACACATTTCTAAGCAGTGTTTTTTTTTTTTTTAAGGAAGTCGTGTTCACAAATTCAGTTAATGGAATGTTGGCTTTCCCGGAGGAGCCAGAAAATTCATTGGGCTTTCAAGTGTTAATCAAGCTTTTATCTAAGTCTAGCTAAGAGAACTCTTAGATAAAACAGACATTTTCTATGCAACACGGCAGGGGCAAAAAAACATTTATGCCGTTTTATCAGAGATGAAAAAACCACATCACATTTCTCTCAAAAGTTTTTAAATTATACAGCAGTTTGAAATGTTTTGTCTGCAGCATTATGTGCACAGAAAAAAAAAACTGAATGTTTTTGGCATAAATACAAATTGCAAAAGTAACTAGGTAAGGGGCACAGCTAGAGCTCAGCAACAGCTGTGATGCCAACAGAGAAAAAGATTTCCCTGAATAAAATATGAGGTGTTTATCTTTCTGTCTGTGCCACACTTTAACACCACAAGAGCCAATCCATGATTAGTGCCTGCTCAAATAAATAAATAAATAAATAAATCTGTTACCTGCACCTTAAATTGCATTTTCTCTGTTTAGCTTCTCATGCTGGAAGAGGAACTGCAATAGCAATGTAGTTCATTGGCCAATTTCTGCAGGTTCAAGAGAAAAATGGAGGCATCTTGGTATAAAATTCCACACAAGCAACATGGTTAAAGAGATTTCTTAAATTTCAGGTTGACTGTGGATATTTTCTCACCACAAGCTAATTTAATTTGGTTCAGGTTGCTGACAAGAAAAAAAAAGTAGACAAGCAGCAGGAGCAGATGTTCTTTCTTGTCTTGGATACAGGCAGAAATGTTTGGCATGTCATTATCACAAATGTCACCGTGTACAGTAACCAGCTGCTGGTGCTGTTCCAAACACACAAGCACACACAGGACACCTACGTATTTATAGCCACTCATATCCCCACCCACACGCTTCATATACACACACTTACACACACTAAAAACCATGCTGTAAACAAAATGTGGTTGTGCTGGTATATAGCGGTGAAATATTGGAGCCATTGCAGCCCTCCAGGCATGCAGTTATCAGGGATACAGAAGTGATGGGAAATCAATCAGCTCAAGTGGAGTGGCTTGGCCAGTAGTAAAGAGAGTCTTGTCTTTTCCAGATGCATGGCTCGATGTGTCCGGCTTGCCATTCATCCACTGAACCATGCATTTCCTGCCTGATCATATGTGTAGATGTGCATAAGATCTCTCTTCTTATGTACCTCCCAATCTATTTCCTGTATCTCTTATTAATGTTTAAATGCAAATGTTATTGTGCAAATAATTACTGATTGTGGAAGTACAAAAATTATTTACTGTTGCAAATATTAGGAGATGTTAGTGGATGTTAGAGTTTACAGGGTTTCTGATTTCCAGAACTGAAACTATAGTTTGCATTTCATTTTCACTTACCTGATATTTTTGATGTACTTTAACGCATCAGTATATCTTGTTATCAATAGACTACAGATGTAACAGCACTGTGCAAAAGTCTTGTGCCGACACTTATCTTTTAGTATTTTGCTTCCGAGGAATCAAATTTTCTTGTAATCTTTTTAGATAATTTACTTGGCAATTAGCTCTTTAGGCTTTCTGAAGGTTTTTCATAGTTTTTATATTTGGACATTGGCAGCTTTTTTACACATTTTCAGCCCAGTCTTACCAATTTTAATTGAATTTGTTTGCTTTGTTTGTTTGTTTTTTTGTAGAGCCACTCAACACTGACTTATGACTATATAAAACATGAAAAATGTACCTCAAGAGAACACAATAGAACAGTAGGATTAAGTCTACACATTACTTACAACTTTGTAATAAATTCATTTCAAATTAAAATTTGTTACCAGCAACCGATAACAAAAACAGAAAAAAAAAAACATTTGTCTATGTATAGCAAACATAACAGTTTGACAGACATAAAGAAGTATTTCTGCACCAAAAAGGTGATTCTGAAAGAGCTATTTACTTGAAATAGTATCTCAACATGGTGTGTCCTGACAAAAAAAAAAAGAGAAAACTTGAATAGTGGAGGACATGAAAGTCCTCCAGTTGTGTAGTAACAGGCCTAAAAGAACAGTCTCTACAAAAAATAAATAAATATCTGAAAGTGATGTACTTAAGGAACAGGAAAAAATTTGAGCAAGTGCCTGACAAAGTACCTGAGAGATGTGTCTGGGTAGTCAACCCATCTATTGTCTACTGTGGAGTATATTAAGAAGAGTAGTCTAAATTTGCTTTAATCATCTATAGTTTTCACATTTTAGCTATCCAGAAAACTAAATAATTTCAACATTTTCTGTTAGGCTAATGATCCGTCTGTCTGTCTGTTTCTGTCTGTCTGTCTATCTATAGTACGTTTTGCACAGTTTGAAGCCTGCAATTCAGTGTGAAAGCACATCGGTTACATCTTTATGCCAACCTTATATCTAATTCACGCACTTTATTGCTGTTCCACAGCTGTGTACATGCTCTTTGAGACATGCTGGCGAAAGCCAAGTCATATACAAAAACTGAACAGCACAAGGTAATGTGCTTTAGCTGGGGGCTCTGTAGGATTAAGTGTCCATAAACATTAATATGCCATATTATCCCACAGAGACTGTTTCCTTTGTGGTGATTTTAAGTCAGAGTGTAAACTCATTTTCACATTTTCATGCAGAATTCTAAATGGCTTCTTCATGATTGGAGGTAGGGACAGAAAGTGTGTGTCTCCTTTTACATTTTCCAAAGCATTTACAAGAAACAGCTTGCACTATGCACAACCTTGCCTGCTTAAATGCCTGGTCTGCCAGTATAACAAGAACCCTTGTTAATCTGTCAACAAGTGAGTGTGTAGCTGCTACTAACGCATTTATGCAACCTGTATATATGCTTCGAATGCATAGAGCTCATGTCACAGTTGTGCTGTTACTGGTATATAGTTGAAAAATAATAGCATTGAATGTCATGCTGCTTTTTGCACGTTTTCCCACCCATCTATCATTGTTACAAGTTTGTGCACCTAACCAGATGGTTAGTGTAGATTTAAAATGTGTGTGCATTCTCTGCATGTGCGTATTTATTTGTGAATCTACTATTTGTTAACGGTTGAGAGGGAACCAAATTGAGCATCTGCTTGACAGGGTATGCTAGTTCATGTTTATTTTGACTTTGGCGTGTGTGTTTGAGCGTAATCTTGTGTGACAGTGGGTGTTTCTGCATTTGTGACCAAGTTGGGAGCGCTCTCTACAAGTGACAGCAAAGTGTCAACTGAGGATTTTACAGCATCTGATTCAGAGAGTCATGAATCACTTGGTGTAGCTCTTAATTGAATTTAACACTGCTAAAAGGCAAAGGAAACTACCTGAGTGGTTTAAAGTATAACATATTATGGTGTTTTTCATTTTCTGGGCTTGTGTTTAGTCAGTAAACCAGTAAAAGATACATATCTGCTTTTCATTTTAATGAAAGAAGTGCAGGCATGAGAAACATAAGTCTCCAAACTGCTAATAATGGGTCATTTGATAGTTCGATGAGTTTTAAAACTATATGAATCGTTTATTTAAAAGACATCACCTTTCTATGCATAAATAAAAACAGACTATTTGCAGTTTTGTGATAACCCTGCAGGCGTTGGTTTATGGGAAACATTAAAACTCACCAAACTGGAGCCCCATGAGAAAAAAAAATCTGCAAGTTAGCTCTGGCAGCCAATTTGATCCTGCCACTCCACTCACATGAAATATTCCCCTAACTGCAGAGTATATCCATTTTTTTTCAATCATCGCAGTGTATTTAATCTGTCAGTGATCTGCTTGCTCTTAGCTGCAAGCCCTATTATCACAATACTCACCTAAATCCCTTGCTTTTACCTGCTATCATTAATTCTGTTTGCAAAGCAGCTATAAAATCTTATTATCACGCAGCATCCACCTGTGGGATGATGTCATGTATTCTGTATTGTACCTGATAAATTATTCTATATGGTGTTCATAAAGTACCTACAGCATGCTGTGGCTACTGCAGTTTTCAGATCTCAAGAAAATATTTATTTAAAAAAAATAATAATAATTTATCGATATTGTTTAGCCATCTTCTATCCACTGTTTTATTAAAACACCAAAATGGAGCAAAAATTGAACAATTACAATGACTAACGAGTTTTGTAGAGCATTCTGTTTATACATTATGTGCATTAGTTCTTATTACTGCCTTTGTGACGTCTTGCATTGATAATTGTAATGCCCTTCTGTTAGGTTAGCCTAAAGAAAGTCTTTGATGCCTGCAGATGGTGTAGCTCATATTCTAACCAGAGCAGAAAAAGATGGACAAACTACTCCTGTGTTGACCTTTCTTCATCGGCTGCCCAGTCAGGTTCAAGATGATTTCAAGGTGCTGCTGCTTACTTGTAAAGTTTTAAATGGCATTGCACCAAATTATTTTGTTGACCTTGTGCAACCTCATGTTCTTTTTCATGTTCTTTGCTCCCAGGGAACTGATTTTTAAGTGTTCCCAAGACCAGAATAAAACAGCTGGTGGGTGTGTTTTCTGTTTGTGCACCAACGCAATGGAACGGTCTTCCTTTAAACTTAAGACAGGAAAGTTCTCTGGAGGTATTTAAAGCTAAAACCCATCCATCCATCCATTATCTGCCGCTTATCCGGAGTCGGGTCGCGGGGGCAGCTGCCTAAGCAGGGAAACCCA
>JBAMHW010000025.1:18228598-18243233 GCA_037177495.1 Rhadinocentrus ornatus
ATGTAGATATTTGTGGAAAATTATGCAAAGAAAAAAAAAGTCCATAATTTCCAACCTAACGACAAGAAAAATAGATTTTAAAAAAATATTTTAGCCACGTAGCTAGAGCCATTGTGGAAGGTTGGAGACCCCTGATTTTGTGTTTGTAAACCAAAATTTACTGCATTTTCTTTATATAGCTGTAGGCCTTCTTTTAAAGGAAAAAGACATTTTGCAAAATGTCATGCGATTAATCGCAATTAAAATTTTTGATAGTTGCCCGGCATTAGTTTTTATCCAGATAATCAGTTTTATCAGAGTTTCTTCATCCATGTCAGCTGTTTAACTTCAGTTGTCACATCTGATGGTTTTATGACAGAAATTATCACCATGGAGACAGTTGGTGAAATGATGAAATATTATTTCTGCATTATGATCTAGAACATGGTAGATATAATCTAGAAGTAAATTACATGCTGCATTTACTAACCATTGGACATCTGATGTTTACCCAAGGGAAGACCAGTTAACACTAAACATTTGTAGCATTGGCTCTTTCTGTTGAAACAATAATATAAAAACGGGCAAATTGCAGGCATACTCACGAATGGTGATTAATTATTTAGAAAATATTTGAAATTTGGGATTCATTTTAAAGCTGTGATTAATCATGATTAATTAATTTGAAAGCTGTGATTAATCTGATTACAAATTTTAATCATTTGACAGCCCTAATAGACCCCTAATATATACACCAGATAGACAGTCAGAACAAAGGTCTACTGCCCCGTAGTAACTGCAGCTTCTTTTATCAGCAAAACAATGCAGATGAATAAAACAAGAAGTGTTAATAAAGACGGCAAATGAAGGGCATCTATTTCTTTTGTGCCCTGTGGGTAAAACACTGGCCTAGAATTCTGTTTTATTACAAAGAGGACAGTTATCACGTTGTAAAATAGTCCCAGAGCTTGGGCTAGTCGCCTGATAAGGATGCACAGAACTTGAAACAAAGCTATTTGAATATAAAATGTATTTCCTTTCCTCCCTGTTGGAAAAAGAAGCAATTATGTCAGTTTCCAGGACAACAACTAGGCTTGTTATTTAGAGAGGGAGGAGAGGGGGAGCCCATATAAAACAAAGTTACGCAAAAAGAAAGAAGCATTAGGACACCAGTATCGAGGAAAGAGCTTGATTCTGGTGTTTGTTAAGTTAGCAAAGTCCATGCTTCCACTTTCTAGAACACTAATTCCCAGCCAGAGGTAGATTGGCATCAGAGACTACCACTGCAGTGAAATCCCTAAAAGGTCCTATAAGCATATATTCACACCAGGATAGTCCGCTACACTCGATCAGCTTGGGGACATGGTTCAGTTGGGGGGGTTGCGCAACATTCCTCTGGACTGAGATTGCATTCACGCTGCACTACTCAAATTAATCTGACCTTTTAAATAATGTATTTAACTCTCCACCAGAGGCAACACTGCACTGAGAATTACTGAAGGAGAATATGAGAACTATGAGAACACAACAAAGAAGTAAACTTGTTCATCTTTTGTTTAATGTGGAACAACCTTTGTTTCTAGTACATTACAGCTAAATATGGAGCTGCATTAGATCTGAGATGTCTTGGGTTGATCATATTTGTATCAAAACTTTTCCCAAATTTTCAACGTCATACAAGGAGTCCACTTCTTTTTGCACTTTCACAATACCCCAAAAGAAGAAACGAGAAAACAATTCAAACATAAATCAACATGTTTAATGTTGTTTTTTTCTTTGTTTTGGCTTTTTCCATATGTGGACTTATGAGGCTGTTTAGCTCTACTATATTTGCCTTTCAAATAAATAAATACATGAAATAATCTTATATTGAAACATGTTTTAAGAAATGAAGTGTGAACAACATTGCTGTGTCATTTACTATCCTGCTTGCTCTGTAAAGGTTTGTCAAAATCATTTTCTGTTTACTAGCCTTGTGAGACTGTGGGCGGTTGATGCTGTAAAATAGTGAGTCAATGCCAGCTCTCTCCAAATGTCAAATTCATAGGTCTGTCATGCACTCTGTCAGTTTTGACGGATCAGCTGACCACTACGATCAGATCGAGCCATTTGTAAGGATTTGTAATAATGTGCTGTTGCTTGGAAAACTATTTTTCAACCAATCTGAACTAGTCAAGCAAAGCAGTTGATGCAAAAACAGCACAAACATAACGCTTTTCAGAGTAAAATGATTAATAAATGCAGAGAAATTATGGATCATCAAGTTATTAAGCATAATGACCAAAATGTATATATGTAAAAACCACTGTAATATTGGAAAGTTTGTTTTTATGAGTGCATTGTTTTATCTCAGGCTTTGGTTTATTTGTTTTAATGTGATATTCGGGTTGTTAAATTTATTCTATTTCTTTATTTATTATATCATTAATAGCTTATCATTTTAGCAGTGTTTCATAATTATGATTTCTCTCTGGCATTAAGTATTAAGTATTTTTAACTTAATTTAATTTCTCCCTAAATCTGAAGATTTTTATTTTGGGAGACTGTGAAGTTTTCCATTAATATTTGTTAACCAGAAGAAACAATGGTTTTAAAATAAAAGAATAAAACAGTTTAAAAGAATTAAAGTAATGATTAAAATGATGCAATAATTTAAATTTGGTGCATGTCATAAGTCACAATCACCCCCCTCTGTCACAACCTGAGGAATTTGATCAGTCAGAAGAAATTTCCCCTATATACAGGTATGCATCCTAAAAAAATCAGAGTAAAACAGCTCTGCCTTGTTCTAAAAGAATAACAGCCTATCTTTGATTATAATGAGACCAAAGTGAATCTAGAGGTATTCAAGACGAAGACTTAAATGACTGGAAATGATGTCAGGTCCACTTGATCATGATGTCATTGAGACTAGATTAAAAAGTGAAAAAAAATTGTCTAATAGTGCAAAAGAATGCAGTAAATGATTCTACTTGTTGCTTCAATATGAATGAAAGAAGACAGCTGTCAGCCTTGCGGCTTTCAAAGATGATTTGCTCCAGTAAGCTGAACAAGCGACAATCAAACGATGCTAGACTGACCCAAAGTGCTCATCGAACAACTCATCAAAAAGGCTGACAGGAGCTGGTGTTTCAGATTGAGGCAATGTGTGAAGGATATGTAAATCAGTTCCATGTATTTGACAAAGGAGAATTATGCTTTGTAGTATTTCTACTGAAACTAAACAAACTTACTGGTGTCTCCAGTATAATTTAACAGGACTTCCAGATGCATGTCTTGGACACGGGGTGAAGTAAGGGGCAGAGCTATTAACTGATGACCCCCTGGTCGTGAGTTGGCTCCGATGGTGGGGGGACGATGCTGGCCTGGCAGTCCTAAACATCTTGTGAGGGCCTGCTGGGAACATTTGGCCGGTGTCAGTAAGAAATTCCACATCAGGCAGAACGTCAACCATGTCCTGAGGGAAGCAGGGTTGAGTTTGAATGGTCTACGCTTGGTGCCTCCACTGTCAGGTGGCCGTAGGGTAGTTGGTGTCCGTCATGGCAGTAAACCACAAACCTGATGGTAGACACCAACGATGATAAACATTGATGAGGGATGCCGACTGAAGGAGTACTGTCAGGCCTTTTTGGCCCGTAAGGCTTATTAGGCTCATGAGGCCGCTATACTGGAAGGTAACACAAAACGTCGATTCGGTGGTCACTGAGGCAAAATCTCAGATGTGGATGAAGTTTAGTAAGTAGTAACTTCAAACTAGTGGCAAACTTCTGGTCCATCATCTGGTGATTCAGGAAGGGGAAGCATGTGTTGTCAACACTGTGGACATTAGGGATAGGGTGCTGCTGGCTTTAACTTTGGACATTTCAGAAAGTGATCCACCTGGTGGTCCTCAAGGCTTTGCATGCTGTGGACTGTCTTGGTTAACATGCCTCAGCAGCATCGCATGGATGTTGGGGACAGTTTCCCTGGACTGGTAGACAGGGGTGGTGGCCCCCCTCTTTAAGAAGGGGGGCTAAAGGGTGTGTTCCAACGATCACACTTCTCAGCTTTTCTGGTAAGGTCAATTCAGGAGGCGTGCACAGGAGGGTTCAGTGGATAGTTGAACCTCTATTTTGGGGGGAGCAGCATATATTTTGCAGGGAGCATGAAGGCTTGCCCAACCAGTCTGCATGTGCTATGTGGACTTAGAGAAGGCATTTGACCATGTCCCTCAAAAGTCCTGTGGGGAACACTTATTGAGAATGGAGAACCAGAGCATTTGATAAAGATCATTCAGTACCTGTACAACCTGGGCCAGAGCTTGATGTGCACTACCAGGAGTAGGTCTGATTCACTTAGAGTGAGGGTTGGTCTCGTTCAGGACTGGTTTGGTTTGGTGTGGTTAGGATGTTTCCTGGACGCTTTCCTGGCGAGGTGTTCCAGGCAAGTCCCACCGGGAAGAGGCCCCAGGGAAGACCCAGGACATGCTGGATGGACATTATTTCTTAGTTCAACTGGGAATGCCTCGGGTTTCCCCGGATGTGCAGAAAGAAGCGGCCCCCATGACCCAACCTTTAGGGATGGATGGATGGATAGATAAGACAACATTTATTAGATTTATAATATACAAGGAGAGGCAGGAATTCGTTTCCTATATTTATTTATTTATTATTTTTTTCTTTCATTAAATGAAAAGCAGCTGCACCAGTTCACTAGAAATGTGAAAAATGTTGCACATGTAAGTAATCTGATTTTGTCCATATATACCATGTAAGCCAGCTACACCTACAACAACTCCTACTTGGCTATTCTAATGTAACAACTCTTCTTGTCAAGAAGCAAATTTGAGAAAACATTTTTCATATATAATCTTAGACAAGTCACCTGCTGCACCCTCCAGGGAGCCTCCCTGAACAACTTTTCTTCCTTACTGGAAGGAAGAAAAGATGTTCAGCACACGATGAATCAAGCCAGACCTTTGAATCTGTGCAGGGACCGGAAGGTTTTCAACAATGACAAGTGCAATAAATATTCATTATTGGGAGCTGCGGAAGAGGACATTTGGGATATTAAAACTCAAGTCGATGCCATTGCAGTGTGGCAGCATTCATTAAAGGGGCAGGGTTTTGTCCACTTGTGAGTTTTGACATTGTGGCCAATATCTTTTATGTGTCAGTACGGTCCCTCTGGCAAACACCGGACAGAAGAAGCAGAGAAAGAAAAACGTGTTAAAAAGAGGGATTGGACAAGTAAATTACTGCAACCCCAGGGGAGCCTGGCAGCCTCACAACAGTACAGACAAAGTAATAAGCAGTGATTTTCAGCGTCAGTCCCTTTACTGTAACTCAGCTGCATTGTGTGTGTATGCGCATGTTTCATGGGGTTTGTGTGAATTTTGGATGACTGTTAGTGCAGTTTATATATTGTTATGTATAATTAAAACCATATTTGTATGTCTGCATAAGTTTGCCATGTTTAAAAAATACCTGTGAAAAATAGCATTTACCTGGAATGTTCTATAATGAATGTATATCAGCTTGTATGAATGTATCCGATTATTATTCCTGGGCCTTCTTTTCCACAGGGATGCTTAGATGCAGAATTAAAGGGATTTCTTTGTCAGCACTTTGCTAACACTGTAAGCTGAGATAAGATGGCCTCATTAAAATAGACATATAGAAGTAAATAATGACATAAACTTTAAACAAAAATCTGCAACTTTGTGACACAATGAGGCAACATGCTGGTTTCATGGTAGGACAGAGACTGTTTTTTTTAATTCGAAGTGACGCAAGGCAAACAGCAGTGTTTAGCTAGATATATACTCACGTTGCATCTGCATAAGGTTGGTTAAGCCATTACTGCCATAGGCTCTGCATTGGTTCTCAGTGACTTCACTTGCACCTCTTCCAGACCTGCATGCACCCCTGCTTGCAAAACGGTTATGTGGAAGTACTATCTTCTGATTGGTCGGTTTGAGCTGGTCTGGCGCTTGTTGATGAATTTATGTGGTAACCGCAGAAGAGAAACTGCAACACTATGCTCGAGTACGAGACCAAATTATACCACTGTCAGCTATGCTGGCCCTACATTACGCAGATGCCGCAAGAGTATAATTCCAGCGTTGCTGTGTTGGAAGATGTACCGTATTTTCCGGACTATAAGTTGCACTTTTTTTCATAGTTTGGATGGTCCTGCGACTCAAAGTCAGGTGCGACTTGTGTATATAATTTAACATGTCCTGCTGGTAAGTATGTAAAGGCTCAGGGCTGCCCACCTATCAAATTGCCAAGACATTTCCTGCAGGAAGTTCCTAGTGTTAATTTCAAAGCTGGTCAAAAGTAAATAAAGTTGTTTTTTCCAGAACAAAATGTACAGTGTGAGGTAAACCTTTCCATCAAAATCAAACGGGAAAAGTGTGTTCAAACTTTTGACTGGTGGTGTATATCAGCCATATGTAGGCAGAACACATTGGCGGATCCCTGCTCTGGAGATTCATTCTCTGTCTGTTTGTTATAGATTTCACAATAATGTGTTCTGTCAATTTCATGATCTCGAAGACACAAACATCACAGCTATGACATCACATAAAACTGTAAGATTGAGTACAAACTGATTGGTTTGTAATAATTACATTACATTATTTGTAAGAATAACACCTTTTAGTATTCTGACCTTTACCATGTAAAGAGTGTAGAAGAAAGGAATTGGGATATATCATCGGCCACGTTTAAAGAGAAAACGCATGAAACACATTTCACAGTGACACTCCTTGCTTCATTCACATGATTAACATTTCCACGGCAAGTTATGTTATGTCTTTTGTACAATCTGGTAAGTTCCAGAAAAAAAATAGTAGTAGAGAACCTGGATGGGAACTCATATTGTACCCAGCATCCCACTGAATCCACTACTGCTTTTGCAATCCATGCAAAGGTTGGTAACTGGTATTCAGAGGCTGTTTTGACATTGTGTAAGACTAAAATTGTTAGCCTTATGTTTCCTTGTCTGGGGTAAAACTACTTATTGTTGCCTTTGGTGGGCACCTGGATAAAAACTTCAATAAGAATGTGTAGACATGACACACAGTGAGCACAGTGTTTTTTTACTCTCTGCTTTGGTATATAAGGATGTTTGTGATCACAAAACTATGCTATGTAAGGTCTGCAAAAATGGAAGATGCTTAAAAAATTTAGTCTTTCTCTTCTAGTGTGTGTTAGCATGAAAGTGACAGCTCTGTTTAGATCGGGGTCGTTGGCTGGCAAGGAGACTCATCCTTCTGGCAACGTTTCATGCTGCCACGCTGGTTAAGGAGTAAGATGAAATGAGATCATTTAGTAAACAAGCTCATCTGAAAATCAGTCAGACACAGCTTGCAGTTTATAGTGTGTGCATGAGCATTTGTGTAATATGTAAAGTGTTGCTGGCTGTGTAGAAGTCAACATGTGGAATCTGCTTCCGTGTGTTTGCAAGAAATTATGTGTCACCATTTGTCTGTCTGTACAGCCACATGCTGCTCACTCATTATGGTGTGTGGTCCAAGTTGAATAACATGCTTTACATGCACATAAGCGACAGTTTCACCCAGCTGGAGGACATAATTTCATTATCATAATCGCCGCAACTTATTGTGCAGACAATATCCTGCTGGGCTGTTTATCTATTTGGTGTTAGACAAAAACAATTAGAATGAAGGTTATATCAGCTAAAGCACTGTTCAAGCTGGCTGAACACAGCAGATAAAAATGGACAGCACTAGATCATTCTTAAAGAGCAAGTCAAAACTGTTTCTGGAGAAAATACTGTTTGGACAACCTTTGTCAGAGCTGTTGGTACTGCGCAGGTGTGATTGCGTGTAATTACAGTTTGTATGCTTTATTGCAATTAAGTCAGGCTCCACAGAATCAGCACACATGGTTCCCTTGGCTCCATGTACTGTGCTCTAAACAGAGGTTCTCATGATTTAATTACAGCACAGACCTACACACAGATGACACTGAGCCGACTGTCCATGTATTATTCTGTCTTGTACTGCCCTCTGGATTCCCCTCTCGTTTCTCTCTTGCTGGCCTTTGCCAGCCATCCACAAATTTACTGGTTCTGTAGGGTGCAAGAGGGTGATGACCTTCCTGTATGAGGCCACCTGACCCCTCTGCAAGACATTATTGCCTGTGTGTTGTACGTCTCGGCCCAGTGAGCGTGGTAACTATTGTGTATATCACAATTGATACAGATCAGCCTGGACAAGGGGAAAAGTCAAATGCCCTCAACCAGGTTAAAGCCAGAGCTGCTGGACTGATAAGTCCAGAGCTGCTGCTAGTGGTTGTTGCTGGGGGGGATAAATTTTGCTTCAAATCACTGTGACTGCAGCTCTGAAAGGCAGAAGCAGCTGCTGGTGTGTCACTGCCCCTGGGCTGTGGATGGGACTCTGGAGATACAGGGTTCCTCTTTTCCCACCTTCCCCTCTGCCAACTTTCTCCCCTTCCGCTGTTACTCCTTTCCTCTATCTCCTTTCACCTCACCTTCCTTTCGCTCTACATTCCATCTGTCTTTCCCACCAGCACTTAAACACCAGCATCAACAGGCAGAAGATAAAGCAAGGACACACACTCACACGCACATTCACAGGCAGCAGTGATGTACCCTTGCATGTTCTTCTTCATTTTATGTGTGTGGGATAGAACACAAAAGACTGGACCATCTTATCTTTGTCTGCTGTCTTATTGCCAGGGAGTGTGTGTGTGAATACACAGATTCAAGTGTATACATGTGTGCTCTTACCCAAGAGTGAATGAGAATTTCTCTACATAGAAATGTGTGTGACTGTCAGTTTTTCATGTTTTCAGTGATGAGCTTTTAAATTTTTTTAATCAGCTTGTCTCTCAACTCAGCACAGCCTTAATAGGCATTCTGCAAGCCACTCTGCTCTGCAATTAGCTGAAAACCATGGGAAAAACCAGGATAAACAAAGATAAAACAGTTTATGCCTTGCCTGTCACAAAGCCCTCCATCCAAGTCAAATCCTCTTGTCATCCTGGCTGTGGATTTCTGCAGGTAGAAGCCCATTCTGCCAAACTGGTGATTATACCCTTGAAACACAACAAAGAAAAGCAGAAAACACTTATTAAAAGCCCATATAGTCCATTTATGTTGGTGTTGTTACTGGAACAGAAGTGAAGGCAGTCATGGGTGCTTCATCTTCTTCCACATTCTGCTCTGGCAATGTGCACCAGGGGCTACTGCCCATAGTTTCATGTCAGAGCCAGGGACAGAGACTGCAGCCACCACCATGGCAGAAAAGCTCCATCATCCTACAACAATGCTCATCTATCCCCAGTTGGCCACAAGGTAAAATAGATGACACAGGCAGCAAAGAAAAAAAGTGAATTGTGTGCTTTTTCTTTTTGTTCAGTGGCTCTCTATCTTTCCTTCATCTGTCACAACCTAGATTTCGTCCATTTCAGGCCATTTCTTGCTTGAAAATGTTTACACTTAATGAAACTCAGCCAGCTACTCCCTGAAGCCTGATGTCTTTGAGCATTATTCTTAGCCTCAGCAGATCAATATCAACTATGTTCCCTGTCCGTCTGTTCAAATCGTTAAAACTTTTCCGTAATGAATTTTTTTTCCTTTAACACAAGCCCTCTGGATTTCTGTGATGCAACCAGCAGCATCTCAGTCCAGTAGGCTTTTCTTTTGACTGCTATTTATCTTTTTATCTTTTTGCCAATAATTGAAGCATGACAGTAGTCGAATGTTCCGATTCCCAATCACAGCAGTCACTCAGAGTGATGTAAGTTGTTGGAAATCTAAAAAAATCAGGATGGAAGTGGGATGAGGAGCTGAATTGCATCATGGCAGCAGATAGATAAAGCACATATATTTTATTGGTCAAGAAGGAGCTTTCCTGCCACTTTGTTTACATCAGAGCTGGTCTGCAGGACTCAGGAAGGTGAATCGGAGGTTGACCGGTGCCTTGCATCACTGAACTCAGTGAGTTTTACAATGTCTCTGTCAATAGCCGTGACAGGCTACAAGCGACAATTCTGCACTGGGGAATTTGTGGGTGTGATAGTTTGAGCATAAGAATAAGTATTCCCTGTGGGGTTACACAGGAGTTTGTAGCTTGATGAAATACTAAAGCTTATAAAGAAGAGATAAAATGCACATAGAGAATTTAATGCACCAGTTTAAATGGATAAGAGGAAGAAAGAAATCAGCAACCTGGAAACATACTTTCTTTTCAAGTAAACTATGTAGAAAATCAAAGCCACATTAAAATTAGTCTTTAAAAATGTACAAGAATATTTATATATGAAGAATACCTTTAGCTTTTGTCTTTTTATAAATTAAACATCTTAAAATGGAAGCAACCAATCTCTCAGTTTATTACTAAGTTGCAAGTATTTAAATGTCTGTATTGCTTAAAATCCTCGGACCACAAGTAAAAGTGATTTTAAAAGATAAAATGTTAATACAGCTATGGTTCTTCACCTTAATCAGCAGATTTTTTTTCTGTTAGTATAAAATTCTCATCTGCATCATAAAGACCTTACAACCATTTATTAATTAATTACAATTAGAGAAGAATTAGTTTAGTTTGAGATTACTTAATGAAAATGATAGTAGCCGCCTAGTCTAGCGATTTTTTTCCCTTTTATTACTATTTAGTACTAATAATATTGTTCGGAAAAGTAATCATGAATCAATGATTTTTTCTTGTTTTTGGGGATTTGTGATGATTTCTGTTTTGCTTTTTTTTTTGTATCATTTCACTCTCATTGCTGCTCACTAGTGAAACAGAGATAGCATTCATTTGAACGTGACAACCAGAATGATTAAAGCAGGCGAATAACCTTAGAGGTGGCTGGTTACAAAATCACTCTCTGTTTACTTAATTACATACATATCATATTTTCTGGATGTCTGAGTGTGTAAATGTCATTCTGTTGATACTTCTGTAAAATATTCAGTGTGAATATTATTATTATTATTGAATAGGTGAGATTTGACTAAGTGAACAAGAGATTTCTGATTTTTGACAAAGCTCCACATATTTCTTTGTCCGGGTGTCCAGGTGTACCCTTAGTTTTTCAGAAATAATGAGCCGACCCTGCATGCAAGCCAGCACAGTTTGAAGCTTTTACTAGAGCAGACAATGTTGTGCCTTTTGTGTTTGAAGATTTTCTGAGCATTAAAAATGAACAGAATCACTTTATGTTGTGTAAAAAGCAAGTTTTACCATTCTGTAGCTTTGGAGCTTTCTGAGACAGTTTTTGCACAGCTAATCATCCAATCCTTTATTCCACAGCAGACCTTCATGATTCATGATTACTGTCCAACAACAGCCCTGCATTATGTCCCCCTCCCTCCAGCCCTGCAGAGAGCTGTGGTCTCCTCCTGATCAATGTGTGTTCTTTAGCAACTCCATCTCTTTTTAATTAAGATATTTTCCTGTTTTCTCCTAAAGGAATACTCAGCAAGGTCAAGCTGATTATTCTCTTATTTAGCTTTCAGAGTATTCACAAAGATCTCGTTCACCATCATGACTAATCCAGGCCCAGTTTTTGCATGTGACAAAAATGTCAGTGACTGATGACATTAGGGGTTTTGGGATGTGTTGAGATGTTGGCCTGTGCCTTGTTCAACCCGCTCCAACTTCATCAGCCTCACTTACTGGCATAATCACCTCATGTTTCATCAGAGCTTTCCAATGGGACAAATGATCACTATAAAACACAAGGAAACAAATTAACCACCGGTGTCATGATTTAAATGGTTCTAATTAGTCAACACTTTGGGGAATGCATGATTGCGTGCCACTTCCAATCAGCAAATTCTACCCAGTTTGTAGTCAAAAGTAATACACCCAACAGTTTCCATGCTTGTCCTGCAGGCCGAACATTACTGTAACTAGTGCTGATTAAGTAAATTTAAGATGATCCTAGAGCTGGATATGCACTCTTGTAGACATCACAACGCTATCACACACAAATCTCCACAAGCCAGACAAGATTTTAATGTTGAAGCTTATCCTGTTTAATGCTGGAAAAGATGGTAGCTGAAAATGTATGAAATATTTATTTTAGGTAAACATGTTTTCTCCAATTTCTCTGAAACTCTTTTTTTCCCCAAGTGGTACCCATTAGTAGGCCAACTCACTGAAACTAAGCCAAGTGAAAAGAAAATATTTCACACTTAAACTTGTTATTGCTTTTGCTTTCCTATAAGTTTTCTGTGAGAAATGAGAGCTTGCATTTAAATGCTAATCTGCCATTAGGTCCTGACTGATTGGAACATTTTTATTTGGCAGCATTTCACTGTAGTGGTCTGATTCCAGAAAGAGAGGGTAACCAATCAGTTATCCTTAGTAGGCTTTCAAGAAGCTGAGGAGCCAGCCAAAACAGCAATGCTATTTTTCATTTAAAAAACTGAGCAATTTCATTGCAAGTATTTCAATATTTTGCAAATCTGACCCCATGCTAGCAGCTCAGACAAGCTATATTGTCACATTTAAGTTAAGATTCACCTTAAAACTGATTTTACTGATGACAAAAGCTTTACAAAAGCATGTCTGTTAGGAGTACATTGTGCAGTAACCCATTTATTATTCATTCTCCTATATCTGCTGATGGCATTAAGAACCAATTAAATTAAACTTAGGCATCCCTAAGACTGCATGACCATCTGCCTAAATTGTGTAGGCCGTCCTCATCATGTGAAAACAGCTCTGACCATCGAAACATGGACAAAGAACATCTTGAAGTGTCTTGCACAAGGATTTTAGCGATAGATCCATTAGGCTCTGTGGATTTTGGAATGGGCTCTTTGTAAACTGGATTGACTTCTAACAAATGCTGTCAGCAGATTGGAGTTGTGAGGAGTTTGGAGGCTAGGTGGACATTCCCAGACTGTGTTGTGCTCTTGGAGCACTTTCCAGGCCGTTTTTGTAGGTCTAACTGATGTTCTGCCCAGGAGGCTGCTCTATAGGTGAGTGCTGCTGCCAAATGTGTGACTGGTTTGCAGACATGGGTCTGGACAGATCAGATCATAATGAGGTTTGGAAAGATTTGTCATTGCAAGTCCGTCAAATATGTTCCTCTGCTAGAGATGTTAACATGCGAAGGGAATAGGTACAAAATTATCCCAATTTGTATTTTGTTAAAATGACATATTGCCATCAGCAAGGCACAAATCTGAACTCCACATTGTTGCATTAATGAACAGAGACACATAGAAGCAGTGTGTTAATTGGCATATGATCTGCTCTTCAGAAGAATTCAACAGATCATGAATAAAAAGTGCTAAAAAAAAACAACTGTTTCATGGTTTTGACTAGTATTAGCATGATTTCACACTGTTTGAGTCAAATAAAAGGAAAATCCTCTCCTCATGTACAAAGCAACGCAGACAGAACAGAGAAAGAACCTTAGATGTTAATACCAAGTCAATTATTAAAACACCAGCATTTCAATTAGTAAAAAGAATAAAAAATCATGTAATCACATCCACTGCTGGTATGTTTTGTACAAACACACCCAACATGTTAAGCATATAAACTTATGGCAAATAACCTTGTTGCAGAAAGAAAAATGTGACTTTACAAAAACCTTGATAACTTTTTGTGCAGTCGTTTGCTGCAGATTTCTCTTTATCCACTTTGGAAGTGTCTGAATGATGCCACAAGGAAAATTATCAAAGGTAATTCTGCATTTCAAAAGCTGTCAATTTGACAGATAAATGAGCCCATTAAAGTAATGTATCTCTGGTCTCAAAAGGGCTTTTAATTCACCCTCTGTAGATGAAAAGGCTTGTGCAAACATTTTATGGAAATCAGTCCAATAATTGTCCAGAAATTTTAACCATAAACAAAGTGTTACATAAAAGGATTGCTATCACTGCCACTAACCATAATTGCATGCTCCAAAAAAAAAGTTGAGAGAACCAATTTACGAAAGAAAAAAATAAGCAGTTGGAATGAAGTATCAATCGTGCAACAAGGCAAAAAACAATAATAAGCATATAGTAAAGAAAAATAAGACAAATAGAACAAATGTATTTCCCTCAAATGCTGACTGTGTGCCATTGCTTAAATCTGCCAGTTTAGACATGCTGTATTCTTTAGGAAATCATAAGCTCATATTCCGAACACATGCTGGACTTGTGTTCGCACAATACGTGGAAAAACAACCTCTGCTCTCTGCACATATAACACGTCAGACCTTTTAACTAAATGGCTCATAAATAAATGGCCATGCTGCACAAGGAGACAGCTAACATTAGAGGTCTGGAAATGGCCGGACTGCAGAGAATCCAACTGAGCTTCCTATTGATTGTCATGAAATATGTTTACCCACATCTAGTCTTAAGGCTAAACCGTGACTGAGACTTTCACCTTGTATTCCCCTAGCCAGCTGTAGCTCCTCCGTTCCATCCTGCTTCACCCCACCCTGGCTGATAGGGCTTAACACTGCAGGCAACAAAGGGCAGATGAGGGCTCCTTCTCCCCCGCCTCGGCATCGCCTCCTCTGCTTATATTAATGAGCAAAAAGAGATCACACAGGGTGAGGAGTTGCACTCTGTGTCTCCTTACTGACAGAAAGCATGTGTGTGTGTGTGTGTGTGTGTGTGTGTGTGTGTGTGTGTGTGTGTGTGTGTGTGTGTGTGTGTGTGTGTG
>JBAMHW010000025.1:18245650-18259663 GCA_037177495.1 Rhadinocentrus ornatus
CATCTTCAGTTGACCTATTGGGCCTGTAGGCAAACTGAAGTGGGTCCAATGAGTCTGGGATGGAGGAAGTGATGAATTTGACTAACCGCTCAAAGCACTTTGTAATGGTGGAAGTGAGTGCTACTGGGCGGTAGTCATTTAGGCAAAGGATTTTGGTTCTCTTGGGGACAAGAACAATGATGGCCTTCATGAAGCATGTGGGGACTACAGACTGGTGCAGTGACATATTGAAAATGTCTGAAAAGACATCTGCCAGCTGGTCTGCACACACCTTGAGAACTCTCTCCTTTTTAAAGTTCTGTACACGTCTGCCCTGGATATCACAGGTGGGCAGTGGTCCTCCAGAGCCTTTTTGTACCTCTGCATCTGTAAAGGTGCTCTCAAAGCGGGACTAAAAGGTGTTCAGATCTTCAGGCAGAAACGCAGACATTACCTCAGTTTGTCCCTGTACTGTCTCTTTGCACTAGATGGTCTCTGGAGCGTGGACCTAGACTTCCTGTACCCCTCCAAGTCATCCGAGGTATAGACGTCTGTCCGTGCTTTAAGTTTAACACGGACTTCATCGTTAACCCAGGGCTTCTGATTTGGAAATGTCTGCACAGTAATCCTCGGTACGACATCATCTATGCTTTTCCCGATGTAACCCATGACCGCGTCAGTGTATGTGTTCACGTCAGTATCCTTAAACACACCCCACTCCGTCGTGCTGAAGCAGTTGCGCAGAGCTGCTGAATGGTCGGCGTCACTGGTCCGTGACACTTCAATTTCTGTCTATAAGAGGACAGCAGCAGAACTGAGATGTGATCAGGTTTCCCAAAAGGAGAGCAAGGGATACGTGTTTGTGTAAAGGGTGTAAACATGATCGAGTGTGTTTTGCCAAGTGTAGAACAGCTGATGTGTTGGTGGCATCTCGGCAGGACTTTCCTTAGGTTGGTGATGTTAAAATCCCCGGCTACAATAAACGCAGCCTCCGGCCATGAAGTCTCTGCCCTGTCGACAACTTCAAACAGTTCATCCATGACCTTGTTGGTATTAGCGTGTGGCAGAACGTACACTACTGTCATGACAACTGACGTGAACTCACGCGGAACATTATAAGGCCAGCATCTGATCATGAGGTGCTCCAGGTCTGGAGCACAGCCCATAGAAATAAATCCCACATCTGAGCACCACTTGTTGTTCACCATGAAACAGACACCACCTCCCTTGCTCTTTTCTGAATGTATAGTCCGGTCCAGCCAATAAATGGAACAATGGCGTAGTCCGGGATCGAAGGGTCGAGCCAAGTTTTCGTTAAAGCAAAAATGTTACAGATGTTAGCCTCCCGTTGAAATGCCATCCTGCTCCGAAGTTCATCCAGCTTGTTGTCCAATGACTGAACATTTGCCAGAAGAATTCTCTGTAGAGGAGGCCGATTTTGCCGTTTCATCAGCCGGACTAGGACTCCAACTCGTGATCCTCTTTTTCTCCACCACTCAGGTACAACAACAGGTAGGCACAGCGATAAGATTCCCCGTTGTAAGCTATGGGCGGTGGTGGTGGCGATAAAAAAGTTATTTTCATCACCGATCTGATGCATAGTAATTTATCTCTTTCATACTGTATGATAGGGCTCACTTTAGCAGGTTGCATAACTAAGAAAAGAATGAATTAGAAGAAGAAGAAATAAGGAATAAATAACGTTAGGGGAGAGAGCTTGAGCAGCTATCCTCGGCACCATCTTCAACGATCCAAGTTAGGTCAGTCCACAGTCCTGTGTTTAAATGGGAACACCACATGAGGAGATTATTTTACGTGCCCAGCTCAAAAACTGAGTAGTTTTTTCAATGGATGTCGGCATCTGATTGCTTGTGCATTAAAACAAATCTGTAATGATGCTTTATTCAGATATTTCTTCTAACTGTTAGGTTACAAATAGGAAAGGAAAAAAGAGGTTATGTTTGCACAGTAAGTCAATTGTTAGATTATGATATAATCTGAAAAAACATTTCATATGTGAGGGGGAAGCTATTGTGTAGTGATAGTATCAAAATGAAAGCATTACAGAAATTATGACAAATGAAAGGGCCTTCATACTAATACAAGCAAATTAAAACATAAATAACAAGTGCTGTCTAATGGTTGACATCATCTTGGTTAATACATTTATCTGCCTTCTTACCCAATGCGAGATAAAAAGAAAAAAAAAAGCCATATCTCTGGATCAAGAAACTGTTGTCTTCCAACATGGAACTCATTCTAAAATCCCAACCTGTCACCTTTACATTTCTGTTTGTTGACAGATTAATCAAATTGGATTATCAAGCTCTTATGGGTATGCTTAAACTACAAAAAGAATCAAAGCTGCCTCTTCCTCCTTTTAGTCTTTCAGGGTGAGAAACTGAACATTTTACTGCAAGCTTCTTTTAAAAGAATGACCATTTGATATTTTGTCGCAATTATTATTCCATCATTTCGGTATTTTAAAGTCAATACAGATATCTCTGTAGTAGAGAGGGAAATTTCATGTGAATTTTAAAGTTGACTAGTCTAGCCAATCAAAATCAGTTAGTTGATTAATCATGTCATCATCAATACAGCATCAATAGTGAAAGGATAAATACTTTCTCTCCAAAGGGAAATTGTAGGCACCCAGAAGAACTGTGTGATGTTTATTTGTAAAGCTTGTAACAAAAACATTTACAGCTGAATTGGCTGTTTCTCACAGCTAACTTTCTCTGCTCCTACTGCCCTGTTCTGACCCGGCTGTATATCACAGACCAGATGACCTGCTGTACATCCCTCTCTCTTCCTCTCTCCAGCTCGACCTTAAAGGGGCATGCTGTGCTGTAAACAGCACCATGTCTCGGCACATTAAGACATAACTGTTGTCCAAATAAAGACAAGTCAACTTTTTAAAAATAGTCATCGACTTTGTCTGCTCTTTCAACTAATTGATTAGTCGTGCACATGGTGAAAGTGTAATAGATTTTTTTTTTCTAATTGAGGAGACTTGCTCTGAGACATAAAGCCAATGAATATCTCTGACCCAGTAACTTGGTTCCCATTCTGTAAGCCATCGAATGGAAACTATTTGTATAGGTGATACAGCAACTGTTCAGTCACATTTCTGTTACTCATTTCTTGCTCAATTATGAAATCACGGCAGAAAAAATTAAACCAGCGGTATTGTAGATGGTATGTATGGTCCTTATTCTTTGTAGAGAATTTATGTGACAGTATTTGTGAAAACTACCTCTACTGGTTACTTGCATATTGCAGCTTGCGAACATTTATTAATTTTGAGAAAGTGCAAAAATGTTTCATACAAAAACAGAACACATATGCATAATTAAAAGGAAGTATGGTCTCTGCTTTAGCATGCATTTGTTTAGCTAGATGTATGTGATAATGGCAAGCTAAAGAGAGGTGAGAAGCTTAAAGTTTAAGCTAAACAGAAACCTGGTGTAAAGCTAAACTTTAAAAAAACAATCCTCTTAGTGTTACTTACCAAATGTAATTAACACCAGAACAATGTTTTCAGTGTGTGGGTTGAAATGATGAGAAGAAAATCAAATTGAAAGCAGCATTTTACTGCACCTGACACTGATAAAAACTCTTCATAGCAACCAGTTATCATGGTATTTGTCATTTTATGTCTTATAATAAAAGGATGTATAACAAATGTGAAATTGCAGTGGCAGTTTATATTTGGTGTGATATGACTGACAGCTAATGATCAACTCAGTGTGAGGGAGAGGTGAAGTAAAAATATGAATGAAAGCAGAGATAATTTCCTGCTTATTTTTGGCCCAGTCATGCAAGTTAATTATTTTAGATGAATAGAAAGAATCAAATATAATACTCAACTCTATTTTTAAGTGTTAGCAAATCTGGGCTCATACTTTTCATATAATGTCTTTGGGTATTTACAGCATAATGGCATGTGCACATTGAGACCATTTAAGCAGTAACTGAATCCCACCTGACACTTCCACATAAAGAACACAGGAATTTTTATTTGCAACAGTTAATAAACTCATACATGGTTTGAAGTTTTATTTCACAAGTCTGAGCTTCAAGCAAAATAAGAAACAAAGAAAATTCTGCCCCTCTTTACAGCCTACTGAGAATCATTAATGTTAAATTAATCATGCCTCAGCTCAAACCTTGAATAAATCTGTGATTGAGTTGTGCGGTCAGTGGATGACATTTCACTTTTTCACAGTCAGCCTACATTTTATACATTTCTAAAACATGAGCAGACTTATTGAATTTCATTGCAGCTAATGAGCTAATATCCATGCCGCTCCATTCAAAACCTGGCAGGCATTAAATAAATTTGGAATCTTTAAGGCTTAAACATTCATAATTGTATCAAATTAGACATATAACCCACAGCAACATTACTAACATGTTTCTGACCTTATTGCATGTAAGATATGCTCTTGTGCATCCATGCATAATAAGTTCCTATAGTTTAATCTACATAGACCTATTTAACTAACTATCTAACCTACGTTTTTTTTGTTTAATCATTTTCTCTTTCAGCATGGCAGTAGCCTCACAGAATAGTTAAATGATCTCATGACTGTCAACCAATGCTAGAAAACCAAGTGAGAGAGGTAATGTTCTTTTACTTAACTGCTACTGCTGAGTTGCCATTGAGCAAATTGGTTAACCTCCAACTGCTCCAGCTGAGTAGCTCATTTGATCTGCAGAGTGGATGATGCTTACCTGACTTAAAAAAACAATTAAAACATCCTCTTTTAGTATTGTTTTATACCACTTCTTCTCCAGTGCAAGCACATTGCATTCACACTTCAGCACACAAGCAGTAAGTAGCATATAAACACACTTCTGTGATCCAGCATCTCCAAATCTTCTTTTCCCCCTTTCAAACATCTCTCCCTCCTTTTCACGTCCCTATTTTTTCTTGTCCTCTGTGACACCACACCATCCTGGCCAGACTTGTTACCCTGCTATCCATCTAGCGGGCTGCAGAGGAAAGCAAAAGGCGCAGTGATTGACAGAGATAAGGCCTCTAATTAAGGCAGTGATTGGGGGCTCTGGTGGGGGCTTAGCTTCCTGGCAGCTAGAGACAGAAGAGACAGAGATATATCCAGGGCGCCCAGCCCCTCTGCAATTAGACACACATCTGCTATCAGCGATCAGCTCACTGTCCCTGGAATGGAGAGACTTTCTGCAGCAAGTTGCCTGTCAATGTCATTCATTGTCCCTTTTCCTTTACTTGAACAACCCGTTTCCACCCCACCTGATGGATTGACGAGATACTGATAGTTCTACACAGACAAGCACACAATACAAGAGAGAGTACAAATAAAGAGCATTCAGCAACATACAGTAGGACAGAAGGAGGCAGAGTAAAATGCATATTTATGCATATAAATCTACTGCTCAACATGTGGATGCTTTATGCAGCACTCACATGCTGAGTCATGGATTAATATATTCTTACAGCATTGAGATGTTTAGAAGCATCTTGGTAAAGGTGCTTCAAATCATGCATTTATATATTTGTGCACATTTTAGCATTGAAATGGGATAAATTCACATACAAACAAGAAGGGACACACCGAGTCTCCACACATTGGACATATTAGAATGCACAAGCCTGTCGCAGTACGACTGCTGCAGACTCTGAATTTACAGTGCAAAGGCATGATCAGCCTGCAGAGATTTTACAGCTGGGGGTGTATGTCATCATCTCAGCTCTAAGTTTTATGACTCTAATCTTGGTTGCTAATACACACACAGCACCCACAAGCATGTCCAAAATGGAATAATAGTACATTATGACACACAAGAGTATACATCATGGGTGTTCTTTTTTCTGCCAGGGTGTGTTGGCAGATCGGGCCAATTTATGAGCTGATATGTCTACAGCCTAATTCCAAATATGGTGGAGCCGTCATTTGAATAATCTACACCAAGAGAGCGGAAGGCTAAGGGATATTTAACATGATGAATAAATCCGAGTCGTACAACTTGGGTTCTATGCCGAAGACTTAAATTTAGATTCCTAGCTGGAGGGAGAGAAATGAGACTGTAGATGGAGCAAGTTCATGCTTTTTGAAAGAGAAACTTTAGAAGCGAGACAAGTGGCCAGTTAAGCATACTCTCCAACTAAAGAGATTACTCAACAGAGACATGCACTGAAAAGGCAAATTAGTCTAAGACCAGGCATAATCCATGTCTGTGAAAGTGACCACTAGAGATTTCTCAGCAGGACACCAGGTCTTCATTACAGCCTTGATCTTTAGTATTACACCCAAGCATGCACCATGAGACCAGTAACCACTGCAACAAAGGAATGTGACTTTAAAATGGTCTGTTAAACAACTCCTTGTTTTATAATTTTCTTGCTATTTGAACATAAACAGCACATTCTTATCGCTGAGTAGATAACCTTGAGCAAGGTGTGCCACTTGTGCTCAGCATACAGGGGAGAATGAGAAGATTGTTGGCTCAGTAAAGGGTGAGGAGCGCAGTTGAAGCCCCTCAGCGCAGGTCAAACAGTCTCTGTGAAGTAAGGAAGAAATCAGGGCAGCATGTATGTGAAGGCAGAGAGAGAGAGTAGAGTGGAAAGGAGAGGAAGAATCTGTGAACTCGCTCAAGATATAAAAATGGGAGAATTGGAGCGTTTCTCCCTTGTGGATATACAACATTTCTTAACAGGTAACAGAGTTGGAAAAGATAGAAAAAGAAACATGTACTTTTTATGTATGTGAGTGTCGCTAATAATGATTGGTGCAGTTTCAGAATGAAGTGTTTCCCTTTGACATTTTTCCCCTGCCATTTCCCAGTTCTCTCCTGGCATATTTTCATGTTTGTCCAGGCCAGTGTAGTTCAGGTAGGGTACATAATATTCGGAAATATACAATGGAACAAGCCACATCTTTTCCAAGCAAGTCTCAGAAACACCCTCTGTGGACACGAATGTGGCAAATTTTTGCAGTAAGATTGGGCTTTCAAATGTTTATCTGAATCCTTTTTTCTGGGTCAGAATGATGGCAGAAAACATGTTTATCTGAAAGAAGCACAGGGTGAAAATGAACATGCAAGTTTAAGTAAATAAGGAACAATGCACATTTTTGAATGAATGTTTTGCTTTGACAGTTTTACCTTGACCAGGCCACTTTTGATTATCATTGACTATTTTCTAGAAAAATTCTGTTTAGATATTTAAATGTCCTATATATCTTCTTGACAAGCAAAGTTGATTTAAGATTGATGGATTCCTGGCACAGGCCACAATTAGCATATTTTTCTACAGCCATTAAAACTGAAAGGCTATTTCAAAACCTTATTTTTAGCATAGCTTATCCATTTGAAAACTAGCTTTTACGCATGGCTGGAGAAACTATCTATGTCCAAGTTTCAGCTCACAAGCTGATAGATGTTTTAATGAACAATTCGGAAGTTTTTACTTCCATTTTTGATCTACTTTGTGCAACATGTCAGCAGTAAAAAGCAGCAGATCCCGGTGCTACACATTCCATAGTTGGTACAGAGTTTTACAACTTAAATACGTCACTCTTCCAAACATACCTTTGGTCATTGTAATCAAACAACAGTCTCTAGGTGTGTCCTAATTCAGGGTCTGCACACTTCGAAGTGCGGATTCGTCAGCCACATACGTCATCACGGTGCGCAAAGTACTGTCCCAATTCGAAGAATTTGAAGGACCCTCCGAATCCACCCTTCAAATACGCACTTTGTTTGGCACCAAACTAAAGCTGCTGGTGATGCATCCTTCGTGGCCTCTTTTCTTCCATAATTCATTGCAAACAAGATGGTGGCAAATCAGCAACCACACTCAGAAGAGTGCGTTTTAGATTTCAAAAAAGGTTTGAGGTATTTACTACACTTCAATAAATACGTTTCAAAACCAAGTACATTAAAAGCATGTTTGTTAGATGGTGATATTAAAAATCGGTAATATATGATATTAGTGGATTTTTAAGGGGTTAATGATTCAACGTCCTTTGTTGTTGCTATGGGAAGCTCTTGTTGGCTAGGTAGGCTATCCCATTTCACAAATGTTAAGCGGACTTCGAAGTATGTAGACTACAGAGCACATTACGTAGCCTAGGTAGTCTGCGCACTTCGAAGTGTGCAAACCCTGAATTGGGACACACCTTCTGTCTCATCTATTCATCAAACTTTCCTCCAAGAGTTTCTGATCCACCTGATCAGCTGCAAATTTTTGTCTAGCTTTAAGGCATTGATTTTGTAGCAGCAGCTTATTGAACAGCAGCTTCTCACTCCATGGTTAAAAAACACTTTTGACTTCAGATATGGACACTGGCATTCCAACAGCTTCCAGTTAATAGCAATGGCTTTGTGGTTTCTGAGTTGCTTCTAACCACCAACTTCCTCTAAATTGAATGACAGAATTCATTTGACTTAAGGTGACCCACATAAAGTCAATATTTTATCAGGTAAACATGTTGTATAATCATTCTGCTCAAGAAAGAAAATAATTTGATGAAATCATTAAAAGACCAATATTGTTGTGGCATTCACATCCATGATGAGTGTATATAACTTTTTGTCAGGAATGAGGAGGAGGCTGAATCATAATAGAGGTATAAACTGCATTAAAATGAGTGTATAGACCATAGCAAGCATTTTAACATTTTTTTGTCTGCAATATCTGTGAACAGTTCGACTGTTCAAGCTTTTCCTCTCTGTTCTTTAAGCAGCTCAATGGCCTCTTGCAGCTGCTGTTACCTCATATGTGTGCATATAAGGAAAGACAGAAATATCCTGACCTATTTGCGGCAAAGTCCCATCATTACAGTTACAGTTGTAACGTGATCATGTGCTTTTCTTAAAGTCCTGAAAGAAAAATACATGTTGAAGATTATGATGTGAAGATATATTAGCAATTTAATGTGTATGATTAATCTCTCCTGCACATAACCTTGGAGGAATATCAGCCCATTTCAACACATACAGAACAGCTGAACTTTGAGGTAATGAATGGTTTCCTTACATAAACTCCTTGTTAAAGGTTCTCCTGTAATCTGTTGGATGAAATGAAGTACTTCCTTAATTTTTATTATTCCTCAGCACTGTTAGCAGCAATAGCTTTTATGGCTAACATTATAGTCTAATTATACATAAATTCATAGAATTATAATTGCATTATAATTCTATGAATTTGGGGAGACATTGCTATTCTCTGGGGAGCCTTGAAGGAATTGATCCAATTCAATTTAGAGAAAAAAATATTCACTTTGATTTTTGGATAAGGTGAATATTTGTTGAGTGTCAAGGGTAAAAAATCAATGTAATTAGAACACAGGAATTGTTGTTTTCTATACCAAGTATCAAAATTAAACTTCTTTTCAACACCACAAGTTTCTTCTAAAACACTTTAAGTCCATTACACACCTCCCTATCTATTCTAGTGTCTTTTACATTCCCTTAAAATCATATTATATGAGGGCATTCATGCATCTGAAAGCCAAAATCATAGATTGGATATCATAACAGTTTCTATTAAATTTCACTGGTGTAATTCACAATTCATTATTTCATCAGTGATGGCAAGAATTCCACAGATGCAGCTCAGATGCAGCAAAACAGTCCCAAGCGAGGATTTTAGAAAACATTCCTATAATAAAAAATAGAAATCAATGGCAGACATAAATTTTAATATAAAAACATTGTTTTGGGCAGATATCTGGAGGGTGCTAATGCTTTGCAGTGCTGTTCTCTGTGCTGTGGGGAGCATGTAAAAAACATAACGTGTTGTCAACCTCAGAATTAGACCTAATTTAAAATCATGTGTACTAAAAGTTGAATGCCAATCAAATATCTGAAAATTAAAAACAAAAGCAAAACAGTAGCAAGTGATAAAATGAGTGTGTTATCAAGTTTCATAAAGTATTAACATGGCAGGATGCAGGTAATTATACACAGGGTGGAAAAAATATGTTATGTGTCTACAAAAATGTTTTTATCTACATGAACCTCTGTCCGCTCTGACCAAAAACACCATGCTATAGTCACACATTTGTCCTGAAAAAAGCCTCTTATATACAGAGTGAATTCTAACAATGCCTGCCTGTTGCCCTGACAATAGCAACTCTGTGAATGATTTGTTATTACAGCCAGGAAGCTGTTGAATGTTTTGCTGTTTGCAGGCTACTTTGGCGTTGGCATCCTCTGGATTCCACCTTTCTCCTCTTGTCAAGATGGGTTTTATTCTACCATCTTGTGGTGTTGTAATAATTTAAAGCATTGCTTGTGATATGCCAAAGAACTGAAGTCACATATAAGCTGTGACTGTGAGGCATATAGAAGGCTGAGTATTTATGAATGGCCTTTAACAGCAGAAGATGAACTGCTGGATTTTCCCTTCTCTTGTTTATTCATCTGCCCTCCTTGAGTCAGTGTGCTGCTTTCCAATTGTACGTGACATCCAGCCTCGGTGTGAAAATCAGCAGATGGGTAGTTTTGTTTATGTGCTTTGTGTGGATGGGTGTGTGTGTTTCGGTTAGTGTATGAAGGAGCAGAGTGGGTAGGAAAGAAAGTTAAGGAGCTCAGAATAATTTATGACTGCTGTACCCTATAATTAGCAAAAACTAAATTGTGTGTCAATGTAGGAGGCTGTTGAATAGGGCTCAGCTTGTGTCAGAGGACATTACAAAGCTCAAAAAGAGCTACAGTTGCAGGCGACACTGTTCCCAATGGGTCCACCCCAAGAGCCCATGGCCTGAATGATTATAGGCCTAGTTTGGCAAGACCAAACCGGCAATAATGTTTTGATGAATTGCTAATTCTCATTGCTTTTGGCTTTTAATCTATTAATAAAAGGAACAGCACAGCCCAAAAGCAAAATTGATATTAAAACACAAAGCACATGCTGAAGAAAGGACAGAATATTGCTGTTTTTTATTCTTCTTTCATCCATTCTGTTGTTTATGAAGGTGCAGGCAAGCCTGGGGTGTGCGTGTTTGTCTGTACGTGTTCGTCATATACATCAGTGTACCATTTCCACAGATGGAGGCTGCTTTCATTTGAAAAGGCTACCAGCATTTGGCTGATTGATCAAACTGACTTTTTAGCTTAAAACAACCCCCAAGCCTCATAAGACCTTGAGTTAGGAAGGGTCAATACTTTTTCCTGTTTTTAAAAAAATTATTTCATGAGGCACTATTCACACTTCAACTTAAGCATTTACACTAAAAACTGTAAAAGAAATAATTTCAAACGAATGTTAATTACTTTATTCTGCTTTGTTTTGTTGCTTGCATAAGAAGTTTGGCCCTGAATGGCAAATTCTGAAGTTCTCCATATTTCAAAATAATATAGCCTCTGTGGTCTGCAGTTAAAGTTAGTGTCTATAAGGGGAAATCTTGCTTATTTGCAGCCTGATTGTCTACATTGCTAAAATCACACAGTCTTGACAATAAATCGTGCAATGTGGCACCTTCCTGCAGGATTGTGCTCAAGAGTAGGGATTTTAAAATAATAATTGGTAATAAAATTCACACCAGCACAGCTCTCTTAATTTACTCTCCAGCTGGCAGTGTGCGCTTTTCAGCTTGGGAAGAAATTACACCATAAAAGATCTATATCCCACTGATTGATATGAAAAACTTGTTGCTGCTGTGCTGCTCTGTCTTGTCTCTGTGCATGTCAGTCTCCTCGTTTGCAATGATAACAGTTGTGATTTTTTCTTTTCTTCAGCAAAGGAAAATTAATGTGTTGCATAAGCGCCAAAGAAAGTGTCAAGTAAGTGAGAGGCACACTAAATGGCTGACAGTTGACAGCTTTGGCTTATACCAATATTTGATAAAGAAAAACTGAAATTAAAGCAAGATATTATTCAGTGATAAACTCTGTTAGACAGAAATCAGAGAAAAAAATCAAACAATATTTAGAGAAATACAAGAGTACTGTCAAATTGTTCAGCTCTTCAAACGCAAACTGACCTTTACAAAACCCTGTAGAAATTTTATGTGAATGCAGATGAAGGGCAGTGACCTCAGCTCTGACTCACAGACATGCTGAGCTACAGAGACCTTCCTCTTTCTCTTTCAAACATCAGTGGATTAATCCACTGAACATTTATAGGTTTTAAGATCACAGTGGTATCAGAAAAAACTACAGGCTTATATCTGGGATGGAAATAGCTTCTTGCCACAGTCTGCATGCATTGGACTTTGTTATTTATATATTTGTTTGTATCTAAGTTCTCATGGAGAGGTCACACTAAGGTATTTCAAACGAGCAACAGTCAACCAGTCTGTCATATTGCTGTCAGTCACTCAATGACATTTATGGATGATGGACTGAGCTGTTAGACCTATCTGAAACCTACAGATAATATGAGACTCAACTCAGAGCTCAATTTTTTTTTCATTTCAGTTTTTCAAAGGGCAGACACATAAAAACAATAAAAAAATCTTGGCATTCCCAGAGTGCAATTAACACATTTCAGCCAATGTCCAGAGGCACAACCTGCAAATCTATACTCATCAGACATCAGAATTGTCGGTTTGTAGATCTAACTTTGAAAGAAATGCACTTTAAATCCAAAGCCATGCAGTAAAGGGTGTTTTTCTGTCACTTTTGAAGCAATTTCTCAGGAGATTTATGTCAATGAACATGTGACATATTTTCAGATTGTTGAGTTTGAAACAGAGGACAGCCACAGCAACTTTGGTGCTTGTGTTATCATGTCTAATGAAAGATTATGTTTGGGCTTTGGCCCCCTGGTTGTTGTCTGTCTTAACAAGCTGAAGCTGTTGAAGTAAATTACAACACGCCATTTCCACACTACTCTTAGTCGTTTTTTTTTATCAAAACCCCTTCAATAGTCCACATTTTTAATTGTTTGCAGTCATAATTAATACTTCCAGGTCTAATTACTCACCTTAATTGCTCCTCTGCATTGTTCAATGTTTATAAATTATTGTGCAGCACTGCTCAAAAAGCGTGGCATACCAGAAGTTTATTAGTTTGCCCCATCTGTTTGGGCGGCTCTGATGTTTACATCACATAACCTGATGTTCATGTCACCTACGGAAGTTTGTCTTCAGATCTCCCTAATTGATGCCTGCATTAAGTCCAAAAGACTATGCCATTATCTGTAAGCACGTCATTGCTTCTCACTGTACTTGACAAAGCTCATTTTGCAAAAAAGGATCTAAGAGGCACTCAAGTTGTAGCGTAAAACAGTGGAAATTATTCAAAGGATTACTTGCACCATTTAGGATTATAGATGGTAAAAGTAATCAATTTTAATGATCCAATAAAGGAACGTGGGTTCTCTCTGGGTTCTCCAGCTTCCTCCCACCTTCCAAAGACATGCATGTTAGGCTAATTGGTAACTCTAAATTGTTCCTAGGAGTGAGTGTGTGTGTGAATGGTTGCTTGTCCCTATCTGTGTTGGCCCTTCAATGGAGTGGTGACCTGTCCAGGGTGTACACTGCCTCTCACCTGTTAAAATGCTGGGATAGGCTCCAGCTTACCCGTGACTTGTAATGGACTAAGCGGTAGATAATGAATGAATGAATAAAGGAACACATACAATAATAACCTGTTTTATGTGATGTGACATGATTGTTTTTAATGCATATAATTAAACATCTGAGACTCAACTGTAATTAAAAGTATACAACAACAACAACAACAACCTATTTAGTGGCTCTTAGACCTCCTAGCAACACTGCAACTTTTAGCTATCATCGTGGTTGCAGAAACGGTGGCAAATTCCATAGATTTTCCCATTTTTCAGTGAGAACTATGTAAACTGTTTAGCAAGAAAACAGCAAGTTAGAAATTGCACAAACTCACTTGGTTTGCTTTTTACTGGAAATGTCAGTGATATTTTTTGCCTACATCATATGGTATACCGATCTGATGGTAAATAAGACCTCATTTCTGGTCTTATTTACCATCTCCCACACATCACATCTCCCCCTGTGCAATACACTAATAGACATTCATAGAGATATTTTGTAGATATATTTATTTGTATTTAATTACTTT
>JBAMHW010000025.1:18259763-18277339 GCA_037177495.1 Rhadinocentrus ornatus
TTGGTGATGGCTTAATCTCGTTGTACCGGTGTATAATGACAATAAAGGCATTCTATTCTATTCTATTCTATTCTATATTTATCCCTTTACTTATATATAACACTTACCGTGATGCCAAGTGATGGTTTGGATGCTTACAGAGGGAGATTGGGGAGAGATTAGAGGAAGTGATGCCTTTTAAAAACTGATACCAAAAAAGCAGTATGATATTTTGTTCTATTTGAATTGAGATGTCCTAATTTTTCATTTATTAGATGTAACAGACAATAGACAAAAGACCCTATTAAGAATGGAAAGTGCTTGAACAAAAATCAACTTGCAATAGAAATTTAGAGGAAAACATTTGTGAAAATCTTGACTATGAAGCCCACAGTGAATGGCTTGAAAATGTATGTTAACCTTATTTAAAAGATTGTGCATTGATATTTGGATATACAATTTGCATGTGGCTTCTATATGGTCTCTGATTTCCTAGATTTGCTACTGGATGCTTGTTATCATTTTGTGGGCTGATGTTCCATGACTGAAAAGTATGAGTCAATCAGCATCACAGTGTTACAACAGTGAAGAGTGAATTGGGAAGACTTTTAGAAAATGCTCATTTTAGATCAAAGTTGTGATTCTTGAAAAGGGGTATACTAAGACATGGTGAACATCAGCATTTTCATGCCCAACCTGTAACACAAAATGTGGAAAAGTGCATGCATTTGCTTTGCAGCTTTTAACTTTTCATTACATAGTTTCATCAGCCTTGTTTCTAAGTGTAATGTGATGGTTCACAAATTATAATCTGATGCTCCTGTTTTACTTAAACAGTTAGGTGTAAAAGTATTTGGGGGTCAACATGTTTTATTTTCTACCAAGAGATAAAAAGGGAAGATTAGTATTACTTTCATGACAAGTTTTTCATTGGGATACTGGTGTTAAAACACGTTTGCCTTGCGCAGAAGCTGGAGAGACATCAAAGCTGCAGCTAAGGAAAAAGAGACTCTGGTATGTTTTATTTACATATTCCGTCTTCACTGGCCAGCAAGCCATTGAAAGATTGACTTCAGGAAATCACCTGGGTTTTCATCAGAGCTGGAGTGTGTGTGGGATTCTCTCAACATATAAATGAAGATGTGATTTCTGGGGAGATGCGTGCTGTCACTAGGCCCATTAATATTCAGCAAAATGCCTCTAAACCGGGAGCTTGTGTCTTTGAAGCCAGTGTCTTTATTTTTTCTCTCTCTCACTTTTTTTTTTTTTTTTTTTTTTTTCTCCATTTAGTTACTAAAGATGCAACCTACCACTATGGTGGTTTATAAACTGTTAAAAGCCACCTTTGACAACATGATTATTGGTGAATCTAAAGAACAAAAACTAGCATTTACAGTGAAGTTGAAAATGGATGGGTTATAACACACTTCTCATTGGCACTGCCATGACAATATTAGGGTTTATATTATTTTTTGACCTGATTTTTTCTGGAGCAGAATATGAATATAAAAAGAACATATTTGATGCACAATTTTTTTATTTATTTTTGTCTTTCTGAAATCAGGACATGGACCAAAATATGCACACAGGCACAACAATGCAGAAAAATGCACTTTGATTATATATTTAGTTGGCTTTAAACTTGCAGAGACCAAGGCCTCATAATTTTCCATCAGTGATTATAATTAACTGCAACTTCTCTGTGCTAATATATTGTTTTGGATTGACAATACAAAATACAATGAGCTTTTTTTGGGGGGGTGTCTTAAAAAAATTATGAAAATATAAAGAATTTAAAAAAGAGCCCACATTAAAGATCATAACTTCAAAAACGTGTAATTTAAGGTTATGGGTGTGTTACTCACTTTGCCAAGGCCTTTAAGACAACCCAAATTATCACCCTGAACTTAGAGGAAGTTTTTCAGGAACAACTAAGGAGATTCAAAAGCTCAGGTCTGCATGAACTGAAGCAGCTGACACATTACTGATGTTTCACATCTTCATTAGCTGAGAAGCTGCTGTCCAAGAAAGATGCTCCTATTTAAAAATCAATACTTTTTAGCTTGTATGCAGTTCACAGCTGACCATGTGAACAAAAACAAGCCAGTGGGAGGCAAGTCTGGTAGTCAGATGAAGCATTCTCAGATGACTAACTGAACTCTAATGATTGGGGTAAGCCTGCCTAATTTTGTTCGCCTTTACAAGAAAGACAACATTTTGTGAGAGCAAATAGCACTCACTGCTCGTTGGTTCATGGGAACTTTAAGCTTCAAGAATGGCCTTCCCAAAGTCATGATTGCAACAATATCAAAAATAGGTTCTTAGACTATGCTTAGAACTTGTGTCAACCAGAATTTTGGAGTGAAAAATGCAGGAACTGGGGAGCAATAATAGTGTTTGATCACATTTTAAACTAACCTGTCTAACGCAGTTGTGATTGAAAATGCATCCGACTGACAAACAGTTGAGATCAACAGCCAAATTATCCCATAAAAAACTTCACACTACTGATCAGGTTCATAACAGTACACCACGGGCTTGAATAGTCTTTTCACAGCAACAGATAATAATCAGTAAGACCTTGTTTACTTTTGATTTAACGTGATTTTAATTGCATGAATGGTTAATTCTGTGATGCATAGACACTTTTATTTAAGTCATACTGAAACACACCTAAAAGCTTTTAGCCCAATTTTAAGAAAAAACATTTTTCTCCATGTCATTATAATATAAAGAAGATGTAATCTTTAGTTAACATCTTACTCCTGAGACACATTCAGAGTTTGGCAACATTTAATTAAATACCCAATTTCCATTTAAATTTTATACAAAGCACAGGAACAAAACCAGACAAAGATAATTTTTCACCACCAATCAGCTTTAGTTAATGTACATGATCTTGGATTGAGCTTCAGAAAGCTGTCATCCTTAAAGCTAATAAAGTTTCTCACATCATCAGTAGAATTTCTTTACTTGGATCACGGAAAATACGTTTTCAAGACTGAATGTGAGATCAAATGACTTGTTAAACATGTCATTTTTGCCTCTTTTGCCTAGTTTTCACACTCCTCGTGAATCCCTGGCCACCAATATTTAAATCTGTTTCCTCTGCAAAGCTATCCGATTTAACCCCTAGCTCATTAGCAGCTCTTCAAATCCTTCCTGACTCACATCGCTCTTCCTTTTTATTTAGTCATGTGGAATAGCAGCTTTTGCTCTTTTGTCTCACTCTCTCTTTCCTTCTGCCACTGTCTTGTTTCCATGCTTTTTTTTTTATCTCCAGTTACCTTTCTCTCTGAGGATGGTGCAAGAAGGTGACTGGTTCTTATCCTTTTATCTATCTATGCACATCTGTTTCATGCAAAGTAGTGGCAACATCAGGATGTATTTAAGTGCTTGCTGCATGAACAAAACATACTGAATGCTGTGTGTTGAGGTTTTGATGTATTTGGGAAGTTATTTTGCCCTCAGGTGAGATGACAGCAAACAGAAAGGAGAAGCATGATTGGAGTAAGCTATGGATGCTACCTCCCTTAGGGATGCCAGATTAGAAATGGCAACAGTGAACACAGGAGAGGAAGTGGAAGGCAAGACAGAAGAGTATGCTTAAAAGGGAGAGAAAAGGGAGGCTGGGGGATGGGTTATTGACACAAAGATTAAATGGATCTCCCTGTAAAACTGCTGGATGAAAATCTTTCTGTTTCGTGGTTGATCACACCCAAATTAGCATTAGAGAAATGAACATGAGCACTGGTATCATACGGGCAAATCAATTTTAAACTCTTGCATCGGTACATGAGAGAATTAAAAGCTGCAGGCGTGTGTAATAGCATGTTAGTATGGTACAGCATAAATACTCTGAGTCTGTGTTTGTATGTGTGTGCGCGCATGTGCGTGTTGGAGTGCAAGTGTTAAAATGAGGGGTAATGGTAATCACTGCGGCACTTGATGCTCTTTTGTGGCCTTCAATTTTAAAAATTAAAATGGGCATCCAACAATTACTTGAAGGGACAATCCAATTATCGCCATGAGGGATAGATGAGGTATGTGCCTAAAGGTGTACTTTTGCAACATAGTGAATAAAACAGAAGCATTTTAACTCCCCTTACCCCTAACCATGATCAACAAAACAGGTAGCATTAGCCCTAGCCAAGTAATGTTACAGCCTAGAGCTATGTTATGAACCTGTTGTATGCTGAGGCCCAATTTTTCCAGTACAAAGTGGTCCACTGCCCATTCAAATAGTAACACTGTATTGGTTTAATTGTTAATCTCTTAATTAATCTCTTTTCAATAACTAAACAAAATCCACTTGCAGTTTAACAAGCTAAACGCTTGTCAAATTTGATGTGATTAGAAAAAATCTAAAAAAGTTACATGATTCAATGAGATTATCACAACAACATTTATATATAACAGGCTGATAATCATGGAAAAAGATCAAGCTTCTACACATACACATTCAAAAGGTCAAGTAAAAAAAAGATAGAAAAATATAGAAATTTGATTAACAAAATATTGCAGTAAAAAATTATTAATAATAATAAAAGTTTAAAATTAAACTGTAAAACAAATGATACTTTATTTAGATGTTTAAATACAAGACATTTAATTAAACTGTTTATTTATTTAAAAAACTCTTCTCAGAATTCTTTGGTTGCCAAAGATGACAGATGTAGAAAACATGTGATCTCATTTTCTTTTTTGTTTGTGAAAAATTCCACCAGCTTTCTGAGCATTTTATTTTCTGTTGCTTAACGCTGCTTTAGTGTCGGTGCTTCAGTGATGTGTAGTGTTAGCCAACACTCCATACAGGCCTCTCGGCTCTGCCTTGTTGGCTCCTCTTGCAAAGCGCAATAATTTTGTCTTTAAGGAGTTTGAGATCATGGTTGCATTTTTTTATTATTATAATTATTTTAAAAAACAAAAAAAACAAAAAAATGGCTAGCTGAGGGCATTCTTTTGCTCACTGGAGTTTGCTGAAAAACTAACACATTAACGCCACCAAGTGGTGGGAGGCTGCATTGCAACTAAGCTTCTTATTGATAATCGTAATATTTCTTGTGTCTAGTTGATAAATTATGCTTTTCCACGGTCCTTACGGCCCACAGGTGCAAATCTGAAAGTCCTTCACTGCCCTCTAGGTGGCGCTCGAGGCCCTAGCATGGGCCATGGCCCCATGGTTAAGGCTCACTAGCCTAGAAAGCAATCAGGAATATATGATCTAATTCAGTAAAGGGACAATATCATGTTTTTAAAAGGATGTATTTTTTTATTCCAGCTGCTCGATCCAACTTCTTCCTGCCTTTGAGAACTTAAATGAGTCTCCTTGAATGGCAGTGACATCTACTCCAAAGTGGAAACGGTTATATGAGTCATATATCTTCATGCCCTTTCACTTAGGGCAGAACTTTACTGGAGCCTGTTATGAGATACATATGAACATATGAACATGTGACAAATATCACTGTTTGAGTTGGAGAACTCTTTGCATTTACAATGTTATGTGGAGATAATGAGGAACGAGACACAGCTGTATGGATCGAGAATGGCATGTTGGCTGTTCTCTGAATTAGATAATGAATTTTCAAAAAATGAGAATAATCTCTTAAAATCTTTTTTTTTTTTAAGTTTTATCACAACTATCACATATGACTGTGCACAGCTGTGGTTGTTTATAGCATTCATAAACTGATAAGAGAGTATATTACAAAAAAATCAAAATCATTCTGTTCTGGAGGAACAGTTTTTTATCATCAATTTTGTTGCTTTCATGTGTTTCCACTTGAACATATCAGTCTTAAGTTGCTCTAAAAACTGTTGTACCCATGCTCTGAAAAATGTAAGACACTCATGTTCTCACCACACGTTCTTCTTATACGATAAGAAGTATTTGGGTTTAGGAAAAGGTTTGCATGGCTTCTGTGTTTACACTCACTTATGCATTCATCCCCTAATTTACACAAACTGTAATAACCTAATGTTGGATTTATTTAGATTTAGTCTCAATACTTATGCAAATATTTTAGCAAACTTGGTCACACTATTGTGAACGGGAACATTTTTACTTTTCTCTTTAATGCTTGAGCATTTTTTTCTTAAACAACTAAAAAACCACTTAATACAGAAAATCAACTTTCACTTCTTACTGCTACTACTGCTCTTACTTCTGTGTGTGGTTCCAGGTTTATGATATTATTATATTTTTACCGATATTGTCTATTTAATTAGTAAGAGTATAGTGGTAAATAAAAATATTAATAAATACAATTTAAGTGTGTTCAATAGGATAAAATGCACAAAAAAAAAAACAAAAAAAAAAACCAGCTGTTATAGAGGATCAAGAAAATCTAAATATCACTTTAATGTCTTTAATGTTAATACATTAGTGTTTTATTTGCTAAACTTAAGGTCTTTTAAACAGAGAGTGGTGCTATCATCTTTTTCCAAGACAGGGATCTATAAACGGAAGGAGAATATTTGGATATATAACACAACATTTCATCTGACACCATTAAAAAAAAAATAAAAAAAAATAGATAACATAACTTCTAATTTCACAATATTTTTATTTGCTGTCATATATATAATTTATTTTCAGTTTTTATTTCTTTTAAGGTTTTTTTTCCATCTATAAAGGTATGACTTTAATATGTTTTATTTATTTATCAGATATCTGTTATTTAGATTTTATCCATGAAGTCAAAATGGAAATTAGGCCATATATATAAATTAAATGTAATAACTCTAAGGGGCAGTAAAATCTAAAGTGAATAATTGTTTTGATTTAAATAAATGAATCAGTGTATTTTAGTGCGTTGCAGTTAGGACTTCGTGAGTGTCTTTTCCAACTGCATGTTAATAGCAAAAACAGTATAAAACTATACAAACTTTTTACTTTAAACGCCAATTTAACTGCATGTGTTTGGAGAAAGTACTTGTCTTGACTCATGTTTATATGTTGGGCAACCAGTCATCTTCGCCCCTGTGTCAGTGACTAAATACTGGGTGGGATGCCAGAAGGCTGCTCTTCACTTTGATGATGACTTGCTGTGGCACAGTGCTTTTGATCCTCTCCCAAGCTTTGTGAATAAAGAATGCACTTTGATTGATGCTTTGCACATTATGGCCATTTAGGAGTTGGCAGAGGAGAAAAAGACATGTCTGTCATTTTTTGAAAAGCCCCTTGTCTCTGCTGCTGAGGGCCAAGTTGCAGGAAAGCACTTTTGTGCTGCTTTCAACATCTAAACCTATACAATGAATATTATGGGAGCCTTAACTGCACAGCAGCTTGCTATCTGTCTCTTGTCTTCTGCAGCGTGTTTGAATTCAGCACTATTTGATCAACGCTCACAGCTTTTTAAAAGCACAGACAGCCAAAATACTGATTGGGTTAGTTACAGTTAAAGTCATGACAAGAGGACATGCACCTTCGATGCTTATTACATACACACACTTACACACAAATTGCAGCATGCAAGGTAGAGCTGAGCTCAGCCTCAGTCAACTATAATGGGTGATAAAAAATGAGCTAAGCTACCACTTCAAAGTGCAACCCTCTTCTTGATTACAGCTCCTTCTCTGTTTCTACCCAGTGCAACCTTATAAACAATCACAGACATTTTATGCAGGGATAACAAGATAACAAGAGAATGGGAATCTAGAGCAGCTAGTAGCACTTAATTGGTGCATATGCTTTTGAAATGCACAAAATGGGTAGAAAGTACTAAACCTGCAAAAGATGACAATACAATGCTAAATAGATGTGGTTAAATTTTCAATACACCTCCACAGTGATCCATTAGAAACAGTGGATCTACACTGTGAATAATGCATTGCAGACAAGGCTAAGCCCCATGAGGGAAGCTGAGTCTGGTGGTTTTAATACATTAAGAAAATGTCCTGAAGCGCATAAGAGATGTCACACACATCCGTCAGTGCGGCTGGGAAAATTGAGCAGACATGTTTGAATGCAGCCAGGTTGGTTATTGGTCCCAGCAGAGAACACGAGACATGTTTCAGCATGTACTTGGGGATCTGGAGATAAAATGCTTTCCCATGTTATAATCTGAACTGGATATATCCTATCGGCATGTGGTGACAGAACATAATCATGACATGAAAGATGGGATAAAACTGTGACCTGCAGATTGTAATCCTGTCAGAAATCTCTCAGGCAAGATGAGAGAAAGTTTCTTGAAGGTGTTACGCATTATCATACACGCACTCGCACACATACAGACGTGTACAGCACATGCGGGTTTAGTTTCTGTGGGTATAGCATTTGTTCAGCTGAGCTGAGTTGAGCTATACTTTGTTTACTGGGGAAATATAAAGCAATCTGCCGCCTCTCCGAAAGCAGCCAAGCACTGACTGTACAGTAGCACAAAGGACAGTGAAGAACACCTGCTAAAATTATGAAGATGGCTGGCAGCCAAGGCAACATATGGCTTTCATTCTGGCCCTAATGAAGACAACCTGACATAAATATCAGACAAAATGGCCCACTCTGGAGATCGCTGCTGTCCCTTTGCAGTGTTGCTGACACTGATGTAAACATTTGATCATCCTTGGGATTTTGAAGCCACAGAAAAAGAGAATGGGAGCGTGGAGAGAAAAAAGACTTGGGGATGTACAAAAGTACATTTAATGCATAACAATATGAGTACAGTCTTCTTTGAAGCCTGCAGGTAACATAATCCACAGTTGCAAAGTGTAAATTCTTTAGCTGATGTAAACAAGAACAAGCTTGAAACATTTAAGGTGAATGCATTGTTGCAACACCTCAGTTTTAAAAGAAAGGTGTCTTGGGGCTTGAATAAGTTCGCTATCCATACACACCACAGCAATGTCAAAAAATGCAAATATAAATCTAGCCAGAACTCGGTTAATTAAGTTAAGTCAGAGCTGGAAAGGAAATTGTTTTCATGGCAATGCTGGAAGCAGCACCATTTAGACAATGTAGAAGGCTTTGATTTGATTTTCTCCCCAAGATTCCTCTCCCACACTATAGTACTTCCAGACATCTTCTCTTTGGCTTGTAGAACAATTCAAAAAGCAAACCAAAAGAGCAGCAGTGGTGTCATTTACTGTCCAACCCTTGTCCTCAGTGTGATATGTACGGAGGCCTGTGGCCAGTCAAGGAGGCCAGCTGTTAAAATGACTCCCTGACAAGAAAACTCTGGCTGCGTAGAGAGATAATGACCTGGACTACAGACACAATAATAGCCTCCCTCTGTGAAGAAATGTTGTGCTGCCACATCACAGCCCTTCATGTTGCCTATTTATAGTCCACCATAATTAATACGCTGTAATTGAAGTCAGGATGGAGAGCTTACACATACAGAGCTGGATACTCAGAGGCCCTTTGCTCTTGCTGGGAAAAAGTCAGACAAGATGTGAAATAATAGTTGTTAAAACTGTCCAAAATCATAGCAGTAGGCATTTCTTTCCACATTAACCTCTTTAACATCCTCAGCTGATCTTCAGCCTTGAGTTATTTATTCTAACTCTTGCATAAATGAGGCAAAACAGAATAATACACTTCTGCTATCCTTTCACAGTAACAATGGCAGACATTTAATAATTGCCTAATCTATGATTTAATCTCTCTCATCAAAGTCCATGGGCTTCCTGTTTAGGTTTACACCAAATCACATAAGTGTCATCTTGGGATCCACATTTCTAACTGAAATCATATTTCCTCCGAGGTTCAAACCATCCAATTTAGCGCACTCATATTAATACGCTGGCTGTAATCCTTTCATTAGGGAAACAATCTCAAAGTCTTTTTTGATCATTAATGGCATTTTGGTGGTGATGTGATGTACTGTATATGTGGGAGTAGCTCTCCTTATAGCATGTTAATGATCCAGAGCATTCTGCTAATCAGTCAATTAATCACCATCTTATGAATTTAATCTCTTACTTAGGCGCTGTTCTACATAATAGGTTTTAAACATTCAAATCCATGCTTGGATTACAAATGAGGCTAATTCTGGTTGCACGTTCTTATACTGGGCTTCCACTGACAACACTTTGAGGTGCCATTAGATAACATATTTACTCCTCAGCACACAATGACATCTACAGACATTTCTGCAAGGCACAGTTAAAGCTAAATTTCTCTGCATTCTTTATGGGTGTAGTTTGTGTTTTTTCTGTTGAAAGGTACCTTCTCTGATTCTGTGCGTCGCATTCAACGAGGCCAGTTTTGCTGTTGGTATTTCACATGGCAGGTCTGGAAAAACAAACTCATGTTTATTTATTGCATGCTTAAATCTCTCATATCTTGAGCTCACTTAGTCATAATGGGGTGAAGTAGAACTCCCTGAATAACAGAAGTAAACATTGTGGTGCATAATTTGCAATGTAAGTTTGGATTTGCTTCAATACCACAAAGAAGTCAATCAATAATAATTAAAGGTTTGCAATTGTTTTGCTAAACTAAAGAAAAAGTGGTAAAGGCAAAAAATTTAGCTTTGGCCTTCACCGGTTATAATTAGTGCATGTAAGGGACAGTTTTTTTTTCTTAACCTTAGCAGTCTTAAAAATGAAGTTATATTTAGTAGCTTATAATTACATGATTCACAAGAGAAGGGCTGCAAACAGCTGGGATAACAATGCTTTCATCAATAATGAGCTGGCATTTATTATTCAGTAGTGTCAAAGTTTTTTTTTTCTTCTTCTTTTACACTTTGGTCTGCTTTATGCACTCATCCAGAGTTGTTTTGAAATCCTTTCTGCTTTTTGCATTTCAGTAAGTTTCACCTTCTGAGTTTGCGTCACACCTATTTTGTGTTTGTTGATTACCTCACACCTGTTTTGTGTAAGTCATCACTAACTTCAGTATTTGTGCCAAGTGTCAAGCTTCCAAAGCATTTGTTCTTGCATTTTCCTGTCTGTATGTTTTTTTCCCCCATGGTTTTTGCTCTTCTTGTTTTCCTTCATGAAATTTGTGCTGCTAAGCATTTAAATTCTTTGACAATTTTTAGACCCTGCTCTTTTTGCTTCTTGTGTATTAGTTTGCCTCATAGACTGATTGGCTGTGCTTGACCTTTGGTTTATTTAATAAAAACCTCTCACTTCTGGAAACTTCACAAAGGGTATTTTTGTATTTTCAAAAGGTGAAATTGCATTATTACTAAAACGAGAAAAGAAAAATCAAAAGGAAGGCTCACATCCCAACAATTTGAAAAATCTTAACTATTCATCATTAATTATTGCATTAACCTTGCTAGCAATGTGTTATGGAAATATTGGTAAGTCCGCCCACCACTAAGGCCCAGATTGTAACAGTAAATGAAGTGCCTTGATAATTGATTACAGCTTAAAAGTGCTGCTACACTTAGCAACTTTTCAACAAGCTTTCTTCACCTAAAAGCCACAAAACTACTTTAAGATTAAGATTTATTGTTATTTTTTATTTTTTTTGTAACTTTTAAAATAAGTGAGTCAGATGCCAGAATGCTCTCGTTTTCACATTCAGTCCATGCACCATGGTCTTCTTGCCAGGGTGCATGTTACATTGTATGGCATCAGTACTGACGGTTCTGCTCAATCACCAAGCACAGGCAACATGAGCAATCCTTGTTGGCTTCAGCAGCAGCAGCATGAGTTTGATGCAACAAATAGAAACTTCATTTTCAGCTTTGAATTGTTTAAATATAAGTTTCATAACAAGTCAATCCAACCTATCAGGGCTGAAACCATAACTCTCAACTATTCAAATTTTGCAGTAAATTTGCTGTATGTTAACTGCGAGTGTGTGTGGTCATGGTAAGGCTGGTATGTGCTTTTGTACTGCACCTCAGTGAGGGAGCCGACATATTTTGTCTTTTTTTTTTTTTACACCATTTATCCGGCCTGTTTCTTGATATTCGTTTTGTTGATTGAGGACAAAGTTGTGGCTAATTAGTATATTCTCATGTTAAGTTACATTTAAACCGTTACAGAGCATGAAGGGATTTTTTTAAATGAAATAATTTAATGAACAAAGATAAGTTTTTATGTTTGTCAGTGATGCCTTGAACAGCATTAAACTTTCCACAGTGCCTAGCTAGCATACATTGATGTCATCTTGACGACTGTGGCAACTGATTTAAGCTGAAAATGTCAGATGACAAACAGGAACAGCCAGATGTCTTTAGTATTTATACTTGCCTTTAGGCTTTATGAGAGCTGCTTTCATCTGAAGTTTAACAGTATGAATTGGTCAACCTCTCACATCTACCTTCTGTAAGAATATATTATTCTCTCTATTAACTTGACAGCAGCTATGAGGCACATAAATTTTCAGTTCCAACAGAAAAGGCTAAAAAAATGTTCTTTTTATATTTCTTTTAAGATTTAAATTAGGCCATTATTAACAAATTGCAGAGCATTTTATGAAGCTTTTGAGTTTGATTGATGTCATTACATATTCCACATAATAGCAACATAGAACTCGCAATGTGATTTAGCAGCTTTTTGTAAGAAAAAATCTATCCTGTATCAACCTGGACATGGAGTATTACTATTTTTGGTGCCCTCTGCTTCAATTAATGCCCCCATGAGAGCGCCATTTCTGATTTATAGCTTTCCAATGTGCTAAATTATGCTTTTAAATTTCAGCTATTTTTTAAGTTTACTGCAAGCCACATTGTGTAACATGAACTTACAGGTGCAGTGTGTAACAAAATCAGTGGTCCATGCCAGAAACATGTAATATCTCATTAAAAACAGTCTTTTCGTATCTAATTCATTCATTCATTCATTTTCTAAACCGCTCAGTCCAATTCAGGGTCATGGGGAAGCTGGAGCCTATCCCAGCAATTAGCAGGGGAGAGGCAGGGTACACCCTGGACAGATCGTCAGTCCATCACAGTTGTCCATGAGGAAAGCATCTAATTATTTTACTAAAAAAACTGTTGTTCTTTTGTTTTGTTTTGTTTTTTTATTTAAGAATGAATAATTTAAATCTCTTCGCAATTACTAAACACTTTAATTTTAATAAACATGGGTATCCTGTCATGTTTAATACAGATTAAAACCCTAATGTCAAATTAGCTGACTGTCATGAAAATCGTACAGAATTCCTGTTTATCAGCAAGAATACAAACTCAGTTTCTTATTTAATGTTTTTTCATGAGACTGAGTGAAGTCTACTGTATAATAATAATGCCCTCCGAATTAGAAGCTATTACATATGGCTATAATTCCTGTAGTCACTATTTAAGATGGTCACCATGCATTTCTGACATTCTGCACTGTGCAATCAGAATATATGTAGTTTTAAGACCATTACAACCATTTTCAGTTTGACAAGGCCTAAGACAAAAGACAGAAACCCTTTAATGTTAGTCATTTTTTGTCTGGGACAGCCCATAATTCCTTAACATGCAATATTTAACATGTTCAATGCTTCTGATCTTGATAAGCATGTTTTGTTAGCTGTAAAATGTTTGCTTTTAACTCCGCCATGCTAAAGTGGAGCTTTACAGAATTGTTGCTATGGCTGCAGAAATATTGTGAAACATTTGAAAAAACTTGAGAAAACTAATACCCTTACAAGGCATGTTATAATCTGTTTCTTTCTGGGTCAGCGCATTAACTAAATTACCCTAATTCCTCTTTTTCTACAATAGGAGAATATTTTGGATGTCTGCATTGCAGAAGATTTCAGTGACTTGCTTTACGTGTTGTCTATAGAACCAATACAGGACAATTTAAAAAGGTACCAGAGCTAAGAGAAACACTAATTTAACTTTTCTCTGTTGAGCCTGACAGATACAGTGGCAGGGAATAGACACAAAGACAGAATGCCAACATTGAGCTGAACTGCAAAGTCTGTACATAGTTGATACATTTAACTTTCTTTTACTTTGCCTTTTATTTGTCCGTGCTTATATTAACACCAGCTGTTTTATTTATGGATGAGGCCAATGCAGAAGATGGGCTCCTGCTGGCCAATTAAGTACTTGGCATCTGTCCACTTTTTTTAATATTCTTTTAAAGATGCCCCCTTAGCCTCTTCAACCCAGCCTGTCACGTGCCTCGATGCACACATCAGCTTGAATACTAAACAGGTCAAAAGAGAAACACCTTGAAATAACATTCAGCAAAAATAGAGGGGTACAGGACAGAGTTTCCGTTTGGAAACTGCACAAGACTTACACAAAATTTGTGGAGGAATATAACACTAAGCCATCTCATTTACCGTTGGCTAAGATGGAAAAGTAGTGGCGGGTAATTCAGAAAAAAGAAAGGCAGAGTAGTTAACTCCGATATGAGACTTTAAAATTGGTTTCTACACGTTTTTGTAAGAAATCCTCTATTAATTTAAGAGCCAAAATTAAACTGCATTACATTATGCTGAATATATTAACATTGCCATGGGAATATATTAAGCCATGCATCCAGATGTCATGTGACCATCACAGACAATAGAGAAGTAATGACTTCCCGAAGCAGTCTTACATGTGCAGTGTGTTCTGTCCCATCAATAGTGGAACAGGCTCTTTTTGAGCCAGGCTGACACATTACTTGGCCCCCTCATACGTGTAAGGCCGTTGGCAATGAAACTGTGTTATATGGCCCAGGAGTGCTGACAGGTTTCTTTCTCCTTCTCCTCCCCACCCTCGTCTTTTCCTCCTCCCTTCTTTTCTTCTCTCTGTTTTTCTCTCCTCCAGGCTCGTAGAGGAGGGGGGAAGGATGGATCTTCAGCCCAGAGTAAGAGCCTCCCCCCGGGGAAGCCGGCATCAGACGCAAGGCCTCATGGGCCGTTGACCTGCTGTCTCCGTGATTTATGGCGGCTGGGGGCCTCTGGCCACTGCAGACTCCTCTCCCTTCTATCCTCCATTTCCCTTCACACACACTGCAGGACTGCAAGAAGCCACACACACTGCACCATCATCTACAGGAGTGTCAAAAGAGGGATTCCTTGCACATGCTAAGGTGCAGCACTTGCTTGCAAATATCCAGTCCTTTCTACTCTGTCTCATCCAAAAATAAACACCTTCATAAACGTTCCTACACTGTAGCACCGTGTCCCACCATCCCATCACAAGTCTATTAGAGCAAGCCTGCTCTGAGAGCATTTTCCATTTGACTGTGTGTGAATTACAATCAGTCATGGTGTGCTGGGTGTAGTGCCCTCGTTGTAGCTGCTGCTAAAAGGCCGAGTTGGATCAATGGAAGTACGCTGAGTGACGAGATGATGCTCTTGTTTTCACATGGCCTGAGTGTTATCAGCAGCCAGCATCTCTGCACACAAGGTTCTGCTTCTACTCTACAAAAATTATCTTCTATGGACTCTTTGGGCGGCGAGTGAAGGTTTTATCTTCGTATTAGAGACGCTATACTTGGAGAGTTGATCTTGTGCACACAAAGCACCTTAGATATTCTTTTTTTTCCTCCAACCCTAAAGGTCTGGAGTGTACACAGTACACATTCCCTTCTGGTCTATTTCATTTTTATTTTTAAAAAGCTGTGGTCTGAGAGTGAGAGCCAACAGGTGCCCTTGCGATGGTGTTGCCGCCCCCAGACAAACGCCACGTGTGCCTGACCACCATTGTCATCATGACCAGCATGGCCTTCATGGACGCCTACCTGGTGGAGCAAAACCAGGGTCCAAGGAAGATTGGTGTGTGCATCATAGTGCTGGTAGGGGACGTTTGTTTCCTCATAGTTCTACGGTATGTGGCAGTCTGGGTCGGTGCTGAGGTCCGCACCGCTCGACGAGGATATGCCATGATCTTGTGGTTTCTGTACATCTTTGTGCTGGAAATCAAACTCTACTTTGTTTTCCAAAATTGCAAAGCTGACAGGAAGAGTCTGGAGACTGTGGCACGGAAAGCTTTGACCTTACTTTTATCTGTGTGTGTGCCAGGTTTATACTTGGTTCTCGTGGCTCTGGATAGCATGGAGTACGTGAGAACTTTTCGGAAGAAAGAGGACATGAGGAGTCGTCTGTTTTGGGTGGCTCTGGATCTCCTGGACCTGTTGGATATCCAAGCCAACCTGTGGGAACCCCAGCGGACAGGCCTGCCCATCTGGGCTGAAGGCCTGATGTTCTTCTACTGCTACATCCTGCTGCTGATCCTGCCCTGCGTGTCGCTCAGTGAAATCAGCATGCAGGGGGAGCACATGTCACCTCAGAAGATGATGCTCTACCCAGTCCTTAGCCTGGTTACCATAAACGTGGTCACCATCCTCATACGTGGTATAAACATGGTGTTGTTTCAGGACAGCCGTGTTTCCACCATCTTTGTAGGCAAGAATGTGGTGGCAATTGCCACTAAGGCATCCACCTTCTTGGAGTACCGCAGACAGGTAAAGGAATTCCCCCACCCACAGAATGCAATGGCGCTAGAGTTACAGCAGAACTCTGTCAGCCACACGCAGCCGCTGCCCAATGCCACCAGTTTGCCACATGAACCTTCGCCAGCGCAGGATGTTATCGACACATGACTGCCAGTGATGGACAGAGCACTGGTAGAAACAGACTGAGAGCTCCAGCAGAGGAGAATAGAGAATAAAGAGATCAGCTGCATGACAGGATGACATTCCGCTCTTGTCAAGCTCACGAAAACTGCTGTAAAACCACAAAAAGAGATTTTTAGCATCACCTGCCTGTCGGAAAATACTGAATACCTACACATACACTTGACTGAGTGCAGTGTGGAGACGTCAAAGTCAAAACAAGGGTTTAAAATTGTGCTATTGTGTTTTTAATTGTTCAAATGTTTTAAAAGTTCAAACTTTACTAAAAGACAATCTCCATAATGTACAACCTGGTGACATTTTGTTGTGTAAAATTGGACAGATGGTTTGATCTCTGTGAGTAGCTTGTATTTTTCTATTGGTCTTATTTATTTTTTTTATTTTAGTTTTTTTTTTTTTTTTTGACAGTGTGTCTGTGGCATTACCTTTGAATTTCAGCACCAAAGGACATACCACTCAATGTGAAGCAATGATGGACAGGAGGAGCAGTGAGTGACCAGTCAGTCATATATCTGCTCTCTGTGCTGTACAAGAGTGAGTGTGGTGGCTTCTATGTTTGAGTTTTGCTGAGAAAGGACATCTGTGAAAGCTGCTGCCTCGTTCAGTGTGAAGCATACAATAAAAGTTCTGATGTAAGGAGCAGCGCAAAGCACTATACCATCCACTGCAGACATCTGAGCGAGAGTCTTGGCGTGTGCACGTGTGTGTGTCGATTTGCACACAAATTTACTAAGTATGTATGCTAGAATGCACAGGAGATTTAAGTTATTTGAAGTTGTTTGGGAAAAGATGAGTGTTATAATGGGTGGTATGATCTGAAAATGATACAAAATATGTAAATGTTCTAAACAAAACATGATGATAGGGTTAAGATGCTTTTTGTTTCTTGTGCTGTACATTCCTACAGAACTAGTTCAAGCCTTGAATGCAGAGATCAGAGAACGTCTCACTGAAGAATTGACAAAACAACATAAATTTAATTAATAAAAATAGGGAATTTAAAATGCTATTCAGTTTATTATAATTATTATAATTATAATTATAATTATAATTATAATTATAATTATAATTATAATTATAATTATAATTATTATTATTATTATTATTATTATTAT
>JBAMHW010000025.1:18277439-18288367 GCA_037177495.1 Rhadinocentrus ornatus
TAATTATTATTATTATTATTATTATTATTATTATTATTATTATTATTATGTACATTCTTTACATGTTGGAGGCCAATGATGTTTTAATAAAAGTATAAATTAAACAATATTATCAAAATTGTGGTTTCTTTTTCCATATAATTGATTGTGATTAAATAAATACCGTTTTTAAAGTGATATTGCATTTACTTATTTGTTATTTGAATGTATTGTCTAAGGTATGAACAATGTCAATCTCCAGTCTCCAGTCAACACTGGACAGAGAACTCTGTTTGGAAAGAAATTTGATGGGGAATAGCTAAGGTAAGAAGTAGTCACAAGGGGGGAAAAAACACATTTTTCCATAGAAAACAACTCAACTACTATGTCACTTTGGCTTCACACGTTTATCTAATGGGGTTATCACAGTTTTTTCAGCTATTGAACATCCATGTTGCTCCAAATCATTGTATGCGTGATGGCTGTGCATGATATACAGCCTTTCCTTATAAAGAAAATGTAGTTATTGGTGCTCTGTAATTTTGTAGGACAAGTCATGATTTTAACAACATGCTCAAAAGGTGCCCAAATCTCAAATGGTGCTCTTTATACACGTTACAATGGGATCATGTTGATATGTCCTGCTATTAATCAGTGCAAAACTGGGTTTTCTGTTTGTTTCTTTTTCTTTTTTTAACTCACTTTTACTAGAATATTTGTTGTCAGACAGCCACCATGCATGCAATGATACAGAGCATCATGGATCTTCCTTAGTTGACAATATAGTGAAAAACAAGAGTCTGATGCAAAAGTTTGGCTGTAATACTTATAGTTATATACAAAATTAATATTAAATGGTCCCATTTTTGCATCAGGCTTGCTTTTGAACTTGACAACGTAACAATGAAACTTTATTAATCCCAAATGAGAAATTAATTCTCCCCATTTTACCCTTCCTAGTTTCCCTAGAAGTGAGACTATAGCAAGAGTATTGTAGATCATTGGAAAGCCTAATAACACACTTTAAGGAATTCTGACAGTAGAGCTAAATTGTTAGAATTGTGCTTTTGTGGAACACAGCTTTTATATAACCCACATGTTTAGCAACATAACTAAAAACATGTTGCCCCTCAAAAATGTGCCAAAATCCCCTGCAATGTTCTCCTGTTGGTATTCACTCTTGCTTTGAGCTGCTAACAGTAACACATCACTAAGCAGCTTTTTCCAGACATCCTGCAGCTTTGTTTTCCTCTACTTTTTTAGTATTTAATTTCTATCTCTACAGCTATTACATTTGGAAAAACAAGCATCAAATTCCCGATTAGGATGACATAGAAATATATGAATCTTTTGTTAGTCATCCCTCTTCTTCCCAGTTCTCATTATCACTTCCTTTGCTGTTCTGTTAACAGTAATCTTCTCTGTGCTGTATTGGTATCAAATAAAGCTTCATCCAGGGATTGAATTGCTTCTGTGTTTCCACAGAGGTTGTCGAAATGGATGTCAGAGTTGTGAAGAGAGGCAGAAAGGTCCGCCACATGAGGAAAGTCACTGCACTGTTAACAGAAACGAGGTAAACTGCTGATTCCAGTTCAAAAAGGCACATACTGAAAAACTGAAAGGCCCTCCACAGTTAACATGAACTGTCAGCTAAAAAGACACAAATTACTGAAGAGTCAACTTTTTCCTTTTAATTACATTAGCTTCATTTAATATATTTTCTAAATATCCATGTTGGTTCTTAAATCTGTGCCTAGAGAGATACTGGAGTGATACAATTATCTTCAAAGAGGGTTTGATTGTTAACACTCATAAGCTCACACTTGAAAGAGAATCCTCTTGTTTAGTTTTAACCAGTCTATTTGTTTCCAATACACAGAAGACTGGACAATAATGGTCACAGGTGAGTTTAGGGTGTAACAACAATCAACCTAGGACTCTCCTTACCGTTCTTGCAAGTCAAGCTTTGTTCCTTTTAGTTGTGAAAGGTGGATACTTCATCCAGTCAACTGCCAAATATTTCTTGATGCACCTGCTATTTTCCCAAACACTTCCCACAACTGAGAAGATCCCATGTAACAAATTATTTTTCCATAGACAGGAAAACTTTTTGCAACAAAAGGGGAAATAAATGAAAAATTCTAAATAGCTGTTTGTTTCTGTTGCATTTCTAAATGTCCAGAGCAGAGCAAAGGCATTTAATCTGAATTTTTTGGGGGCAAAATTTATGCTTGGCTTGCAAGCTCTTACAAACTGAATTATGTTTGGTTTCTTAATTTAGCAAAATATGCTAAATAAATATGAAAAAACAGTTCAACTGCATCAAGAAACAAAAGCTTTACAACAAAATATGAAATTCATACCTAATTAATCACCTTAAATGCTGTATTAAGCTACCAGACAGCCAATGAGAAAGCAGGATCATTTTGAGACTTATCTGTCTGTGCAATCTGACGGCCTCTTCTAAAAATCCTCTATAGAAAAATATTGATTGTTCAAGATGGTGGGGTATTAAATATTTCTGAGCTATATAGCACATCCAGTTCATTCTGGTTGACTGCTTTGCTCCAATTTAATTCCCAATATCAAATAAAATATTTAATTTTGACGTGTTGTTATTTGCAAGGTACATTGTAAAGTTTTGGTGAGTTTTTTTTAAATATATATTTACGTCTGTTTTTAATTACACGTTAATGGCATTAACTATTTTATGCAATTAATTGCGCTAAAATTTTTAACGTATTTAACGCGTGCTCAACATCTGTCATTTATGACGGTGAAACATGGAGATTTCTGAAGGGGTGCTGGCTCACTCTATGGATGGATTTGAGGGGGGTCACACTAGTGGCGGATGAGCATATTTTAACTTTCCTGGTGAGAGGGTTCAACAACGTAAAGCGTTACTGTTCTGGTGTTATGCCAAGTACAGCATGTCTGCCAAGATTTGCATGCCCATCTTGTGAACACACACAACAAATCAAGGAAAATCTATTTGTGTCATTGTAGTAATTTCTGAGACATTTCATATCTAAATGTAGCTTTTATTGTTGTTGTTTTTTATGGCACTATGATTATTTGAGAACTGTACTTTGGAAATATTTAGTGCTACCCCACTAAATAAAAGGTTCTTTATTTGCTTCATTAGCTCATTTAAAAAGTGTAACTTTTTTCTGTCCAGTGTTTTTGGCAGCGTTTCAGTCACAAAAGTAAAACTTTTTCATTGTCACATTATCATTCTATAGCTAGCACTGTCTCTCTTGTTGCGATTGTGTTATTGTTCAGCTGAAAAGTAGGAAACTAGCCATTCACAGTTCGCATTGGCACATATATGGGCATGCTAGCAAAAGTACTAAACTACACTTATCAGTCTCATGTTAATAGATCCATGTCACTGTCATGTAAAGCTGTTGAAATGTTGATAACAGCAGCCCATTTCAGGTAGATATAGTTTGCCTTTATTTCATATAACTTGTCAGTATTAATGAAGTTTGCTAGTGAAACAGTTGCATTGAAACAGTTCATTTTGTGCATCTCACATAAAAAAAAAACCTTAGAGGATTTTAGAGGATTTGATGAAACGATATTGTATAAAAAACTTTATACAATTACTTTTCTTGCAGCTGTTATGTGTTTTAGGTGTAATTCTTTGCATTCGGCCTCAGGTAAACTGCATGTGCAGTTCCTATTCCATTGTAGTACAGACCTTATCATACTGTACCTGACATAACTGAGTCGGTTTTCATTTTGCAATGATGGATTGCTGTCGCGTCATTACATAATATGCTGTTGGACACCTGGGTGCAATTAGTCTGTTTTCCCACTGTGTCTAAATGCATGTTACCATCAATCATCTGTCACCTACAAAAAGATCCTAACATTGTGAGTAAGACACAACCTTCCCCAAACAAACAATCCTTCAAAATCTTGTCACCTTACACACTTTGCTGTCATAGCCAGGTCTCCATTTTTAGAACAACCTTGTTAGCAGGGACAGTACTTAATCCAAATTTGACAGTGTTTAAGATAAACAAGTACATTAAAAAAAAAATATTACACACATCATGCTAGATCAAAACAGAACATCGTAAGGCAAAAAAACGTCTAACAATTTGGTGCTTGTACTAACAGATGATGGCATAGTTGGCTCTCTGCTGCAGCTGAACCCACATTATTAAATCTTTTTTTATACTATCTGAGCAGTGGTTTCAGGAAAAAGCTTCTGTCAAAGAAACGAACATGAGGAGCAAGACCTGCATTGAATTAATAAAGTCCAGGAAGGACATGAGTTTGAGATCCACTTCTGGTACTGATTAGAAACTTTATATCTGTGACTCAAACCCAAATCTTTGCTGCACTCGGGGTAACAGCTCGTTGTTAGGCTTACAGCATAATGCCACTACAGTTTGCATAAATCTTGTCAGCACAAGTGGATGAAGGGGGGAAATAGTAAATGGCAAACTTGGGAATAGAATAAATTACCTGTGGCTGCCTCTCCAGCGAGTCACCTTTTCGAGACCCTCCATGCAAGGGACTCATCCATAAATCAACAGGGCTGCGCATCAGGAATGTAATTGTGTTCTCGCCATATGTAATAACTCAGTAAAAGCACTTTCTCTGTCTGCATGTGATTTACTATGTAGCCATGACTTCCTAAAGCACTTAGTGTTAGCTAGTCTAAATCAGATCCAATAAGAGGAAGTTGGCATTTCAAGTATTACAAACTCATGACCAACTTTACATTTGCTGAGTTGCAGGTTTTGTGTGCTCGCTTTTTCCACTGGTTGCTTTCTCTGTTTCACACTTGTTAGGAAGCACCTTTTTTCTTACGCTGTAATGACTTTGGTGGCTACACAACACTTCAGCTGCACAGCCTGCTGTGCACTGTAATCTATATGGAAATCACTCACTGACTCCATCGTGCAACTGCTGTGTATTTATTTTCCAGTGAAAAAAATAAAAATAAAGAAAATGTCCTTCAGTATTGCATATAATGCTAAAACATAATGAAACTAAATAGATTTTGGATTGTGACATTTCTTCAACAGTTTGTCAAGTATTTCCAGCCCTACATGTCCTCACATGTTTACTCCACTCTTGACTGTAGATAAGTTACACTTGCTGCCTAAAATATTCTTGGCACATGCATACTTTATCTTAATGCCAAACATTACGAAATGGGCACATGGCTTAAGAAATTGTATTTACAAAATGTATTCATATACTATCCAGTAGACTGGTAGAAACTTTTTGCTAAGAGTGCAACTTCACACGATTTTATGCAAAGCACATGTTGAGGAGAAGTACAAGTCCCTGCATGCTGTTTTGTTTGTTTGCTTTTTATATATTTGCAGCTGTCTGCTGTCACTTGGTGGTAACATTAAATGTTGAACAACCTAAAATATATAAACATCTCATATGAGTTTGTTTTTGCTTTTGTTCTCCCCCACAGAATGAAATCTTACAAGTAAGAAATATTTTAATTCCAAGGAAGGAAATTCCCATGTTTTATTTACTATTTGCTCCTTTAACAAGAAACTACTACATCGTCCTTGATGAAAGGAGAGAAGATAAGGCCATCCCACATTTCCTTGCAGCCAGTATTCAAACCAAAATTTGATTATTTTCATACCACCACCACAAAAGAAAACATTATTGCACTTCATTTCCCTGTATCCTTTTTCTAGGAGTGTGTTGAGAGCTACTCACAGACACAAATGTGGGACAGAAATTAGCCTTGATTGGAAACAGCTGAGCGATTATACAAGATTCAATAAATCCTTGCACATCAAAGTATTGTTACAGTATATAATTCCCAACAAGTAATGCTTCTGTATTACTGTAAGTAAAAGCATTATCATAAAAAGAGCAAAGTTTTAACAAATCTGAATGTAAGATTTAGATTTTAGAGCTTTAGATCTGCTTTTCCAGCAGTAAGGGGTAAAAACAGCAAAGAAATTACTGCCAGTGGTAAGAAATGTGTTGTTACAAGAGTTAAAAAACAAAAACAATAACTTAGCTCCAAAAATAGCCTGTGACAAGATAACAAGATTAATTTTACTTACAAGTGCATTGAGTCTGCAATTGAAAGAGACTTTCAACAGGAAAATTCTGTGACTAACAGCTCACAGCAATAACTGAGATTAGCTATTTTAGGAGTCACACTATATTATTAACATTACTGAGAATAAACTACAGGTAGGATGCTTCTCATGTCTGCTTCCACTGGAAGAAACCAATGAGGCTAAACTCAGAGGGGAGTACATGTGTACAAATCATGTTTTTGACCAATAAAAAAGAAAAAAAAGGGGGGGGGGGGACTGAAGTTTTTAAATGTTAAAGAAAATTGCAAACAAGAAACAGATGGGGTTTTAAAACTAAAACTTTTTATAAGCAGCCCATGGGACATGAAATTTTGCCTGTGTTGCCATTGTTCTTGAAAACAGCTGCTTGTTGCAACTATACAGTGTTTCTCAATCCAAGTCCTCAGGAACACCTGCTCTGCATGCCCCTACCCTAACACACCCGTTTTATTATTGAACTACCTCATCAAGTTCTTTGCAAGCCTGTTAACAAGCCATTTATTTAATTCAGGTGTGTTAAAGTAGGGTCACCTTTAACAAATGCAGGGCAGTGGTCCTGAAGACCTGGATTGAGAAACACACATTGAACCAGTGGTTGATAAGCAAAGTGGAACATTAAGCAGGTGAAGAGTTGATCAGTATCCTCAGGTGTTGATGGAGGAAAAAACAAAAAGAGGAAAATGAATGTTTACCTTTTCAACATTTGTCAAGTTGCCATAAATGCTGCTCTAAATAAATACTAATGTTGCGCAAAATATGCTTCTGTCTTTACATGGTGATCATTGTCAGCGTTGCACCACAGGTTACTGTACAGCGCTCTCTCTCAGTGAGAGAAGAATATTAAGGAAAAGTAGTTAAATAAATTTAATTACAGATGTACTTACTGTACAGTTCAAACAGATATGCATCACAAGAATAAAGACAATGGCACAACAAATATGAAATGTAACAAGTAACAAGCAAATTTATAAAGTTAAATTAATGACTAAACTGAAAAAAAAGCTTATTTAGATACAGAACAAACACAGACATCCAAAACAATCAAATGCCAACAGACAATGAATTAATTAAAAAATTAATAAAACTCTCTTGGTGCTAAAGGAAATTAATTGAATTATTGTAACACACACACACACACACACAACTTAAAAGAGCAGTGACTTCTTATTTGATCCTTCTCAAATTTTAACAAAACATAATTTGCTAACAAGGGAGGAAGTATTCCATGATTATTCAATGAATTATGCCTGTGGCTTTCACAGCAAATAGAGCTAGATCTAAGTCAGCTTCACTGCTGTAATTTTAAATTAGATTTGATTTTATGTGTGAATCCTTGGACTCTTTCCAATACTAATGTGTTTTTCCAATGATGGATGTCTGTGGAATAGCCTTACAAAAAGCCCACAACAGAATGATCTATGGCACTCTACACATCTTAACTCTAACAAGATTAGATAAGACTGACTTTACAGTCCAAAAGGAACCTTGCCTTTGAGGCTGGGTATCTGCTTCTAAAATACAAACATAACATAGATCAAAATGGCTCAATGCATGATTCACCAGTAGTTGATTGTCTTGAGATGGTCTTATCACAATTATCACTCTTCATTACACTCGGCCTGATTCACCAGGGATGACTATTTATTATTCATACAAAGGTATTGTGTTTCCTTCATGGACTGTGCAATATGTACAGGATGGATTAATCACTGATCCACAATGCACAGGGGGAATCAACTGTGGTAGCTGTCATGAACAGATAAGGATAAATTAAAGCAGAGTGAGCATCATAATAGAAGGTCCTTTGCTTTGTTGTAAAAAATAGCCTTCAGAGTTTGTAGCGTGATTTCTATGTCTGTTTCAGAAGTGGCTTCCTTAGCAAAGGGGGACACTAAAAAAACTGTCTGCAGGTTACAGCTCTGATAATGTCACTGTCCTCATTGTCATTCATTTTATTTTAATTTTATGTAGTTATAAAGTTTGCAGATAATTAAGATACCACGGAAAGGTTATATGGTGGTAATGGGATGTCATAGCAATACCCTACTTAAGGCTTAGGGTGAGGTTTTAACTGGATGCAACCTTTTTTAAAGGTTTGGATGTTCGAGCAGGAAAACAGATGAGTCAAGGCTTCTAAAAGAGCACCTAAGTGAAAATGCAAAGACATTACATATCTGACATTATTTAAAACATCTCATAGATAATCTATAACCACTGGAGAGTTTTTTGCACTTTAACATCTTTTTTGTGATGATATACAGAGAACCAACACCTTGTGGGTGACACCAGCTTGACAAACAGCAGCCAGGCTACTGCAACATAAGTACAAATAACTTTCTGTTGACAGTTTTTATATGAAGATGTGTTCATTTTAGTTCAAAGTTCATCACCTGCATCTCAAACATCCCCCTCAGGTCTATAGTCTATTAATGTCTGCTTAGGTTTGCACACTTGTTTGTCTTTGATTTTAGTTTCCCGCCCTCCTTTATTTCTTGTTCTTTTTACTTCTGTCTCCTCTCTCTCTCTAATAGTGTAGATGGATGACTGACTGTCAGTTATCCCAACAAAGCTAACTTTACTTTTCATCATTATTATGCATTCATGTCATCAATAAGGATGTCTTAACTTCTGCACAACAGATAAAACTGCTCACAAATAGGTATATATCTGTGTGAATCTGTGTCTGTTGATATTTTTACGTTTTTTCATTCCTTTAAAGTCTTTAAATTTGGATTTTCTTTGATTATTCTGAGATTAAGGCAGAGATAAATAGCACTAGCAGAGAACTAGCTTAACTTATAGTCTAACTTTGGGTCAATAAGCCAGAACTCTACAGAGATATTCCACAGTAGCTAAAAACTCGTGGGCGACTCACAACATTTCATGCTCAGGGACTGCAGCAAGCAGGAGCAACCCAGTTTGCTCACCATCCATCACTGTAGCACAGCAATTTACCCAAACAGGCAAGTTTAAAAAATACTGGCAAGGCACAAACAAGGAAAGAAAATGTCCCCAAACTATCTAACTGTGGAGGCGTTGGGTGAACAGATAAACAACTTTTCAAAGCAAGATTATGCTACTGTATATATGTCAAGGCCAGGATGCGTGGGTCTAGTCTTCTTAACGTGCCACAAAAAATGGTGGAGCTAAGCCCGCGTTCACAGGAGAGACCCAGCAGCCGCCCAAACGGGCTTGTTAGGGGGCAGAAAGGGAAATCATCAGTGCACAAGATCACGACTGAGAGAGCAGCTTTTTAACTGCAGGAGGGTAGCCAAAAGGGTGGCTCATTAAGGAGAAGCACCAGCACCCTACATGGGCTGTGCTGGTCTTACCAGATGGCTGCCTTTCTGCTCACTGAAGGACATAAATAGATATCCATCATTAACAAATTATGTGCAATGTATTTTTTGCACTTGAAATCATATTGAAAGTGTTCTTTTTTTTATCACAGTCTAACTTTGTTACACTTTTGTATTTAAAACTTTATATCACAGAGTGGCAGAGTTTCATCTTTTGGGTAAAGGAGCTCTATTACCGGGCCATCTGCAGCTGTAACACAACTTGGCACTGTGACACAGACACAGGAATCCTGTTGCAACATTGCCCCCTACTGGTTTCATAAGCATGAAACCCACATTTATTGAGTCCAAACAATCAAAATAAGATCTTTCCCATCTCTCAATCCTCAATGGACTCTCCACATGCTACAAGCTATCACTGCAAATGAAAAATTGTTTGCAATCACCCGGTCTTTATAAGTGCAGAGCTCTTCAGCTCGATTGTCACACAAGACAAGTTCCCAGTAAGGACCAATAAATCATTACTCATCATTCACAAGGAGAAATACATGCTGCTCCAACTAAATCTAAATCATGAGTGGGATTTATTCATTTAGATATTCAATGCAAGGATGCTTCAACCAAAGAGCAGATGATTTATTCGCTATCTCACACGTATTCCAAAATTAAAAAGTATTGTTGCATGGGATAGCTTCAAACGCTGACTGAATATAAATCTATACACCCCTGATGTGATTGGAAGACACTGGATCTTAATTAAAAATCTGTAGTGAGGAAAAGCATGGCCAGCAGAATAAATAAAACTGAGAATGCAAGCAAGCCAGAGAGATATTGCCAGAATACATAAAAAAGAAAGTTTTTTTTCTACCCAGGACAGATCAACTCTTTCTTCTGTAAAAACAACTTTAATCACTGCTGATGTAACAATGTAGCCATAAGAAATACATCAAACTCATTAATGTCCACATATTGTCCCTATTTTAAGGATAGAAAAGTAAGGCTTTGTGGAAGGACAAGACTAAGCCAGATTAAGGTATTTATGGCGAGAATCTCACTTTTGAAAGCATAAAGTCAAACATGGTTTCAGCACAAGATGGGGGAGCCATGGCTTTTTAGTATTTACATAAAGTGGGTCCCCAAGGAAAATAGGTTGGGAATCACTGATTTAACTGACAGCGTAGCTGGATGCATGCTGCCTTTATTATTTTAAGAATCAGATCTGCAAGACGAAGGTTTGGTATTTCATAAATAATTGATCAGCTTTCAACAACAGATGGACGGTTGTAAACCCCAATAACCCAAAGGGCTGTTTTATCCACTTACGCATGCCAAGAATTGCATGCCTGTGGCGGGACCACGCAGAGCTTTAACGTGAAGCTGGCACCCCACCCCAAGCAAAACTTTTGTTTGTTTTTTTAAACCTGTCCTGTCCAGCCTCACAGCAAGCAGAATAATAGTCTTGTTGCTGTATTGTGCCGAACACATTAGGGGAAGCTTATGGGTATAAGGCTCCTCTTGATAGTCTGATTCCTTTATTTATTTATTTACTGTTATTTATTTACTTTGAATC
>JBAMHW010000025.1:18288467-18334930 GCA_037177495.1 Rhadinocentrus ornatus
TCATCAGGAATGTCAGAGAGAATCATGTCCATTTCAGAGACAAACTCATCAATACTGCCTCCAGGAGGGCGGTAAATTACGAGAATGTATGCAGTGATGGGTGTACAGACCTTTACTGCGTGATACTCAAGTGATGAGCAGTTAGTTATAGGATGGAGAGAGGTAAAGTTCCACTTTTTAGAGATAAGGATTCTCGTACCACCTCCTCGTCCAGCAGAGCGAGGTGTTTGGGTAAATTCGGCATTGACAGAAAGGGCAGCTGGGGTAGCTCTGTTTTCTGGACGGATCCAGGTCTCAGACAGGGCTAGGACCTAAATGTCTGTGAGATTTATCAATGAGCTGATGAATTCTGTTTTGTTCACTGCAGACTGACAGTTCTTTGACATTACCATCCACCATGTTATCTATTTGAATGTTAAAATCCCCAGTTAAGATAAAATAGTTAAAATCAGTAGAGATAACCGACAATAATTCAGAAAACTCATCAATAAAATTTGCACAGTGTCCTGGACTTCTGTAAACGATTAAAAATAGAAAATCTAAACTGTGAGAAATGATACAGTCATTAACTAATAGTGACTTGTTGGACAGCTAACTTTATGAAGCTTACACTGATCTCTGTTGTATTCTGAGTTATACATGGTACAGTTAACAGATTGATTGATTCACCCCACAAGTTGACCGTGTTCGATTCCTTCTTTTACTAACTAACACAGGAGTCCTTCTGGGTCCAGGCTTGATCTAGCCTAGCAACATAAAGACTACCTATTCAAGCAGGTTACTATTCAACTAATTCATTAGATTTTGTTACAGATACAGGCTGGCCATACACATGAACACATGCAGAACTGCTGAGCTCTTTCTGAATGACCCATTTAATCTTCCAGTCAAAACCTAGAATATTAAATCCAAGGGTGACATGGTTTTGAGACCCTTTCTTCACCCGTTTGTCATAAACATTTAAAATTCCTACCAATTTCTGTTTTAATATTTGCTTACAACTTTAACCTGTTATCATACTTATGTTTTTAATATGGGTGTTTTTATGCAGGTTCACTGTATTTCAGCATGTGTATTAATGTGAAACAATGTCACCAACAGTTCACCCCACACCTCAAAGAAAAATACAATTTTTCTTTTTTGAGCAAGTAGCTTGTTGAAGTTGACCTAGTTCCTTACATAAATGTTAATGAGGGGAGAATTGATATGTTGAGTGAAGCACAGTGGGACAGTGTTTTTTTTTTTTTTTTTAAATCCTGCAAAGAAAAACATTGTCTATGGCTTGCACAGTGAAATTCCAGCATATCCCATCACAAGTTTAAATCCCATGTTTTAACTTCAAGAGCTGGAGGTACCCTAATTGGCAGACTTTGAGAACAGATGGCCAAACTGATCATTTTGGAGACCTCACCTAAACAGTCTGTAGCAAAATGTCATTTTGTTCTGCTTCACTTTTATGAAGAAGATGGTTGGGAATACCACGGAGCTTAAGCAACATCGCCCTCTATGGAAACACCTGCAAGCTGTCACTCCAGCGGTAGCGGATGAGAAGAAGAAGAAGCAGCAGAAAAAGATTTTTTTTGGCGGTACAAGTAGTTAGTGGAGAGGGAAAAAAACATGAAAAGAAAACAAAGTTAAATCAGACTATTACAGCAAGCATGCTGCTACTTGCTTCCTGTCGGTTTGGGGGACACTGCAGTTAACACTGATAGTTCAGAAAGGAACCCTGATGACAGCTAAAGAGGCTGCCGCAGCTTTTCCTGATGGGCAGGAGGGATTTAAAAACCAGCCTCCTTAGTTAGAGTGGAGAAACGGAAAGTTAGGTAAATATTGGATATTTACACCTGGTAGAAACTATGTTAATGCTGTATTTGCATGTTATTATAGTTAAATAAAAATTAAGAAAATTCATCTTAAATTCCCATTATTTAGGACACCTTGTACACCATCAAATAAATTACTTGTGTGTTATGTAGTTGTCTCATTATTTAAGCTATTCCAAGAGTGGAATATTTGCCTTTATATTTTTTATTTATTAAAAATGCATCTGTCTTGTTCTGTCAGTGGCTGTTCAGCGGTTAATTAAAGTGCAGCTGTTAATCAGTTCACATCAAACTTTATTTATAAAATGCTTTTCTTGCCAAAGGCAACACAAAATGCTTTACATGATTAAAAAAATGTTGCATATTAAATTAAAACAAGCCTTCACACACCAAAGTATTTAACAAAGCAATTTAAAAGCACCCCATCATTGTCTCCCACAGTCACACAGACATCAACATACATGCACAAACAGAGCAGCCCCCCCTCCCTCCGTTATACACAAACATTAACTCCCTCATTTCTGTTTCTTAGTATAAAAATAATAAAATATCTTAGGGATCCGATCAGTGGCGTCGCCTGGCCTGGGCATTCCCGGCTCAAGCCCCGAAAATTTTTAAATAAAAGGCCCGAATGTTTTTTTTTTATCCCAGAAGGAATACTTTTAAATAAACTGAGCCGCCTTATAACATTGAAGGAGATGGTAGTTTTGTAATTTTTTGCCTTCTGTCAACGCAACACAGGTATAACTATAGGAACAATCACAGAGGACTTTTATGGAAGCGGGGAATCCTCCGTTTTTTATTTGCTGACAGCCCGGCGTTTTATCCCCAATCTGAACTCTGGTGTTATTTTGAACGGTCAAAAATGGACATCAGACATTTTTTTATTTACAGAAGAGAGACAACTCTTCAGCTGTCAAGGGGCAGCAAGACTCTGGGCCAACACAAAAGAGGTAAACAAACAATTTAAACCCTGTATGTCTTAAAAATAAAATGATTAGGCAGATTATTCGTGACAGTACCCGATACTTCGAAGGTTAAGCTAGCTACACTAAACCGTTAGCCTTGCCCTTTTCTGTTATACACATTTGCATTAAATCCAGCGGTGAAGTCTACGTGATTCGCGGGTATACCCACTGGAAAAGGTCCCGAATTTCCCAAAACCACTAAGGAGTATGTGCTGCTGTGAGTTTGTGTGCGGGCGCGCGTGTATGCGTTTGTGTTGTAGTAGATGAAAACTTTCCCATTAGTGTTGGATGTTTGGTTTCTAGCTGATGCTTTAGTTCAGAGCAGCATTATTTACTGATGTTTTTATTTACTTCCAGGTCACTGGCAATAGTTAAAGTGCAGCTGTTAAAGACCGATTTACATCTCATGTTGCTACATTTTTATTTGGAATACAAAACCAGTCTTTCATGATCTCACCTTTGTGTGGGTGTATACTTTATGTATTAATGAGGCTGGTGGTGGTTCTGTGTGTGTTGCTCCAGGACAGGGGTGTTCGAGAATCAGAGTATGCCACTAGTTTAAACTAAGCTGTACAACTGATTAAATCTACAGTTTTACCTTTGTTCTGACTAGGCCTGTCATGATAAGCAGTAGGTCAATAAATTGCACGGTAAGAAAAAATAAGGGCGATAAGTTTCCCGGCCGCGAAAATTTTCATAAGTTTTTTTTTTTTTTTTTTCTATCTTACTTTACCATAGACTGTGTATGACAACAGGTTTTACAATGGAGTATCTCGACTGAACGCTCTCTAGTCTAGTGTCATACTTGACAGCAGCATGTTCCAGCACGAGACCGTGGTAAAGCACCTGTGCGAGCCGCTATGCCGCATTTGTTTTACAAGGCTGCCAACTCTCACGCATCGGCCATGAGACTCTCGCATTTGAGTTGCTTCTCTCGCGCTAAACCTCCGATTCTCACGCTGAATCATGTAAATACAGTGAGGAAAATAAGTATTTGAACACCCTGCTATTTTGCAAGTTCTCCCACTTAGAAATCTTTGAGGGGTCTGAAATTTTCATCGTAGGTGTAGAAAAATATCTGCGAGCACTTGCTCATGTATTGTTTCACTGCTCCCCACATGTAAGCAAAACACACACATGTAGCAGACAACGTCAGTACAAAGCCCCCACTTCCTGGTCTACCGTAATAACCCCGTAATTAAAAAAATAGAGTCAGCCTATATACTACCGTTTATGACAAAATGCACATCAAGAGCAATGTCAGCTAATCGAAAGGTTCGGGAGGATTCCCAGTTGGCCGCATTACTTTTGGGCCGGTGTCCCGGCATAAGTGGAAAAATTGTGTCGCGACGCAGCAGCACGGTTACTCACTGCTTCTAGATCAGTCTGACACGCAGTGATGAGGGGAGATATTTCAGCTTCACAAATGATGCGCAGGATATTTTTTTTCCTAGTTTTTTTTTATGAATTTTTTTTTTATATATATATATATTTTTTTTTTGGAAGGGCAATGTTTTTTTTTACAGAACAAAGACTATTATCTATCATACTTATTGTTTTTGTTTGTGTTTGGTTTTCATTCATTATTAATGAGACTGAGTCCATTCCATTTATTGTTTTAGTTTTATTTAAAATTTCTTCCATTTCCAGTGTAAAATTAAAGTGAAATTAAAGCTTATTGATCTTTGAAAGGGTGTACTTGCATTTTTATGGCATTATATTAGTTGAAAATGGTCTCAAAATGACAACATTATCGCTTTGCGCAATATTATCGCTTATTGAGATAATTTGAGAAAATTTATCCCACAGCAAAATTTGTTATTGTAACAGGCCTAGTTCTGACTGAGTGCAAAGACCGATGTGTTTCATGTTTGCAGTTATTTATGTAGATTATTACTACTGCTGTTATTTAACAGACGTTTTTTTTCCAAAGCGACTTACATCTGAGAGAACAGGAGGGTACATCACGGAAAATGCTGCTAAGTCTGCTGTGAGTCCAGTTGGACACAGGTGCTGCCTTGCAGTGCTAGAGGATTTTATTTTTTTTTTGTTTAGATGAGGCTACCTAATATAAATTTTGCCACATTTGATTTAATAATTTGATTTACTTTGAATGCTTAGCTACCATATAATTGAATGACCTGTCCTGTCTCTGCATTTCCATATATTTACTCAGGAAAATAAATTGTCTTTGCTTTCTAAATTATATACACAAATATTTGCATGCAGGCATAATATCCAACTATCCAGATTGGATACATTTAATACATTTAAACCTTGAGTAGCATATTTCATAATTAAAACTAAATAATTGAGCCAATCTTCCCCCAATAAATGATATTTCCATAGGAAATAAATGAAGGAACGACGTCGCCTCCCGTGTATCTTGCCGATAAGTTAAAAAATACATATTTAAGCACATATTGCAGTATTTGGCTTTGAACAAAGTACCACAATGCTCAAGAAAGCTTAAATAGAAAACCTTTACTGCGTTGGTTCATTAAGATTCCTCTACAAGGGTGTGGGCTCAGCCCCCAATGTTCCCACATCCAGGAAACGCCCCTGGATCCGATCACACCAAGAGCGAGCCCACCCATTTTTCACAGAGGCCACCACAGCACCCAGCTCAGGGCAGGCCAGAGTCCACATCACAGCTGTAGGACTGCAGTGCAGGACCCCCAGCCACTATGACAAGGGGTATCACCACGGCAACAACCCCCAGTCTAAGCAGGCAAAGGTCCTGGTGCGAAGGATCCCCATGAGGAAAGAAATGTGCTGTTTACATTTAGATATCACAAACCAGTCTTTTATGATCTCAGTTATGTGTGGATGCAAACTTTATTAATTACTGTGGTGCTCATTAACAAAGTAAACATTTGTGAGCAGTTGCTGCTTTGGAAATAATGCTGCAGGACAGATGTTGCACCGGGACATGATGTATGATGGGAAAAATCAGAGTATACAGACTGGAATAAACTAGACTACACCGCTGTGCAGGGCCTATACCGCACTTGGCATCACAGGCGAAAGGAAGAGGAGAGCCATCTCTAAAAGCACAGAGGCAGCAGAAAAAGCCTCTAGGTGGCTCTGGATAAAGAGAGGTGATCCGTGGGTGAGCTGCCAGGGCACATGCTGAGGCCTGATCAACCTCAGCAGGGTCGCCCGAGTGAGGGTGTCTGATGTTCGAGAGACCCGAAACACCCAGTGACCTTAGGATACATCACTGAAGATGTGCCCTGGCTTTGCATCAGAAGATGTATTGTAACAAAAATGATCAGATCATGTTTACAGGTCTACAGCTCCATCATTCCAAAAGCCTTTTCATCCTGAAGACTAAAATTTTATTTGTGCCATTTTGATTTATTCACCAGTTACATTTATAACAATTACACATCTTAAACTTCCCGTTTACTTTTTATTTAAAATAGTATTCAAATAGACGGGTTGGAGAGATATACTCGTTTCATTATGAAAGTTTAAGGAGAGACAAAAAAAAAAAAAAAAAAGGGCGCAGGCCTCGAATAGTCAATATCACTTAACCATCTTTTGTACTTACTTGAATCCGGTTACTACTTGCTATAAGAAAAAACTAAAGTCCATCCACAGAAAAGAAGTAATGGTCTAAGGAGCCAGAGATCAAAGGTAAAATCCTGACAAACTGTTTTGTGGCAGTGGCACCATTTTTTTTTCTTCTCAAACTAAATTTCAAAAGCAAAATCACCTCTTGGATTTTTTTTTTTTTTTTTTTTTTTTTTTTTTTTTAAGGATTTGGGGCTGGGTATGAAATGTTCAATAGAAACCCAACCACATACAAAAAAAAAAAAAAAAATACATTTCTCAAATGGACATTCCACTGCTTTAAGAGGCAAACTGTACAAGCAAAGGATACAATGCAAATACAATTAAAGTTTACTAATCAATGCAAGAATTTGAGTCAAATGTGTAGGAGTAGTTTTAGCCATTTTATTTATTTTTTTCTTCACATTATTGCTTTACAGTAAAATGCATTGGTTGGATATGTCCAGTATAGCAAGACAATACATTCATATAAGTTATACAGATGTCGTCAGTAATGTTTTATAATAACTTTACATTAAATATATTTTTAATCATTTATTATTCTTGACAAACAACTCCCACATCACATTGAGCTCACAGTGCATCAGGTCGCATTCAGTCAAAACATAGCGGTCCTCTCGTGTTAGGTTCAATTTCGAATGTGTAAGTGTGTACGCTTGTTTACAGGATGCCCGTACAATCTGGACTTATGTAGAGCTACGACAAGAACGGCATTTCAGTTCAACCCCATGTTCCTTCCTCTTCCAAAAAAATGTAGTGACTTGGTAACAAAGTTGCGAGCCGGACAACCGGTGAGGATGTACGCTGTGGGTCAAGACAAGGACATCGAGAAGGGCAGTGTTTGAACCTCTGCTGTGCGCAAACTGGGACATGACCACATAAAAACCAAAAAAATAATTACTGCACATTCCGAATCAACTAAAGTACAGTACTGACAAGCTTTCTTCCCAGAAAGCATATTACCCCACAAAAATCAAAGAAATTAAGCTTGGTAAGTCTGAGTGAACATTTTCAAGGGAGGCCCTGTGTGGTTACCTCGATCCATTAAACATCAGTAAAAACTCAGGTAGAGTAGCACCCTAAGGGGGTCATATGATTTGTAAATTCCTTAGAGAGCGTGATCTCACCCAGGTCACCCAGTCCTGAGGGCAGCTGAGAAAAGTCATCCACTCATTCATCCAGTTCTCCCTCTCCTCTTTCAGCCAGGGTTTGTGAAAGTTAATGCCCTTGTGCAAGAGTGGAGAAAGACAAAAGAAAAAGGAATATGTGTAGAGGGAAGAGAGACTTCCCACAGAGCCACTGCTCCAGTTATGTCCACGTTTCACGCCCAGTTACTTGGCTGTCACACACCTGTGAGCTCACACATTAAGTACTACTAGACTAACTGACGTCACATCTCCACGGAATGCCTCGTCTTATATGGCAACCTTGCAGGGGCCTTTTGTTACATAAATTCTTTACAGTTAGTTTGCATATACAAGTACCCTCCACCAATGAACTGGCAGGGGAATATTTTCAACACTTACCACTCCCCACACACACGCGTACACTCACACTTTAGTGTTAGTCTCTGCACCGGTCTTCTTGACTTCTCACCAGGGTTTTTGCATGATGTCAAAGTCTGAATTGCAGTGCTTCTAGCTGCCGATTTTTGTAAAGTGGACCAGGCAGTTTCCATGGAGACACCCGGAAGCCCTCAGCGTTTTCATGTGCTGTGGAGGAGCTGTGTTTAAAGTTCCAGCATGCACTGCAGACAGAGACAGGTGTGCTCACGTTGTCAATGGAGGTTCCAGTCCATTTTGAGAATCCAGAGGCCTGTTTAAGAAACGTACTTGGCCCAAACCGAGCACACACATGCACAGTGTTGTCTTGCACACACATACAATCACGCTGACACATACACTAAAAGTGCACACACGCGCGCACACACACACACACACAGAAGGAAGCACTAGTTGATTCAGAATGACAGGATGGCTGTTAAAGTGCAATATCTACATGTAACTCAATCAATACACCATCACCATCTCCACCTCTTGGAGTTGTTCATCTCCAAGATTCCCTGATAACCGACAGTTATGATTGCCACCCCTGCACTGGTAGAAGGGCTGCAGTAGCCCCTACTGGCCAGAGAATGTTACAGCAGACAGTGTCAAGAACCATCTAGTTTCTTTGCATTTGCTGTACCTTCATGCTGCTGCCATCTTTAAATGAGAAAATGTCATCTGATGATGGTTACTTGCATCCGACAGATGTGGAGCCAGTTGTGGGGTTTTTTCTGAACTTGTGCAGAGGAAAGAGGAACAACCCAATGTCGAATGAAAAATCATGACAAAGTGTAGTTGTTACCAGCTCCAGACCTCTGAGACGTCCAAATCCAACAAAAGCAAGAAAAGCATTTTCATGTGCAATTTGTTTCAGTGAAAAACGAGCAATGTCTGATATCTGCAACAAGCTCTCCATTTTTCAAACTAGACAAAACCTTGTTTTGAAAAAAATAAATACAAAATAATGTTTACAAATTTACATTGTGCACTGGTGCAGATGCATAACACCCTCACAGTCAGCTGATCTGGACTGTAATACATCTAGACACAAAGTGTCCAAACAGAAAGGTCTTTAAGAAAACAAAGCAGATTCGATCAAGCAGTTGAGGGTTAGTCACAAAGGGAGAGTGAAGCACTAACAGTATCTGCTCCCTGATGCCAAAGGCCATGCCAGGGGATGCAGGTCCAAGCTGGAGAAGGGGAGCTGCCAAGGACAAGACCCCACCTACAAGGGGTTTCTTAGGACACTGTGGTAACTCAGTAAATCTTTTAGGAATGACTTTCAGGAGAGTTCTCACTACAGTATGCAAGGGCTTTGATTAGAATCAGGATTTGTAGTTAAATTTTTTTTTTCCTTGATATACTGATTTGGTTTGTGGAAAAGCTTTAGAAATGGTGTGAAAATCTACAATGTCAACAGTGAAAAAACACACCGACAATCAACAGGGGCACTTATGATTCTGAAGGTCCCCAACATCTAAAAGGCATGCTGGATGGGTAGAAAGTTAGCAGGCGCACAGAGAAACTAAAAAAAAAAAAAAACTAAAAAAAAATTACTGCAGAAACATAGCATCGCCTGAAATAATGGGCATTTAAAAAAAAAAAAAAAGGACTGGCACTGTGTGACATAGGGACAATTTGGAGCTATATTTGAGTCCACTCTTACAATGCGCTGCCTCGTACAGAAATTAGACTTATATTTAACTAGAGGATTTCAAAGAAAGATTCATAGCAGGGAAAAAAAAAAAAAAAAGTCAGCACATAGGTCCAGTATTAAGGGAAACTGTGGAAGAAAAGAAAACTCGCTACAGGAACATTAAGGTTTTGGTATTTGAAGCATACTGCTGTGCTTTACTCCTCCATGCACATGGGCAGGTTGACAAAAGTGAAGACGTTGTATTCTATCATGATGGAGAAACAGAGGAAAACGGCGTACAGGATGATGACGTACATGCCCAGCTTGAAATCCAACCGCCACTTGTTCAGATGGATCCCCAACACCTGCAGATGTTCACAAAACCGAACATCAAAAAAAGAAGGTGCTGGTCATAAGATTAGACAGTCTGTGCAAAGGGAAATTAAAATTTTCTAATGTGCAGTTTTAAACAACCTAAAAGAATCCCACAATGAACACATGACATACACCTCATCTGCAGAGCAAAGTTAATGTTGATACAAGCTGCAACAATATTACTTAAACACATTAAAAATTAAGGAGTTGGGGCCACTTCCATTCTGGGAAAAAACAATATCACAATGGAAACTTAAAGCTAATAAATGGTCCTGTCTCCTTTATTTCTTTGAGTATTGAAATTTAATTATGCTGTTTTATAGCAAATTGTAAAAATAATGTGAAAAATTGGTTGCTACGGCACGGCTAAGATTTCACATCTATTGCTAGAAGTGTAAAGTATGCCACTAATCATGACAATTGAAGGAAAAAAAAAAACAACCTGATTTGTAAAGCTTATTTTTAAGTAATGTTCAGTCATTGACTGTGTGGGGAAATGATTATGCTTTGAAGCCCAATAGATACGTTCTAATTAGAACACTGGAAGGCAACAAAATACCATAGTTTAGTAAGAAGCACAGATATGGTTGACAGTTTTGTTAAAAACATGTGCATGATACCCCACTTATGCATTGGCATCATACTGTACGCTCACCGTTAACGCCACAGAGCCCAGCAGAAGCACCACTGAGTACACCAACCCTCGACTGTTAATCATCACCTGAAAAAAAAAACAAAACATAAAATCAGCAACATGTTTGCAGCTCATTTCATAAGCTTATTCCAAAAGACATTACTGGGTGGAGACCTACCACTGATCCGTAGCTGACACACATGGTCTGTATTGCCCATGGAACCCCAAGTCCCACTAGAATATCAAATACATTGCTACCAATAGTGTTGGATACTGCCATGTCACCCAGACCTGACACCAAAACAAACAGCGGGGGGGTTAAAAATAAAAAGTTATTTATACATGGATAGAGTTTTTCCACTTTCAACATTCAGGTTAAACAACTTTTTTTTCCAACTTCCAACTTATTTTTCTGAACCTTCTGATTCTCAGGAGGAACTTATTCAGCTGGGAGGGTAGTGACAGCTCTGCACTGTAAGGGCAATAAGCAGCTCTGCACCAGTTTCTTCCCCATGTTCTCTTGTGAAATACTTTGTAAAGCTCCTTTAAACTCTCAGGTTGTGTCTGTGCACACAGGAGACAGACATTTTTTAATATACACTGTACTCTGTTGAAAAAAAAAAAAGCCAAACTTTGTTTGCATTGTAAGATTTCCCATTTGAATCCGCTCTTCCACACTTCTGATTTTTAAAAAAAGGTGACTGCAGCTACTTTAACTCAAATAGCAACACAGTGCATCTACTGTAAGATTGCATGCTTAGTTAAAATAAGCATGAATTGTGAATGCTCTGATTAATAAGCATTAAATGTGAACATAACATCCACGTCTGTCTTTCTGCTTATAAATCCATATAAGTAGAATCTTGAAAATCAATGCCAATTTAGAGAGTATTTCTGAAGTGATGCACCTCCACAGAGTCTAAAGAACACTAAAAAAAAAAGAAAAAAAAAATCACTGCAGGAGCTATTGCAGAGTGGTATCAGATACTATACAGACAACACAGAGCTGTTTCTTTAATTACATTCAATCTCAAATAGGAAATGCTATACCTTGTCGAGCCACAATGAGACTCGCTATGCAGTCTGGAACGCTTGTGCCTGCAGCCAGAAATGTGATGCCCATGATGACATCTGGGATTCCCAAAGTGTAGCCAATTATAGTTACCTGTAAATAACGAAAAGACTCAGCACAATTCATAGTCACATATCCTTTAAAATATCCTTTTGATGGAAGCTATGCAGATAAAGATATCAATTCTACGGGGTCCACTTGTACATGTGATAAACCAAGATTAATGGGCCCAGTTCAAATATTCTGCTGCTGATAGCTCCATTTAGTTTTTCATTAATATATACTTGTGAGTTTGTTTCATTTAACCTTTGATACAAGTTATTTTGCATCTTAAAGTGCCAAACAGATGATTGTGCTATATTTAGGATATGTATATCTTCAAAATTACATTAATATATTGTTTGAAATATGGTGTTTGTCAATTTCCTGTATATCACAACAACCCTTAGTGAACACAAAAACACTACTTTTATAGCTGTTCATTATTAGCATAAGCCAGAAGTATGCACAGTGTGTCTGCCAGAATGGGGCAATGCTCTGCCCTTCAAGTTTAAAAATAGTCTTTAGCACAACAGTCAAGTGAAATTAAATGCCAGCTTCGTGGTTGGAATAGCTTTACTCATCAATATTGCAGTAAAAGCAGAATCTTTAAAAAAAAAAATTTTTTTAAAAGTTACAAAAAACAAAACAAAAAGAACCCACAAAACATACCATCCAGACCATCAGATAGGAGAAGACTGCAATCCAAACAGTAGACAGCACAAAAGAGAGCATAAAGTATTTCTCCCAACGAGGCTTGGCACAGTTTGGGACGGTCAAGTAGAGCAGCAGGAGCAGAGGCCATGAGAGCAGCCACTTGAACTTGCTGCCAATATTTCCTGCAGGAAAGACATTAACAAGAAGGTCATAGGTATCAGATGTGTGATGTAAAGACAGGTACAAAAAGCAATTTTCTTAGTTCATTATGAATATCAACCATTTCTGTACACACATACTTGAATTACATTTCCCTTAACAAATCCACGTTTCACAATATGCCTGTGCATGCAATATGATATAACCCCTATAGAATATAATGCATTATGTTTCAAGGAAGATATTTTCAAACACGATGTGGCTTTCTTAGAATATATCCTGATCACAGTAAAAATAAAAAATAAAGTTTTCCCATTCCTTCTTAATTATTTCAGCTGCTTAACAGTCCAAGTCTCCATTATCATATTGTTTATGTCATAATGCTGCAAAAGGTTTTTACCACCTGGACCATTTTAAGCTTTACTGTTGCAGTATATACAGAATGTGGTTTGGCATCATCTCGCTTAAATAAATAATGTCATGAGGATGGCTCACTCCATTATCATTAACAGTTACGTTGATCAAGACTCCCTGGTGGAAGAAATCTTATTTTAGTGAAACATAACATGACAGTTGGCAGAAGTGTTGACGCAGTAATTGTTGCCATAGAATTCAGATCTTCAATGCGCCTCTCCCTGAGCACTCGCTGATTACTGCCATTCATCATTTGTCCCTTCCTAACCTTGTCTCTTATGAACAGCCTTCAAGATTTTCTCATTTGTTAGATTGTTTGTAGATTAAAATTTTTAAAAATTCTGAATGCTGAAAGTTAAACTACATATTTTACAGAGAGATTGTCTCACAACCATAACTTCTGAAACGAACTGGCTGTGTGAGATGCCAGAAACTACAGCGTTCTCCTTTATGGTGGAGCTCAACTTCATTTGTAGCCTGATTTACTAAAAAATTACTTCCAAACACTTGAATTGCTCTGTTTCATAAGAAATCAGCGTCTTTGAACATCAGTAGCTGCTGACTGATAAAAAGACAGCCTCTATGAGCTGTCAAAGATGATGATTATTAGTCATAGAATGAGAAGTCACTAATTTGAGTGCAGATATCAAAAAAACTGCTGAAGCAAAAACATGCATACAGAGCTGTCTAACTGAAACCCCCAATCAGCCCTAAACAAGTCCTTCAAATCAGTACCCTATGGGAGGATATATAGTAGATTTTGATATATGACCAGTTTGTGGGGATCAGGTCTTACTCATTTACTACATCTGTCAGTGCATGCCAAATTACACACATCAATATATATTTAAAATAAAACACCTACGTGGAATATGAAATGGTGAGATGGTGTCATTTTCCTCCGCCTTAGTGGGTTTGTCTTCTGGTACGTTTCCATTCTCAATTTCAACTTTCCCATCAATGACTTGTGTCTCTACCCCATTGGCCGCTTGCACCAACTTCTGGCGCTTTCAGAAAAAAGAAACTTAGTCAAAGAGCACACAAGCCACCACTTTGCCACTATATAAGAAAATCCCTCCGGGCTTTTCAACACTTTACAGAAACCAAATGAATTTAAATTAAGGCTAACATAAGCAAAATAATGACTGGAGCAACAGCCTGCTGTACCTCTGTAATAATGAGGCGACTAGCCATACGCAGGCGGGTTTTGGGTCCAAAGTGGCTGGTAACCATCACACGGAGGCCTGCCTCTGGAAACCTGAACTTTGATGGGCTTTCATTCATCATCTCGTCCACCATCACCACAGAGCCACGGCTGTAAGCTTTGCTTGGCTTAACTAAATAAGTGGAGGGACACATTTAAGATACAGAATTTAAACAACTTGAACAATAAACCCTCAGTTACAGTATCCCACAGAGAAACACACAAGATCAATGAGTAACTATACAAAGAGGCTAAGGACCGTTTTAAAAGCTATCTTAATCTTCATTATGTGGTCCTTGGCGTTTCAGGCCAAAAATAATGCAATATTGTGTATCAGAAGGGCATGTACAACCAGGGGACAGAAAGTCAGCACTCATCTTAGTTTAGCAAGCTCTGAAAGAGATAACAAGGCAGTTAAATACAATTGCCTAGAAAGATAGATGGAAATTATTAAACATTCCAAGGGAATCACAGCCCTTTGTTAAGAGCAGATTGTGGCTCCAGACCACTAAAGACTAAGTGGACCAGGGTCCTATAAGTTACAAAGTCTCTGTAGTGCTCACTGCGTGTTATAACACTGAACTCTGATCAGTGTCATAAGACTTCTTAAAAAGTCATAGAAAACATAAAAGCCTGCATCTAAAGAGCCGCCTGTATGCATATATCATGTAAAAACACTGATGTGCCTCAGGCCGGGCATTTACAGAGATGTGACAGCAGCTTAGTCTGGAACAGCAGCTGGAACCAGCTGGATTGTTAACTTGGACCGCTCTGGTTTGATTAAAATCTGTTGTCAGACTGCTTGAAATATTTTTTTGGGAAGTTTCTGCTTGTCACTTAAAGAATAATCTTAAAATATACCCAAATTACAAGATGCTGAGACTCCTGACAATAGCTTTAAGTTTCTTTCATAGTAGCTGTCACATGTAAAGTGGTAAAGTTGCAAACATTATTGCATTTTGAGCAAAGATAAATACTAGAACTATGCTTACATTGTCTAATAAGGACAACAGAAATCAACAGCTTCATAAAACCTGCATCAAAACTGAGCTATAAATTATAAAAATCACTGAATTTAGTCAGGTCAAGAATTTACAAAAATGATAAGATTATTGTAATCCTATAAACTGCCAGTTGGTTTCTTGTCCCCTGGATAGTCACACACCCAGTAATGTTTGCACACAAGTAAGCTGTCTATAAAGATTAAATGCAAATAAATCATTATCAATATTCCAGCTGCACCAGGCAATACTTCTGTGTAAACATATTAAACTACTATCTTAAACTGGTGTTTAGTTAAATTTACTTCATATTGACTTAGGTAGCCATGAAAACCTTCAATCAAATCTGATTTTACCCCTCGGGCCTTTGAATTATTTTCATTTCAGAATTTAAGTTTTTCTAATCAATGTATAAAAAAAATAAATAAATAAAAATAAAACATCTTGGATCGTGTGTATTCAAATTTTGTGTGTAAAACATTTGAGTCCAGCTAAGGAAACGTTCCTGGACATGACAATGCAGAAATTTATTTGACATCAAGATTAAATAAAATCTACTAATGGGTATGCAAGCATGCTAAAAGCTGTGAATCTCCAATTAGCTGGGGGTACTAAAGAATCTTTACATTCTGATTTGAATATATTTTATATATGTGCCTATGTCCACTTGCTCAATATCTTAACATCGATCACACTTTAAAATGCTTTATGTGGTGCATTATGAACAGTTAAGATTTCTGGACTAAAGTAAACCATCAGCAGAAATAATTGTGCACCTATAAGATATAAAAGAAAGCTACTAGAAAAAAAATTCATATCATTTCTGTTTCAAGGAACAGTCAAACTATCCCAATTGCTTTATGCTACACTCTACTTTCAAACAGAAGCAGAGCCAAAATGGAAATGAAGTGTAGAAACCTATTGACTTCCAAGTGTTGGATGCATCGCTTCCATCATCCCTTTAGTAAGGAGAACACTGCATACAGTCCCAGATGGGTTTCTTAATGAAAGTGTGTTTTGCAAAGTTCATATGATTTCTGGGTACTGAACTTCAAATAGCTCTCTCAAATTGCCTGGTGCAGCTTTGAAGTTTGCTTACCAGTTGTGAATATTTATGCACTGGCTGAGATTGATTTTAAAAACTATGACAGAAGATTTAACCTCAGCCACTTCAAAAAAGTGCCAGACACTTTAAACAAATGGTCAGTCTTCAGCCACAGTTTAAAAAAGGCTTTATTGGCAGCCTGTAACACCACTTTTGCCCTTTTCTGGGAATTAGCTTTGAGATGCAGTGTATAGGGAATAAAACAAGTTCTACAGTACACTTATTAGTTTAACTTGGCCTTAATTTGACTTATTATGCATGCACCAATGCATATAAGTTTACTGTGTAAACAGAGCCAGTATAAACATTTCCTCTTGTGAAATTCATTACCACTTCAGGAGTGAGAAGGTCTACGCTCTAGAGACTGGCAGAAGTAGTTTGCAAGCAGCGGAAAAAAACTGGCACACAGCAGCAGAACACTGACAATGAGCAAGAATAGGTTTAGTAAGGCTAAACAGACAGGCATGTTAGCGCTAATGCAGCCAAAGTGGAAAGAGTTAAATCTCTCAGAAGGCTTAAAAGTTGAAGACAGGAAGGTAAGAAATAGTGGACTGTGGCTCAGAATTCAATAAACAGAACCTTAAGGTTTTTTCTTGGTACTTAGTCATTAAACTTCTACACAGTAGAAATCAAACTTCCATAATCTAAAAATATAAACAGTGTTCCCATTTAAAACGATGTACTTTCTAGTGCTCAAAGAACTAAGGCATTTTAAAGAGAAAAAAACTGCATATTTATATTTAAAAAAGGAACAGTTTGACATTATTGTAAATGTCATTTTGCTTGCAGCTAGTTAGCTTAGCATAGTTACTTTTGACTAGATGTGACCTCGTGTTAACAGTTTCATGCTGCAATGAAAAGCAGCACAAAAGAAAGCTTTTAGTTGTATTTCTCCCCTTCAATAATGCCAGTTGCTGTTGTATGTGTGCCAATTACAAATCTATGACTGGCACCCGACTGGCATCTAACTGATATCAGAATGAGTTTCTGGAGCCAGTGTCAATCCCATATCTCCAGAATATGGGACAATACTGTCCCCCCACAGAGCCAGGATCATCTCAGAGTACCTCCAGAATTTGGGAGGAGGAAGGATGGAACGGCTTGCTGTGAATTTAGATCTTAATCAAATTGAACACTTGTGGGAGCATGCTGTTGTTGCCGGAGTGACCAACTCAACCACGCTGGTCAAACTTCAAAAACTCCTGGTTAAGGAATGGAATGTAATCCCACAACAAAATGTCACCAGGTTGGTGGCCATCTTAAGGAAAGGGTGCCAAGCTGTTGTGGCTAGATATAAATCTCCACACACTACCGTTTTTCCCGAACAATGTCTAATGCAATACAAATGGGTATTATTTGCACAGTATTAGCATAGGTAATCAGCCACACAAATTGATGAATGATTCTCCAAATTGTCTTGGCCAACTTTCCAGTAGAATACAGTATTAGCTGAAGCAGTATATGTTAGGTAGGCAGAGAGGAGTAAAGATTAAAGCCACAGACCCTGCAACAGATAAAATGTCCTCAATCGTCCAGAGATTCAAACTCAAATCATCCATTTCATGGGGGCCCAGCCTGTCTGATTAACCTTACCTGCTGAGAGTAAAGGCGATGACGGGTCGTCATCCCAAACATAGTCATAACAAGTATTACCATCCTCCATCTCACTGCTGCCTGCCGCATTACCGTTGGCCACATTTTTCTTAGTCTTCCCTGTGAAAAACCTCTGCATACTGGAGTTGAATCTAAAAAACAAAGAACATAGCAGCCAAATTAGAAAATGAAATGGTTCATTTTGGAGGTAAAGAAAAAAAAATAGAACATGTTTAAACAGTCTCAGATTTGACCAAATCACCAATTACAATTTAAGGTGGCCTAGTTTTAATGAAACAGCATAAGTGTTACATAATCCAAGACTGGCTGACATATGTTCAGCACAGAGTAGGAAAAAAAAAAAAAAGCCAAAATGTTCCTAGAGGGCAACTGCAAGGTTTTCATCAGCAACACGAATTCAGTGAGACCATTCAGGTAACATGTAAAATTAACTAAAAAAATAATAAAAACAGAAAAATCGGTGCTCCCTCTGAACAATGTGATTAGAATAAATAAAGTTACCTTTATTAGGAGCAGTTCCTTTGCCAAAAATGATAAGAGTACATATAAACTTTAAGCTTTCATTGTATTCAGCTCTATTATATTTTGTAAATAATGGAGCCAAAACCAAACATGTGTAAACAAAACCATTTTCTTCCAAACCCCTGAAAGAGCATGTCATACTTAGTTATTTGCTGAGAGATTGAAGACATGACTAAAAGACAATATTTGTGACGCAGTTTATAGTGCAAGTTCATTTTTAAAGGAAAAGCTGCATGGAGGCTGATGTTTGAAGCTGTGGCTGGTTAATGTTTGGACTTCAGCTGTTGCTTTGGTAAAGTTGACATACTACTGTACCACTGGAACCTGCAGTGCTTCCGTAACGTGTGTTGCTGTACTGGCAACATCACTGCAATGAACAACCAGTGGAACTGTTGCATGCATGCAAAACTGCTGCATATCAATCTTATAAGCATTAAAAATGGCTCCATGATAACTGGCACATAACCATTCCTACATCTTCAGTGACAGCAGTGTCATCCCTCAGCTGCAGTCATAAATCAGAGTTACAGTAGGGGAGTGGACAGTTGGAACTGGTTATGGGGGGGGAAAAAGCTTGTTTTAATGGCAAATGCTTTGGGGCAGTCAGTGCAGATACATCTGTAGAGGCAGTGGTCTCCATGCTATAAAAACAGTTGAGCATTTCTCCATGAGTTAGGGGAAAGAGAAACAGCATTGTAGGGCAATGTGAAAGTAGTCCTCTAAATCAGTGGTTCCCAACCTAGGGTCTGGGACCCCGCAAAGAGGTCCCCCAAATAGCACAGGGGGTCCGAGAGGCTTTGAACATTAGAGCCATTGTGATTAATTTCTACAAATTGTCCCTATTGTAAGGGAAAAAAGCTTATCAAAAGGACAGGACTCCACCAGAATATGTTATTTATGGTGAGAATCTCCCTTAAAGTCCTAAAATCAAGCATGGTTTCAGCACAGGGTGAAGCAGGGGGTCCATGGCAATTTTGGTATATGCATGAAGGGGGTCCCCGAGGAAAAAAGGTTGGGAACCCATGCTCTAAATGTTTCAACATTTTTGGGGGAATCTATGATTTCAAGTTAGCAACTTCTCCCCAAAATCTACACCAGCTAGTGCACATAATTTTCTACCTAGCATGTGTTGGTGTCACCCTCTATGTGCCAACAATGAAAACTACCCATCGAAGCAAGCTTTAGTTCAGTTTCAGTGTTTTCAGGTGTGGTCTTGGAGAGCCTCTGCTCTGCAGGATTTAGGGGTGGGATTTCCAGGGGAGACTCTAAACAGTTAGTACAAAACGTTTGAAAAGGAAAGCTTAGTTATTGGAGGTATAGAAACATTGAAGATATTTTGATTGGTAACAACGCTGGGAAAGACCATTTGCATATTTAGTGACACTTCGATAACGGTAATCTTATCTTGGCTCACTTGCTTAGTGCATATGAGCCATTTCAGAATTGTGGTTGCATTTTATTTTATTTGCAAAAAAGATTAAATGCTAATGAGATTCACAGCATTAATAATTTTTCTACACCTTTATCCAGCAGGGGGAGGAGTCCTTGAGGGTCACTTTGGAGCTGTATATTGCTATACCATATTTTGACTAGAAAAGCCCAAAATGGTCAGTAGATATTTTTGGAGAAAGGAGACATGACAGTATATCCTAAAGTAAGCACTTATTCCTCCAAATGAGAAAGAAGAGGAGTGATCCGGTTAAGCCTGTGCTCTTAGCCACTGCAGAGGGAGAAAGATTAAACTCTCACGGCAGGGAGAGAGCAGGATGCTGCTGAGTGTAACACAGATTACCAGCTGGACAGAGACAGCAGCACACGACAGCTTGGTTGTATTATTTTTTAAAAAGAGACAAATGTGGCCTAATGGACTGTGCTTGCGCTGATTAATGGCAGGCCTACGATTTAAAAGAAATAGAAGAGGGATGGCACTACAGGTTCTCTGCAGTCAACCAACATTCTATGAATAAAAAAGGGTCTGAAACTGTTTGGTAAAGCAAAGATTACTTAAAATCTAAAAAGAAATTGTAAAATTGCAACACAAAAAATGAACACATTTGCAGTTTAAGGCAGTAATTGGCAATACACAAGGCTTTAAGTTGAAAAGTAATTTTCCTGGATTTGGGGAGGGGACACAAATGGGACACTCCCCTCCAGCTGGAAACCCACTGTCCTCTTGTGCAGCACAGTGGCAGCATTTTTTACACTCAACTCATGTGTGCACAAGAGTGTAAAGCAGAACATGTTATTCAGCACGCCAGATTAAAACAAGAATCATTAAAAAAATATGAAAAAAAACTCACTTCATGACGAGGATGTATCCTGCATACATGAGAACCAGTACTAAACTCTCCCACCTGATGGGAAAGAAAAGAAAGAGCATGAGTTCAGGTCAAATTCAGATCCCCTTGCATTTTACACAAGAAAAAAATAAAAAAAAGTGAAGATTTTAGCTCATATTCTAAATGTAGAGCAAGTTATTTGGGAGTATTAAGTGGGGAAAAAAATCTGCAAGCTTAAACAAAAAAAAAACTGATTAAAAAAGGAGAAATTAGACAAATTAGCTTACAGTTTCTTTGCAGCGCAAAACTAACTCAAGCTTAATTAAAATCATACTGGGGTTTTCCCCATACCCTCTTAATTATTAAACATACACCAGGTATTGTCATGGAAGAATAACTTCCATCATTCATATTGTATGGATACTACCTGAAACTCAAACAGACAAGCTTGGTATGACAGGAATGTGATACTATTTTACTTTTCTCCTATTTAAGGTCAAGTGTTTAAATCAATACAAAACCTGGCACTTGCTAGACAAAAATCATTCCGAGTTACTGAGCTAAATAGAGGGGATGTCAAAATATATTGTTTTAGCCAAAAGTCTGCGTTCAACCTTTGCATAGACTTGCCACCCAGCAAAGGAAGTTTGTCATCTCTACAAAATATATGGATTTAAGTTGTGCATTGTACATATTTACAGTAATTTGTGTTACCCATAAATTACGTAAGAATTTAAACGGCTTGGGCTGAAAGTTGGCTGAACGTGGGTTATATTTAGCCAGAGATTTAGCCAGGGCTATATGAGTTCTACGACTCAGCTGCAACATTGAAATAAAGTCTAGTGCTCGGGGGTAAGGGAAAATGGAAATGGAGAGTGAAACTGAGTCAGTTACAGCAACATCCATTTGAAATTGGTTAAAAGATCTCAGAGTGCACCAGAAAAGCAAACAATGAATTTTACAAAGAAAAAAAAAAAATGTTTAAGTTGAAGTTTTTTGCAATAAATGTCTTTTTTTAAATAGTGGACAGAAAGGTAAAAATAACGACTCACTTACCAGACTATTTTCTCATCATAGATGAACTGGAAGACGTGGAAGGTAAAAAAAAAAAAAAAAAAAAAAAAAAAAAAAAAAAAAAAAAAAAAAAAACATTTTAGATGTCTAATAACAGATACATTTACACACACACACCTAGTGTTCATACTTACTGCAATCAAAGCCACAACAGACAGAATGTAGTAGAAGGAATCCCTGAAAACAGCCCACCAGGTCAGCATCACCACCTGAAAGCCCACAGGGAAATAATTTGTTTTCTAAATGCACTCTAGTTTCAAGGAACTTGGTTCATAAAAATATGCAAAAGCATTAAAAAAAAAAATCGGTTTGGTGGCAGAATCACTAAGTAATACAGAAGTGCAACTGTGTTTCCTTTTGTTTGTTTTTTATTAAAATCGTCAAGCCAACAGGATAATGGCTAGTTATAGAAAAAAAAACTAAGTTGGTGTTTAAGGTGGGCTAAAAAATAAGTGGTTACTGTGTTACACCTGATTTCATTGATCAAAAACAGACCCCATGACAACTGGGGAGAGGCTACAGTCATTGTGTATGTGTAATTCTTAATGAGTGATTGGTAAAATGTAGACGTCGCAATTTCATCCTTTGTAAGAGTTGAAAGAAGTAAAACCAGATGCATTGATCAGACATTAGCTTGCGTCTGTTGCTGGCTTGACTGTGCTGAGGTACCCCAGTACAGAACAGCTCTGTCCTGGAACGCACCTTGTACCCACCAGTTGAGGTGTTGGGAGAGAAGATAATCGCTCATCCATGATAAAGGAAAGTCTGCCTCCCCACCACCCCACAACTTAACACAGCCCTGTAGAGCTCCTGCAGCAGCTAGACTGGAAACCAGCAATGCTCCCAGTAGACCTCAAACACACAATAAAATCGAATATAATTTATTAATGTACACTTTATTTTTATAATTCTTATATATTAAACAAGTAGGTTTCTGAGGGGAACCTGTATGAAGTTTGCAAGTTCTCCCCGTGTATAAATGGGTTCTCTGACTTCCTCCCACAGTCCAAAGACATGCGTGTTCAGCTGAGTAAATTCTCGCTAGGAGTGAGTGAGTCCAATTGTGTTGGTTCGGTGATGGTCTAGGAATATCTTCAGCCCCCCCACACCCCTGCATTTAAATAATCGGTTAGCAAGATAAGGAGATACATTATTCAGTTATCACAAGAAAACAGTGTTAAAATAAAAAACTTAAAAGTGAGCACCACCGCTCTGGGCTTCCATACAGTTATATAATGACCCTCAAAAGGCCCTTTATTTTAAAAGGCGGTGTAGTTGCAGAAAGAGGAATACATGTTTATGTGATGATTTTTTTAATAGCTGTAATGAAAAATAAAAGGCAAGCTCATTTTGCTTTGCAGATCAGATTTAGTTTTTTTTATAAAAACACATTTGACATATAACCCAAAAGCCACACAAATTCAAGTGACAGTAACTAAAACATGTAAATATGGAACAGTCAGATTACATGGATTCCTTATGATTGTAAAATCATAGTCCAACAGTACTCGTTTTGAAAATTTGCAGATTAGGGAGCCATCCAAATAAAAATGTTTAGAGTTCACATATTAAAACCACTTTACACTTGGTGCCAGACAGTAACTTTAAGGCAATACTTCAAGACCCTCAACCAAATAAAAAAAATAAATAAATAAATAAAAAAAAAAACTGCACAGTATATACACTGCGAGGCTGACAATGGCTCAGTTAACAATTTAAAAATGGACTAAAGTAAATTTGATGAATCACTGTCAACTTTAAATACTTTTTTTTTTTAAATGCACTCCTTAAAGCAGAGATGCCCAATTCTGCTTTAGAGGTTTATCTGCGTCACCACATCTAATTTAAAGAAAATGGATCTCAAACAGCTTGTAAAGTTCTGCACAAGCCTGTTTAGGACCCATTAATTTGAGTCATGTGTATTAAAGCAGAGACACGTCTGAAACCTGCAGGACAGGATGAATTAAGGATTGAGTCAGACTTACAGGTGCTTGTCATAAATTTAGAATATCATGAAAAAGTTGATTTATTTTTGTAATTCTATTCAAAAAGTGAAACTTGTATGTCCTCAGACATATTTCCATAGTTTATTTCTTTTAATTTTGATAACAGACAACTAATGAAAATCCCAAATTCAATTTCCCAGAAAATTTAATAAATTAGACTGATACAAAAAAAGATTTCTAGAAATGTTGGCCAACTGAAAAGAATGTACATGAAAAGTTTGAGCATGTACAGCACTCAATACTTAGTTGGGGCTCCTTTTGCCTGAATTACTGCAGCAATGCGGCATGGAGTCCATCAGTCTGTGGCGCTGCTCAGGTGTTATGAGAGCGCAGGTCGCTTCGACAGCGGCCTTCAACTCTTCTGCATTGTTGGGTCTGGTGTGTTGCATCTTCCTTTTCACAATACCCCATAGGTTTTCTATGTGGTTAAGATCAGGCAAATTTGCTGGCCAATTAAGAACAGGGATACCATGGTCCTTAAACCAGGTTCTGGTAGCTTTGGCACTGTGTGCAAGTGCTAAGTCCTGTTGGAAAATCAAATCTGCATCTCAATAAAGTTGGTCAGCGGCAGGAAGCATGAAGTGCTCTAAAACTTCCTGGTAGATGGCAGCGTTGACCATGGACCCAAGAAAACACAGTGAACCAACACCAGCAGATGACATGGCACCCCAAACTATCACTGACTGTGGAAGCTTTACACTCAACCTCAAGCAACATGGATTGTGTGCCTCTCCTGTCTTCCTCCAGACTCTGGGACCTTGATTTCCAAAGGACATGCAAAATTTACTTTCAGAGAACATAACTTTGGACCACTCAGAAGTCCAGTCCTTTTTTGTCTTTAGCCCAAGCAAAATGCTTCTGACGCCGTCTCTTGTTGAAGAGTGGCTTGACACAAGGAATGCAACAGCTGAAAACCATGTCTGGCATGCGTCTGAGCATGGTGGTTCCTGAAGCACCGACTCCAGCTGCAGTCCACTCTTTGTGAATCTCCTCCACATTTTTGAATTGGCTTCGTTTCACAATCCTCTCCAGGGTGCGGTTATCCCTATTGCTTGTACACCTTTTTCTACCACATCTTTTCCTTCCCTTTGCCTCTATAAATGTGCTTGGACACAGAGCTCTGAACAGCCAGCCTCTTTAGCAATGACCTTCTGTGTCTTGCCCTCCATGTACAAGGTGTCAATAGTCGTCTTTTGGACAACTGTCAAGTCAGCAGTCTTTCTCATGATGGTGTAGCCAACAGAACTAGGCTGAGAGACCATTTAAAAAGGCCTTTGCATGTGTTTTGAGTTATTTATCTGATTACAGTTTTCCGACAGGACTTGGCACACAATACAAGTTTCCCTTTATGAAAGGAATTACTGAAATAAATCAACTTTTTCATGATATTCTAATTTTATGACCAGCACCTGTACCTGTTACAAAGCGACTTGTATTAAATAAATTAAATTTACATTAAATACAGATTTATGAAAAACAATAATGGTTCTATAACAGAAGTCTAATCAGCTCATGTTTAATTGAGAGTTCAGTTCTACAAAAAAAAAAAAAATGCAGTCCACTCATTTTTTCCACTTCAATCTGGAGCAGAAGTTGAATAAAACTTTCTAATAATTTTCTGTGAACAGATTTCTTGTGCAATCAGTCCCATTACTAATTATTTAGCATTTTGTCTTATCAGCATGTCTTGCATTTCATATCCACGTTTTGTGCTACGTTTACATCTGAGCTTCTTTATTTAATATGCCTTTGTTTCTCCTCAGCAAAAAATTAAAGATAACACTTGTGCCACACGTGAAACTTTGAAGTCTATAAATAAACAAAATTATGCAGACGCAGCAGTAAGTCACTCCTGACTCACACGCACACACGCACCTGTCCTGCAAAGATGCCACAGACACCAATGATGCATAGGATGTTGAAGACTGCTGAGCCAACGATGGTCCCCACCCCCACATCACCATGGGTAATGAAGACACCTGCACACAAGGAGGTAGCCAGTCAGAATGTGTAGTGACAACAACCATCTGGGAATGTCCGTATGTGCATACTGCATGTGTGTATGTTTTGTATTGGTGTGTTACCAATGACGGAAGCAAAAAGCTCTGGTGCAGAACTGCCAGCTGCCATGAAAGTGGCTCCTGCAACATCTTCACTCAGATCTAGTTTCTGCATAAAACAAGGAGGGAAAACAAAGCTGTTTATTGCAAAATATTGAGAACTCTGAAAAACGAAAGACTTAAAACTCTGCAGTACCTCACAGATTTTCTCCAGCGATGTCACAAAGTATTCATCGCATGTTATGGCAAGGGCCAGGAACATGTAGAGAGTCTGAACAGAATGACACATGAGATTGAGTAGAAATTTTGATAGCACCTAAGAGCACTCTACTATTAAAGAAGGATGGATGGAGAAATCAAACTACAGTACACAAAACTGAACCTGCACTAAATTGACATGCAAATGTCACTTCAGTGATGAGCAGTTTGCCCTTAAAGTAGAAAAAAAACAAAAACAACAAGATCTGCATATCCTTGCCGCTATGAGACGGGAAGGCAGGAGGAAGCCTATTTCAGCAGCTGAGTAGAGATCTATAAATTATAAATCAGGCGTGACATCAGTGCCCAGCAACTCTATCAGGCATGCTCTGCTCTATGCTATCCACAGGGGGCAGTGCAGGACTGCAGTTTAAACATATCAAATATCAATCAATGTAATAATGCCATGGGATAGATTCAGTTAATTTGGAGAAATCGCTATTTAAAAGACTAGACTGACAATCAGGTTTCAATGTCCCCAACCTTTGGGTCCTAAGCTGGCACTACATTAGAGGTTGAAAGGAGAAAGGATTCTGTGATGGGAATCACTGCTAAAAGCCTCCATAAAACAGTTTGTTGTTACATATATAAAATGCAAGTTACTCTATTATGAATTATAGGGAGAAAACAAACTCACTAGAAAATGTGTTATAGTTACATTGGTAACCATTTCAAACGGTGTTTTGGTGAGAAATACTGAGATGGCAGCAGATCTAAAATATTTACAGTAAGGCAGCATCCAAGTAAAAATTCAGGTTTTTTGCATGACAGTCAAATTACAAAAGCCTCTGCCTCTTTATGAATATTTAAGGCCAAATAAGCTAACAAATGTGACAAAGTATACATCAAATTTCAATGCCATAATGTAACATGCAAGCTGCAATTTCCAAAAAGAAAGTTAGAAAAATCAAATCACTGTTTACCAATGTGGCCATTTCACTTGCTGCTGTTAGACTGAAACATCTCTGGGTATGTTCTCAGAGATTAAATCTTTCCATTGTTATGCTGATATCAGTTTATACATATCACTGAAACCAAATTAAAGTAATCTGTTAAATAAACTACAGACCTGCCTTGATATCAAAGCCTGGATGAGCAGGAAATGTCTTATTTTAAATCAACAAAAACTGAAATAAATGTTTTTGGTCCTAAACCCAGCAGATACTTAGTGCTCGTACTTGCCCTTTTTTGGATGGCGTCACATTTGTTTCTAGTAGTATGTGAAGAATCTTGGGGTTATATTGAAACCCAGAACTTTGTTCTCCCCCATATTAGGCAGGTATCAAGAATATCTTTCTTTCATGTTAGGAACATAGCCAAGATCAGGAGTATTTTATCTCAAATAATGCTGAAAAACTCACATGCTTTGATTTCTTCCACACTGTGATGCCATTTTAGTAAGTTTTCTAAATACTTTTCTCAAAATCCTTCAATCCTTCAGAGTTCTGACCGGTTCAGCCAAATTCAATACATTTTGCCAGTACCAGCCTCCCTCCACTGGATATGTGTCAAATATAGAATACAATGTAATACAATTTTATTTTATTTCCTTGCACTATTATTATTATTATTATCATTATATTATTATCTATATTACTATCATATCTTAATCCTATTATATTTATAATTTCATTGTTGTAATTGTTGGGTTATTTTTTTTGTCTTTGTTTTACATTGTAAAGCACTATTGGTTGCTTGCGCATGCTTGAGAAAGTGCTTTATAAACAAAGTTTAGTTAGGATAGGCTGAGTTTAAATGAAAATGATCTTGTAGTCTGATAATTACAGAGGCCTCAGCCAGGTTTCTGCAACCACCCAGAGAAAAACCAGTATGTTAAATGGTATGATCAGCACCACTGTGCATGACCTGGAAAACTTGGGTTTTTGCAGCTGTATATCAGCCTTTTCCAGGGAAGGTGTTGCATATTTCACTAACACCAAACCACTATGCATGCATTGCATCATAAAAACCAGACTAAAACTGGCCGACAAATCTTCAACCAAATCAAGACATATGCATTTAGAAAAGGAACAACCACCAAAACCCTGCATTAAAAAAACAGAAATTTAATTTCAATATTAAAGCAATTGATCATTAATTGCTCCAAACAGTGTAAATAAAAAATAAATTTTAAAAAGTGTAGGTGATGAAATATAATTATCCTGCTCACCCAAACATTTCTGAAATTTATTGCTAGAAAATCATAGCAAATGTAATTATATTTAAAATGTAATGCACATCTCTTTTATGCGACACATCTTTAAGTTGTGTATAACAGATTTTAATGGTCATGCATCATCATTTGAACAAGTTCTTACCGCCACAATGTGCAGCATAACGGCTCCACTCTTCCTTTCATTATTGGTGAAAAGGTCATCAGGGAACTCGTGTATTGCTGAGAAGAGAGGAAATGTCACGGTCAACACACATCAGCAGCATGACTGCGAGGTATACATGTACCCTTCCCTCCCCAACAGGACATCACTGGTATCTGTCTTGGAGGCACAGGCCTGAGGTGTCCTGTTGGTTCAGTAAGCTTCTAATGAATGACTGGGGGTTTTTTGCCTCCTACACCACTCTATGCCAGGTTATCTAATACAGCAAAAATGCCTAGTGCACTTAAAAAAATGTCCAATACTGCTAGGAAGGGTCATATTAATATAGCCTGTGATCATTCAAATATATTATCCTGAAATTAAGTTTTAAAAAAAATTTATAAAAAAAAAAATTAAAGACTGGTTTTCCTTAATTGGCACTAAACTGGGTCTCATTTAAAATACCAATCAAGCTGCAGTTTATTGCACTGCAAAGCAACAAATACTTTTTCAATGAAATAGTCATTTCAGCACTCAATCACATGTCACTGATGTAAAAAGGTTCAGCTAAATAAAAAGTCTTAAGTCAGACAGAATTGAAGCAACCAGGCAGAAAAAACACCCATGCTGAGGACTCCGTCATCTAGAGCTCCAGCAGGAATGCAGTGTGATCATGGTACCACCATGCAGCTCATCTCTAAAGGCAAAGCCACTATACAGTGCACCTGGCTGGAGACAGAAGCCTTGAGAGCTAGCATCTGTGTGTGTGTGTGTGTGTGTGTGTGTGTGCGTGCGCGCGCGTGTGTGTGTGTGTGTGTGTGGTGGTGGGGGGGTCTCTGGCCTATACCTCAAGCTGCTGGCTCACAACTTCTCTCCTGTTGTGACAAAACTAACACCTTACTCACATTATGCAAAAAAGTACATCACATGAAAGCTGATATTTCCCCAATTTGCAAGTTCATTTGATATGAAAATTGATGTTTTGTAGTAGCAAAAGGGTAGTACACCCATGTGTTTATCACACCTTCAAATGCATTTAGAATAAAAAAAAAGCTGATGGGTTAATGGTGTCAAAGATTAGCACCTCCACAAGAACAGACGGAGAACTCGTACCAAGACATTCAGTCTCATCTCCAAACATGAAATGAAAATACTTTACAAGTAATGGTGCAGGTGATTAACAGGAAGTGACTGCATGCTGGCACCTGCCATTTCAAACCTTTTTCTTCTTGTCTATATGTCCTCTGAACTCCACTTGCCATCAATGAGCTGTAAACTGATAACAGCATTTCACTTTTGTATTATGTTCTGCTTCTATGCACTTTACAGACGCATCACTTAAGTATCTCCAGGTGCAAAGACTGTGTGAACAGGAAATTTAATCAAATTCTCTGAATTTGAATCTGAAGTTCAGAGGTAACAAACTTTACACTTATGCAGGCATTGCAACAATAGAAATGATGCATGCCAAAATATTTTCAGGAAGAGCCTTTACACCAACTTTGAACAAATCGCTCTCAACAATGAGTCACATTATTTAAGCATTTCTGCATTATATCAGAGAGCATCAATCCCAAAGCCGAAGAGCCTTGAATGGACTCTTTAACAAGATAATCCCACCACAACAAATCCAGCAAGGAATGGCATGAAAATTCAAGTCCATAATTTATATTTCTCAGAAAAAGTCATTTGAAAATCCAGCTCTTAAAAGGAAAATCAACCATCCTGAAATGTAATTCTTTAAAACTGAAAATTGCCAATTTGTACTGGGAGGCCAGAACTAGTTTAAGAGGCCAAGGGTTTACCACTTACACTAAAAAATGAGCTCAGTTTTAGTTTGAGCCTATTTAAGCACCCCTGCCATCTTTTCTGCAAGCACCACAAGGAAAATAAAAAATACACCACCCCCAAAGCAAGATATAACAAAGTCAAAAAAATTGTTAAGAGTTGTACTTTACAAACAACCCCCTACATAAAGCTGTAGTTTAGACATCAAGACTGCATGCTGTATAAACTAAAATAAATCTCCAGCAAAGCGAGCAGCTCCATTAACCATACTTTTGAGTTAATATCAGTGTTAGCACACAGATTATTTTATTATGTTGAGGTTAAGTAGCTTTAATGTTGACCATGTTCATTCAAGCTGAACGTGTTTGCAAGATAACATTTGACAAACAGCTACGGCTGAGGACGGCATTATGTAATGATCACTATTGTGATTGCAATTCATATGGTGAAGCCAGGGGAGGGGTGGGGGGAAGAAGTTCATTTGACAAATTTCAATTCAATCCAAAAGTGAAGACAGAATAAAAATTACAGCAGCCTAGCATGACAATCTCACCATCCCCACACCCTTTTCTCTAAATCTAAAATGGAAAAAAAAAAAAAAAAAACCACAGCACTACTGTCTAAGCCTTCAGAACAATGCTGTTTACAGCATAAAATAAAGGTTTGGGCCTTGTCACATATGGAGTCGTGAAGTGGGACAGTGCTCACCTGAGACTTCTCACTGCATCTGTCTCTACCTCAGCAAGATTTGTTTTTGTGATATTTGTGTGTACTCACAGCTGAGTCAGTGCAGCACAAACTAATCAAATAGTGCACAGGATGTAGCTCAAGATCACCTAATCAACCCATGCATCTTGGATTTCACTCAGTTGGCCAGTATAACATGAGTGGAAGTTTTAAAATCGCCTTATATCCTAATAAAAATTTCTAAATGCAAAACTGACTGCACATGCTAACATTGTGAATGTATCCAATTGGTTGTGGGGACAGACCAATAAAAAGTTAAATTAGCATCATAGACCATCATCTTGGTGTAATGAAAAAAGTTAACACCTGACTGACATTGAAATCGGATAGCACTTCCGTCTGTGTTGGGTGACCTTAGTTCATTTTGTTAGATTTATGTGCTAAAATAAATGCTCCATAAAAAATGGCCTCAAGCAAAGGCAATCAATTATAGGATTTGTCATCTACACCTTTAGATGTGGTTGAAAACAAGCTGCTCCCAACACAGAACGATAAACTCATTCTGATGGCTCATGGCCAAAAGCCCCATAAACACACATTCTAAAGGGTTAAGATTTAGAAATAAAAACGCAGGTATGAAATTTCTGTGGCTTGAGCCTTTTCACCTGGCTTGAGTCCTGAAGGTCTTTTATCAATCAACAATCACAAGTTCATTTTCTATGTAGTCTGTCGCTACCGTATAGAAATCTGTGTGAGAATGGCACCAGCACTGGGACAGAGTGATGACAGGTAGGTAGGTAGGGGTCACCTCAGCCCTGTAAACATTCGACCAGGCGTCTGCAGGGCTAGTTTCCGTCTTCTGGCAACAGAGGTCAAACTAGACATGAACATGCTTCCACAACCAATTCCCACACAAGGACAGAACAGAACATTACACACAGAGTGGGCAGACTGATTGTTTAAGTGATCCATATCAAATGAGGTGCATGGATAGAATTACAAATCTCTCAGTTGAGTCAAGTGTAATTTAGACACCTGCCCCTCAAAAGTCAAATGGAAATGACCACATATGATGCATCCCAGATTTGTTTAACTTACTTTAAAATCAATGATTTATCACAAGAGCAGAGGAAAGTTTTACTGCTTAAGGTGGCAAAAAAATAGTTTGATTGCCCGTTACTTTCCTGGATAAAATCTTTCATTGCTCTTTGCCCATTCACAATACACATCCCAGAATTCATTACATCAGAGTAGAAAACAATCAGAACTAATTATTTCATGAGGTAATATCCAATATACAAATTTGGAACCAGAAATTGAAAAAATTCTGATAAACTTTTTAAATGACTGATGCCACAATTTAAAAAAAAAAAAAAAAAACTGCCACTTAAACTCGTCAGAAAGTTAACAGACACTGCTGGTGCAAAAAAAAAAAAAAAAAACAGCAAAACACACTTCAGACTTTAAAAGTACAAATAAACACTGAACACCCGATTGTGCAGCTTATGCAAGACTTTACTGGCAACACTATTCATCTCCACAGCCCTGTTCTCATTCGAAGCAACATCAATACAAGGAAAACTTAATAGAGAAACCAAGGAGGGGTGTTTAACTGAACTGCAGCTACATTTTATTTTTAAAAGCCATTATTGCCTAAACTAAGGGAAAACAGGAACGGTGCCAACAAGCAAAACAGAACTTTTAGTTCAACATATTCTACTCAAAAGAAAATAAGGACTTAAATAGTCTCTGCCAGCAATCCTTTATAAAATAGTCAACAGTGCAATTATGCATTTATTAAAAATATAAATTAGTTGTTTTATAATTCTGAACTGAAAATTAAAAATTAAAATCAAAAATTAAAAGTCAAATAAATTAAATTAAGTTTATACTTTACTATATTCCTATTTGGAACACTTAAATCCAGTGATACAGCCAGTCAATACATTTGCTTGTGTTAGATGGTACATCTGCTTGTCCACATTCAGTATAAACTCATGTAAAGAGCCATTCTATCTCAATCTTCTCATTTAACAAAAGCATTTTAACAAAAATACCAGTTGTGTTTTTAGTCCTGTCATCTGTTCCTAGAGATGTACTAAAATGTAAAAGACAATTTAGGTATGACTTCCTTTCAAAATCAGTTGCATAATCTCCATAAAGGTGATTGTTGAATAAAATAAATTTACAGTGTAAGCCAGAAATAGCATTAAAAACATGTTCTGAATGATTTGCATTGCTACCTTATAAATCAATTATTGTGACGTGACAACTTCTGGAATGTTATGTCTAATTAATACCTGTGCAGTTTTTCTGAAGCAACCTGTGCTGCGCCAGTGCAGACAAGGATACCCTAAAATAAAAAATAAAAAAGCTCAATGGAATAAGAAAATAAATATGAATGTCACATTAATCACAACACTCTGGCTTGCATTAATAGTGCAAAATTACATCCATTTTAGGCCCTTTTACGTAAAACTTGTCTTACACATTTACACGCTTAGCCTTTACCAGCAGTGTCTTATTACTTGACTTCATTTTATTACTTTGTTCTGCAACTTTGTGGGATTTTATTTTATTTTTTTTACACTGTTAACTTGTGTTTATTTAGCAGCACAGTGGCCTTAGAGCAAAGCGATTTTAATTTTCTGTATGTGCTGACATATGGCAAATTGACAGATTTGACTTAACGACCCGAGCTTATACTTAAAGAAAAAAATAAATGCTACGACAAGTGTGGTAATTTGGCATCTTTACGCCATTTATTATTTATTTTTTTTTACTATTTCAATGAAATGATTGTATAAAAAAATATATACTTTGCACATTAGTCATGGTTAAAACAGCTTAACAATTAAAAGGTTTCATTACTTAAAACACATTCTGTTTTGCAGTCCACGGTCCAAATCTAAAGAAAACTATTGAGGTCACCTGATTAAACTGCCAACCCATTCCACTCGTTAAATGGAGTGGACTGATGAAGCAGCCAACTCAACTTCCTTCGCTGCAACTGTAACACGTTCAGCCTCCCTCCCTGCACTGACAGAAATTTTTAGTCTAAAACTCAGATCCTTTTAAGCTCAATCAGATGTTGCTTAATTAAAATAAAATAAAATAAAAACTCACAATAACATTTATCAATCTTAAAGCCAGGGTGTAGCAGCTATTTTTTACATTATGCCATAGTCTGGCAATATTCCAGATATCATGGAACTGTTACATAATGGCACTATCAGTTGCATCCTGTGGTCTCAGAGAAAGATGACTGTTCTTTCAGGACTTCACAGAGCAGGCGAGATTTCAACCCAGCACTCTTCTAATGTTGGCCAGCCCAAGAAGCTTTACGTTACGCTGCAACCAAGCAAAAATGTCCTCTTTCATAATCCAGTTTGTAACTAATACAGCTAAATGCATCATTCTGAGCGGGTAAAGCATAATAAGTTCAAATATTACACAACCACAGATGATGTGAGCAAGATGTTTTGGCAGAATGCCTGGTGCTACCTTCTGTGACAGCCTGTGTTCTGACCCACAGACCAGTCAGGTCATTAACTGAATAAAATTGACACTCCAATACAGCTGTCCAGAGACTCTTCAGAGGAGAACGATTCCTCTGGGTCATTATTAGACCATTTGATAGTTAGCTTGCTCTAGCACTCAGTGAGCAGCATGACTTGAATGCGACCGACAGCCATTCGTGTAAACATGACATCACGAGTCGACTTATAGGAAGATCTGCTGCTCACACGGAAACAATAAGTTAAAGAGTCCAGAGACTTTAAGCTAAAAACCCTTATCCTCTTGTCAAGTGAGTATTTTCCATATGCTCAAATGTCACATGTACGAGGGCTCTCACATGATCACATAAGCACCTTAACACATGCAATTTCACCTGCATGAACACACTTGCGTACATATTAGTCTTAGCTTTAAGCATGAAATTACCATCAAGGTTTGTGAGATCGTGGGAATCAGGCTGCTGATGGACCAGAGGACTCCTGGTCCAATAACCTAAAGGGAACACTGTTGTAAAATATGCATTCAGCTGTGCACAAGATAAATAGGTAAACTTCTCCCTCAGAGTGAGGCTTGGCACTGTAAAATCTAAATGACCATCTCTTGTAATGTGAAAAAAAAAAGAAAAAAAAAAAAAAAAAAAGGCTTTTAATAAAGTACTACACTGGCCAAAAGCAGCAGGATAAAAATAAAAATAAAAAAAAGGCAGTGCACCTATAGTGCAGTATGAATTGATAAATAAATAGAAGACTGTTTTGTGCAGGTGTCTGTTTTTCCCCCTCTTCACTGCATTGTCCCATCAAAGGGATGAAAGTGAGGAGCAAAGTGGGGTCAGTCTCCATTATGCACAGCAGCATAATCCCACCTTGTGCAAATGGTCCTTCTGGTGTTTCCCCTGGAGCTGACGAATCTGCGTTCTACTGTGGATGGGCTGCTTCCCGTTGGCGGCTTTAACCAATGTGCTGCCACCAAATTTCCAGCTTTGTTCTCCTCCAAAAAACTCAAATCTTGCCTTTTGCTTTACCAACAGCAGACCATTCTACTCACTAATATTTATACAAACTCTGCAGCCTTTACGAGGTTTACTGATCTTAAGTTATCTACAGCAGAACCCACATAGGGAAGGGATACATGTGATAATGCATTCCAATAATGTAGCAGTTCTGCACCCCCAAGTACAGCCGGCAAAAAGCCATAAAAGATTTGAATTCTGAAAACTTGAATTCTGAAATAAGCCATTAGTCTTGAGACTGACTGCATGTTGCCTACTAAAAATAAAATAGTGCATTTTATTTAATCATGGGATTGCTACAGGGAAGCTTCTCATGAAATGTGGCACAAGCTCTGCATGTGATGATTTTACTCAATGCGAAGGTTGAGTCAGAAACTTAATACTTAGTTCTTTGAAGGGAAAAAAAGTTTTATCCCAGAGATACTAGTACCCAACTCAGACCTACTTTAAGCCAACACCAAACCCTTTATTATTGTTCCATTATTGTATTGAGCTCTGTGTGGGCAGGGTTGTCTTAGCAAGACGGCTAGTCAGTGTTGAAGTTTTTTGGTTTTTTTTTTTTTTTTTGCAACACACTGAACAATGGAGGACGTCAAGCTCGTGATTTACGTGCTGCTTGTTTTAATGTTTAGAATAGTAAAAAGAGTTTAAGCAAAGCCAGAGAATAATATTAGGGAGAAGCAACAGCGAGTTTGGGAAGCTAACCAGTTATCCATAGTTGTGGCGTCAGGATTTTCCAGATATCAGGGGTCAGGAGTCGCTCTCATGGTGTCAAATTCTGGCCAATAGTGGCTTGCTATTCCCACGTCACGATTTTTAGCCCGGCTTCGCACCTTCAGAATCCCAACAGAATAGGAGGTAAAACATGTTGTGTACGTATCCCAGGAAAACCCTGATGAGGGAGGGGTGACGCCGGGCTGGGCTAAGTACGTACTTGTGGGAAAGGGCCAAAAGTTCAAGTATTGTATTAAACACAGTTTTTGATTTTAATTTCAAAATTAAAGTGTTAATTCAATTTTTTTATTTTATGCTAAACTTTGCAAGTCTTATTGGGTTTCTTTTCAGTTATTTTTACTTTTTGCCACCTGATAAACTGTGAATGAGAGCGGCTTCATAAGATGCGTTTCTTTTTACCCAATCACTTGTTTTTTTCTGTCCTTTTATTAAAAACCCACATAAGATCTTGCATCTCAGCTTTGCAAAACATGCATGACATCCCACTGACAGGTCTGTAGAAGCATGCCCCTATAATAAAAATCGAGCACGAAATAGTTTGTGTAGCACCTTGTGTTTTCCAGAAGTCATTACTGAATCGCCCATAAAGAGAACCACTTATTGTAAAAGGCTGCCTTAGAAGCACAATTCTCAGGACAAGCAAAAAAAACATTAGCACCCCCAGGAACCCAGAAAAAAAGGGATCCCTTGCTGATTACAGAAATAATAATGAGGAAAAGTCTGAGAGCAAAGAAGGCTGAAAGTAATCTTTGCAGCCCACAAAGAGACACCCAATTAAACCAAGTTTCAGATATTGTAAAGCCTGGATCCATTCTCTCCTGAGACAAAAACCAACACTTATCCACTGCTGGCTTATAAGCACCAGTCCAAAAAACAACAATGATACAACACCCCCCCACCCCCACAGTTAAATAACCCGAAGTCATGAGGCATAATGAGAGCTGGTTGAATTCTCTAAATGCTAAAAAGCTTTAATGTTTCCTTTATCTCCAACATGAGAAACACTGGACCATCCTTCATTAGGAGGAGATAATCCCATTGCACAAGTCTTAAAGCTCCAGCGTTCAAAGCAATGGTTGATTATTTTTGTGCCAATTGACATTCAAGCAGATAAATGAGGCCACGGAGGTAAACAATCAGCCAGTGACAATTTCACTTTGACTTTAGAGACGATCAGCCTTGATAATTATTGTAATACATTAACATATGCTTTATCAATCAGTGTGATAAGATATTAAAAGGGGATTTTTCAGAACATTTTCTGTGAACTGTAGTTTAACTATGGCAAACAAATCTAAACTTTGACATATTTTAAGTAATCTTCATCTTATAAATTACCTCCTTTCCTTTTCTGGATTTCATTGGTATTTTCCATCAAGCTGAGGTGTGGGAAATTCTACCATTTGACATTCAACCCTACCAAAGACCAAGATTTACTGATTACAATTATTCAGCCAAATCTTTAATAGCTGGTTAGCTGAATGTTTGATCTCATAAGAGTCACACAGTTTGCAAGTGATGATTTAGCCATGTGACTACTTTCCATAGAGGTGGGCATTCAGTTAAAATACTTTGCTAAAGACCTGGAGGTAGCTTTGATGCTCATGAGTCACATGCAGAATGTGGTGCACTATTGCGTGGCAAAATGCCACAGAGCAGCTTGACGAAGCATATCACTTGGGAGAAATGTTTTGTTGACTAAAAAAGGTTGAATTGTTGAGAAACAGCAAACAGCATTGTGCAAAATTAGCACACCATACCAGTAAAAGGCCAACTGGAAATCTTGCATTTGTTGAACTGATGTAGAAGCATTGCTGAACAGCTACCTCAGTACCGCACAACTGTTGTGTGGACCAGCCCACAATGGGCAAAAGTCAGAGCAGCCTGTCATCTCAGGTGGTCTTAAGTCTGACCGCTATGACAGGATTATTCACAAGACTCATAGAAAAGAAAAAAAAAATATGATCAGCTTACACCAACACAGAGCAGTGGCAGAAGAAGAGACTGATGAGAAATGCATGGAATGTTAATTCCAGTCTGGTGTCTCCATTACAAAAGCATTTCAATCAGGGGGGTTTAAAAAAATAAATAAATAAAAAATTTCCAATTTTACAGTTTAAGAACTTTTGCATCAATGGTGCAAAAATGTTTGTTTGTTTCCTCATACAGCCGGCAACAATGAGGATTTTATAAATCCCTTAGGGATTCTGCCCAATGTGACCAGTAATGAGATAATAGTCTGTTAGTCCTCACTGAGTCAGTAAACCTAACACTTTACTTACTAATTGTTTATGCCCTGTAAAAATGTTTATCATTTTCAGGGATTAATTCAACCTAAAATATAAGAGAAAAAAATAGCATGTTGTCATGGAAATATGACATTATACAAGCATATGTAAAATGCAAATAAAGTGGCCAAATGGGACTCAACTTCCAGCCCTGGCAGCTTCGTTGCCATTCTCTTCCCACTGAGTCATGCAAGGTCACACAAAGCTCATGTGAGTCAGTGTTTGAGAAAAACAAGACAAGTCAGAGTGAAGCTATTCAAATGGCGTGGAAATAAATATAAAATCAGTTGCAGAAAGCAACATAACTTGGCATCAGCAAAGTGCTTGTGTGCCATTTAAAATCAACAATTTCATAGAAAGAACCCGATTTGTAGCCCAGAGATGTCAGTATGAAGTTAAACAGAATTCCGATTCATTTAGACATATTAAAAGATGCTGTAATAAATACCTAAACTTTTTTCCCCTACTACTTAATGCATTTTATCCTTTTCCTTGAAGGCTACAAAATAGATCTAAATTGCAGCCAATTGTATATCTTTACATGCATCTCTAGACTCCAAATTAGCTCAAGAATTACTTGAGGATCTTGAGTTACAGCAATCAAAAAAAAAATTGCTGCCAATAGTTTGATTTCAGAGACAGTTTTACCTCCTTTTGGAGCCATTTTAACTACTTTGTGTCATTTTACTTTACACCAGATCTAAGTGATTAGTGAAGAGATTAAAGATTATATATTAAAGTTCTACTTCTTTACAGTTTTATGGTCAACTCAACATTTATTGAAAGTAATGGGCAAGGACATTACAGATTCCTGAACTGCAACCCCTAACTTTGTAAGGAAACTTATGTTTGATGTGAAATATTGTTAAATAGGAAAAAGAGGAAACATACCTGGCTCTGAGCAGTTCTTTGGCTCAGTTTCATTTTCCCATACTGAAGCCATTAGTCGTCTTCCCCAGTGCTCAAGGTCCGGATGTCCCTCCACAATCATCCCGTGCCCTGAAACAGAATATAAACAGTTCTGGTTAACAGTGACCACAGCCTCCGTAGTCAAGTTGTAGCCAAGCACCGCAGCATGCTGGAGGCTAATGCACCTGCAACAATCCCTTTAAGAAAATCTTTTTTTTTTTCTTTTTTTTTTTTTTTATAAAAAGGAAAAGCTTGAAACTCCATTTTGCATTCTAAACTAACATGGCCGCTGCTGCACAGAACATGTTTCATGACCTCAAGCATCCATGATCACGCTCATTAATCCAAACAAGGTTTGCTTTTCTTTAATCCCTTAAAAGTTCTCATTTATGTAGATGTGACATTTTCATCCAGCGGCAGCAATAACGTCAAAATGCAGCTGTGCCATTATGTTTTGGGGGTGGGAGTTTCATTTTTTATTAAACTCCTCTTAAGCCTCTAATGAGGACATGGGGGAAGCAGTCTCAAATCTATTAAGTTTTAAAGTGCTGCTCTGTTTTTATGATTTTACATGAGATTTTCAGGGGGGGAAAAAGAAAAAAGAAAAGAAAACTTCCCATACAAAAGAAAAAGATGGATTGAGGAACAGGATGATGAATCAACGCGGCTGTATGCACAGTTATGAGTTGCTCACTAGAGAATACCCTAAGGACTAACTGTGTTTAATTCACAAACAGCTCATTTATAAGTAGTTTTCCCCTCTGTCTGGCTTAAATTTAAAGATTATACAATTGTGAAAGACTATGCAGCAGTAGACACATGGTATCTGAATGCCTCCCTGTATATGTGAATTTCTACTTGTCAGTGTCTGCAACCAACCTCCCTCACCATCTCATTGATGGGAACAAGTCTGTCCCCAAATGCCTTAAGCTGTGCTGCAAGCCTATTTGAAAATTTTAAACTAAATCACTGCATCCAAGATTTTAAGAAATAGTTTTCCCTGTAAATGATGCATTAAACAGATGTAAACTGGCTATGGTCAAAAGCAAACGAAAACCCTGCATTGCACTGTTCAGAACAAGCTGTAAAACACGAGCGGAGGTCAGGATTTTAGTTTTCTGTTAAAACTAAAAAGCAGTGAGTGTCTGTCTAATCCATGATTTCCCAAATATGAACTGAAATGCCCATTACAGGATGCCCTTACCATAACTGTAATATCTCCAATTCCACTTTCATCGTATCCAGTCATCTTCCTTCTTACAACAGTTGTCATTTTATAGGATGACTGCATTAATGCAGACCACTCTGCTGGGCTGTAATGCAGCTCAACAATAGAAAGGTCAGAAAACTGCATATGTGCATACAGATGTGTTCAACAGACGGAGTGGCACAGAGGGGAGGTAATGTTGGAAGCTGGACCAGTAGCCTACTGAAGATATTTATCCAAGCTACAAAGTTGGTGGGCATTACCCACATAAATCACTCAGGACTGTGACAACTGCAATATAAAACATATTGGTGAACCTTTGGAATCTGTTGGTCGGCCAGCATTAGTAGAAACAAATGGTAATACTGTGGGCCTCTGACATGCAGTTTAAATTGTGTAGATGGAGAAAAGGACATCTGGATGCCCATTGCAAACTCAAATTGGTAAAATGGGCTAATGAGTCAACAGACCCTGATAGATCTAGGATCTAGTCATTGTTTTAAAAACTTCAAACATTTTCAGACATTGTGCAGTTTGTAAAATTGGTACTACATTTAAACAGTTATAACTTTCGGGCAGGGGGCAGGCTGTCATGTTTAGTTTCTATTGGAATGAATATACTTAGCAACGGCTGTTTGTCCCCTAGGGTCAGTAAACAAAGCTGGAAATGGCTTGAGTGGGCTGGCTTATTTGAGAACATTTCCACTAGCAAATAAGATGCCAAATTCACATTAAAAAAAAAAAAAAAAAGTTGTGGCATTATGTTCATGATACCTTTCTAGTTCCTCAGATTGTACAGCCAATGTTGAGCTCAGATTTTTGGTCTAAAATTTTAGACCAACATTGTGAGCCTTTAAAGTGTAGGACAGAAAAAGGAAAATTATGTGGAGCACAAGTTGTGAATTTATAACATCAAATCAGGATTATTTCAGTCCTGAACCTTAAATTTATTAAATTACACAAGATCTGAAAGTCAGGACAGTCACTACTTGCCCCAGATTGTATTTTCAGCATACCAACAGAAATGTTTTCATGTAACGCCTTTCATTGCAGAAAAGTTGAACAGCCTGAAGATCAGCAGGCATTGGATAAACAGATTATACACTAGGCAACCTCAGCTGTTTCCCACAGCTCTTCCATCCCAAAGACCAAACCCTCCAGCCATTGCTTCAACCTGCTCTCACTAACCAATTCAATTTCGCTCCTCGACTGCCTCTGGCCTAGCCCTTTACTTTGTGAGCATTGCTGGAATGAGATTAAATGCCATCTAATGTGATATCCAGAGATCATTGGGACCAATTTGTAAGATCCAAACAGGTGCACAACACATGTCAATACTGTTAAGACATACAGAAGTGTTTTAATTTAGGAGGATTGTCCATCTAAATGCAATTTGTGCTGCCAGTTACACTTGAAGCAACAACTACAATAGTTCGGTTTTACAGAGCCCGATACTTCCCAGAAGGCTAAAACAACATGAAGAAAAATGCATGCATGAGCTGTTCAGCATGCCGTAGTCTCACTACCACACATTTAACAATGTCATTCTGTCAGCACCTCTGGGCAGGCTCTGGGGGGTAAAACAAGGGCTGTGGTCAGTTGCAAAACTCCTGTGGGTTCATGCTGGAGCTGCTTTAGTCCTCCAGCTCAGCTCATTTGTTTTCATTGTGTCCAAATGCTCATTTTGGCACTGTGCTGACCTTTAAAGTTTCACATTATCCCTGGTTAGTCTTTAAGCAAGAACAGCAGAATTCTTAGATTTTGAGGATTTTGATGCCCATTGACTCCCCCCCCCCCCCCCAAATTGTTTGCATTTTAAAACACATTGAAACACTTTTAAAACGCTTTTCTTATCGTTTTAAAAAGCCACCCCTCTGCCAACTAAATATTTATACAAAAGAATTTTTCCTGATTTACACATACAGATTTAATACTTGAGCTGGGACAATTTGGTCGATTTATAATTATTTAGAAAAAAAAATCTAAAACAAGCTCCAAGAACATTCAAGTGTTCCCCATACAAGTTTATACATTAAGCCAGTAACTGCATTTTTTTTAAGAAAAAAAAAGTTTACATTTGGAACCTTTATGCAAAGCAAGGTTAACTTATCCACTGAACTGGCATCATTCATCCAGAGATCACACTAGAGGGCGAAATACAGGTGGTTAAACTTTTTTGTACTCTAGTGCATTATGTCTAAAACCTAGTCATAGATCTAAAGTATAAAATAAAGCTTAAACTATTAAGGAAACTAGTATAGGCAAAAAGCAACTCAGGAAGGCCAAATGGATTCCATCTTAAGAGACAAGGTCCCACTTGGTCATAATTTTGTGTTAGGGACATCCTAAAAATGAATAAAAATAAATATTTTAGTGCCATTTATAGACTGAAGAATAAACAAGTTGAAGACCTTTACCCACTTGTGTCCCCTGATGTCCAGGAATTCCCTAAAACAAACTTTTATAAGTGATTAAACAGGAAACCAAGGATTTAAAAAAAAAGAAAAAAAAAAAAAAAGATGCATATCACTCAGGGCAAAATGATGGGTTGATAGGACTAATTGGGTCTGTTAAGCCAGAGTCTGATTTTAACCATGATTCCTCCGTTGTAATGCAAGTTTATAATCACCATGACACCAACTTTCTAAAGTTATCCCAGGAATGGGTTGTATAATCACATTTAACTACATATTTTCTGCTAACAGAAACAAAGTGACTTTACTTTATCAGCTGAGTGTGAGGAATTCCCATAGGTTGTACCCAAAGACCTGTTTGGGTATGGCCATTTGTCCTCCCGTTTTTGTTTGAGAAATGCATGTCAACCTGAAATTTAATACAAAAATTAATTAATTTTAAATTTTAAAAATCTTGGAATACATGATAAAAAAAATAAATAAATAAAAGTGTGGGAACCATGCCTTTAGCTGACTATACTGAGCAGCAGTATAGTAATATCATCCTCCAGCTTTGTTCGACCAGCAGAGAAGGGATAAAGACCAAGGACAACCATCCATCAATCTGCTGTAAACAAGCTCGTCTCCTCTTTGTCAAACTGGAGCACTCTGCACACACATTGCTATCAAAGTCAGCCTCCTGCAGCGACCTGGCAGAACCCAGTTCTGCCCTGCTTCTCAAAAAAACACCTGTTCTAGCCTCCCATGTGGAGATTCGTCACGTGAAACATGCACGCAGCTCGAGCAGCATTCGTGACAGCATGTTGCGCCCCACCCCTCTTCATGGAAATGTAACCCAGAGGTAATACATCGCATCCCATCCATCTGGACCGCTCAGCACATCATTTCCCTCCCACCCACCTCCCATGCTGCTATCAATCAAAAAAAGGTGGCAAGCACGAGGCATGAGGTTTTAGTGCGACATGACAAATGCACGCTGTGGTGGCTGAGAAACGAAGCCCTGGCCATTTAGTTAACGCTTTGATTTTGCTCAGATTTTGGTCTTATGGTTCAGAGGGGATTTCAGTCCCCCCACTCTCTCTCTCAAGAATGTCACCTTGAAATGCCACCATGCAGCAGCTGGTCAAACAGGCTGAAATTCACGAACACCTTATGTCACATGACACCCTGTGCCAACTTGATTAAATGCGGGGGGGAAGACAAGCCTTTTTACTGAGTGACCAAGGCTGATGTAGAGGGGGCTTTACTTCAGCTCCCAGACCATGCCTTTTGAGTTAAGCAATTTGCAGTCAATTGTACAATATCATTTCTAAATAATCTTTTAAACCTCTTGTTTTAATGTAATTTTTTTTTAAACAATAAATCAGTTAGAGATCTGCAGGCAGGTAGTTTGTGGTGGATGTGCAGGGCTGTTTAGCCTGGGGGTCTCAACACTTGCAGAAGCACTATAAGTTCCTGTTCCTCTGTACGGGGGGGCTATAGTTAACCTTTGATCCCAGGGCTGTCAGATATTCTTCACCAGCAAAATGTCAAGGTTGCCCATTAAGTTACGTAACTGCGTGAGTAAGGCTGTGTGGGATGCTCTGGTGTCCGTGTTTGCACGTGCCCGCCATAAGAGTTTTCACATTTGTACACGGGGAGGGCACGAGCAAACAACTCGGACATTAGCGTCCCTATACTGCAACATGCAGCCGCCCCCTCTCAAAAAAAAAATTTTAAAAAATGAAAAAAAATTACTCCCCTCCCTCCAAGTGATCATTGGTGGCCTCTGCGTAAAAATCGGCATCCCTCGATCGCCATGCGGAAGCAGGGAGCGTGATTATCTTCGTGAAGCAGTGTGTGCTTTAGTGTGTGAGCGCGCGTGCGTGTGTAGCCCCGGGCCAGCCGCGATGATGCCAGCATTAAGCACGATCTTGAGGCTGTCGTGGGTCGTTATCTACGACGTGCCTGGCGAAAAAACTGTTGAAACTAACGCAATAAAAAGATGTCACGATCAAAAAAAACCAAATTGACATCCAGCTCATTTGGTTACCTGATGTTCCCGTGCGTGTAAAGCACGCGGTGTATGTGCCATAATTACAAGCCTGGCTCTCAATTTAAAAACGTGCCGCTGCCACGACGCGCACACTGCGGTATACAGGCTTTCACAGATTTAAATTAAAAAAAAAATAAATAAAAAATCTGTGACCCAACATGTGTCGATGACTTTACGCAGAGTGCAGTGGAACCAGAAATCCACATTTACTTAAAAGCAAACTACTATGAGAGGGAAAAAAATAACATTAATGGCATGAATGTGTCTGGACAGAGAAAACAGACCCGCTTCTTTCTGAAAATGTTAATGTTTTCTACCTTTGCCCTTGGTATCAATGCCTGATGTTTAGTTTCTGTGATCGAAGTGAGATTGTTCAGTGATGACAACGTGTGTGCATGATTACACTGCAGATGTCGCATCTGCTCCGTCCTTAGCTCCCCGTACCCCAGTGGACCCCCCCAGCACACACACACTCACCTGTCTTCGTTAACAGCGCCGACATGCTCCATGCCACGAAGAGAACACTGCAGATAAAGCACACCTGGACGAATAGCATCTCCCTCCTCTTGCGAACTTTAAATATCTTCGCCATTATCGTCTTTTTGGACGGACTCACTGCATCGTTATCGTCCCGCTCCATGCTTTGCAGCTTGCTCGGCCGGCGGCCACTTTTTTTGCGTCCTTGAGAGCCGTAGAAACTGCCGCCCCGCTTGCCTCTTTACACGGAGCACAATCGGGATGTGGTCCTCATTTCAAGCCGTCCAGTGCGCAGATGGAGAGTAGTGAAGCGGACAGTTTCCCCCCTTTCTTGTCTCCGCCGCTGGGAGGATGCCTTTTAGCTGCTGGGACTGGGTGAACAGCGGACAATGACACGGCAGTCAAATTCCGATATAGGTGTCCAAATTAATTCAGCGACGCTCCTGAATTCGGATGTTGCCAGATGCCAAGTATTGGACGGGATTTAATTGCAGCATGCATCCTGTCCCAACATGCATCCCCATATAGCCTATCAGCTGCACTATTCTTCATCCGTGGTGGAGTTTCTGTTTAGCATAAGATGCGTCAGTGTCCAATAACAAACCCGAAATCGCTCAGCTGCGCCGTATCGCAAATCCTACGCACCTGCGCCTGTTAAGTGAAACCAATCTGCGCTCATCAAGGTTAATTGTTAAATTTGGACAGCAGTCGTGTTGTTCGACTCGCTTGAGCACCTCCCACTCCACATGAATTCCTGCCCAGTGCGGAGCAGCCGTGGTGGTGATGAGGGCGGACTATCAGCTGCGCCTTTTACTACCCCCCTCCAACCCACATCTAATATGAGACCGAGCTCCTTTAACTTTCCTGACAACTGTGTGCGCAAACAGCCTGTGAAAAATCTTCATTTTATCTCTCCAGTCTGAAAGCACCTTGCAGACCCCACATCGATTATCCTGGACCCTGCATGGAACCCTACTATATATTCGGCATTATTTACGTGTCGCGTTGAAATTGGCTGTATTCTCTTACAAAGAGGTTACCCCTTTCGTGTTAC
>JBAMHW010000025.1:18334941-18346401 GCA_037177495.1 Rhadinocentrus ornatus
CCCCAAAAAAAAAAGACAGCCCATATCCTTGCTGTGTTATAAAACCAAATCCAAAATCTTTCTGGGTCCTGAGCACATCCCCTTTTATTAACTGGCCTATATTCTAGTCACCTGCCACCTTAATATTGATATCATGCTGAATAATTGAGTTTATAGATCCTCCAACTCAAAGGCATCAATGTTTTATTTTCTCCTCAAATCTAAATAATGACCTAAAGAATTTGTTTGTTTGGGTTTTTTGTGCCAAGAGTATAATGGCTACACAAACTCACTTCACACAATCAGGGCTCTTGGATAGCAGAAATTAATATTGTAATGGGGACTTTTCTGTCATGTAGTCCATTAAATGTAAGTGAAATATGCTCTGCATTGAGTGAAAGATCATAATGAAGCAATCAGGTAAATGTAAAAGTATGTAGGCATTTTAAATTATTCATTTGTCAAATATTTTGGATAATGCTAAGTCAAATTGGTTTCAGCACACCTCTAGTGTTTGATAGTTGGCAGCGTTGCAAGTGTGTCACCAATCCACAGGCCAGCTGAACACTCTGCAGTCTACTTGGCTCTATGCAAATGGTGTTCACTGTCCTTACCTGGAGCTGTCACTGCTACATGACAGGAAATAATACAGGCAGTTATTTTTAGAATTCCAAAGTGAAGGCAAAGATCAATATGTAATCTAATGTTGGGTTTAAGATGGAGCACCATATCAGTCTCAAGCATTGTCCGTTAATGCCCATCCATTTTTGCCTCCCTCAACTCATGGACCAATGAGATTTAAAGTTACATTTGTTCAAAAGCTTACACTTTCACAACTGCATTCAGCTTTGCATAATTATTGGTTGGAGAACCTCTCAAGACCCCCACTGTTATTAGTAAAACACATCTGCTTTAATGATCAAGTCACCTCAGACTAGTAAACTTTTTAATTTGAATGTAATGGTGATTATATTTATATGCTGATAGGAGAGTCATCCTCTCTACACTGCAAGAAAATGTCAAGTTATTCCCCAAACAGTTGAGCTGCGACACCATCTTGTAATTTTAAAACCAGTGTTGGAAGACATATGAAGCTGCAGAGCACTGGCTGCTCCTGCTGCCTCCAGGCCTGCTGTAGGTCACCTTTTCGGCCAAGACAGACAAGAAAGTTGCTGCACCCTCACAGGTTGATGTAGCTGAAACAGTATGTTAACATTGTAGCATGCTGCTCCCCAATTAGGCAAAAAAAAACACAGCATTTAAGGGTCAAAACTCCTCACAATCTCCTGCAGACCAAGGTTATGTAATATCAGGACTGTCCCTGTCATTACAGATTGAGGCAGGCCTCCAAAATCATTAACCGTTATTTCCAAGAAGTATCCAAGACACTGTGTGAGGAGTGTACATGGAAGACGTTGCAGGTCATTAGTCTGGGTTTTTCTGAATCTGAAGCCAAAGATTGGGTCTTCCGCAAACACACATACACATCAACATGTGTGAGTCATGGCCATGCCAAGGGATTAGTCTCTTCCAGTCCCCAGCCTACATAGCAGGCAGGCAATTGGGGAGCAGGGCCAGGGCCTGCTTACAGAGATTTAGCCACTGCTTTACACTTCCTGCCTTGTTCGAACTTACATGGTCTTCTTTGCCTTCCGCAGTCCAGTGCAACTGCATTTTTGGTACAAAGATAATAAGGAGTGTATTAGTGAAGGCAGATGTTACAGAGAGCAGTCGGACTGATGGTAACGCGTTGTTTGATATAAATTGCAGATGTATCATATCGTTGCATTGAAGATCACAAATGACTTGATGTCAAGTGCTTTAACAATGACTGTTACTCAACAACTGCCATTTGACTCAACTCCACTCACTTCAGCTTCCAACTATACACTATTGCTGTAAGGATTCATAAAATCTCATCTTAATAGGTGATGCATCAAAACCAAGGCACAGTTTACACAATGTTTCTGTAATCATGAAGATAATTAGTCAATTTAATAATAATTTTGCAAGTTTATGAATGGATTGTTAAAAGTTGTCAAAAAAAGTTTTAGTCAATTAAAAAAAGAAACTTAAAAGAATTATTCCTAGTAACAAAATATGGAGTTTAAAATTCAAGTTTCATTATGTTATACACAACATAATGCCAGTCTATATATATATATATATGTATATGTATATGTATATGTATGTATATATGTGGGTGTTTACAGGAGAAAATCAAGACATTCAGAAAACAAAATCATGAAAATAATTGCAGATTTATAACCTTTGAGTCAAATAATTCTAAGCAAATGTAGTGCATAACTGGCCATTTTGAACAACACAAACATCAAATGTAATTAAGTTGGAAAAAATGTGATTGTTGTAGCATTACAGCTACCTTTTGCCATTATAAGAAAGTTTGAAACCACTAGTGAGACTGGTTATTTAACAATATCTAATGTGAATCATCTGAACCCATTTATCAATAAATACATACCACCTCTCCCCATATGACTGTGGTAATCAAAGAGTGCAGGGAAAGTCACGTGAATCTATTTTCAACCCACTAATCACTGTTCTTTCTATACACTATAGTCATTACTGTATTCAGCAGGTGCAAAAGTCTTGAGCCACGCCTCAATTTCTTACATATTGTCAGAATAATCTGAAAAACTGTAGCATATTAAAGAATAGCACAGTATATAATGCGATTATAAGGCTTGTTTGTAAGTTCACTGCCTTTTCTCAGTCAAAATGATTGCATGCTGCTTAAATAATGTTGAGGTCCGAGTCCTGCAGAGGATTCATCACTCAATAAGACCTGTTGCCACTGATTTTCCGTCCAGTTCTTATGTCATTTGCAAACCTTGTCCCTTCCTCCATGATTTTCCTTTATTAAGAATGGCTTTTTGAAAGCCATCTTTCCATGGAGACCATTTCTGATGAGGCTTCAGTGAACAGTAGATGGATCAACTTAATGTCCAGATTAATCTTTCAGGTCCTGTGTCAGGTATTTCCTGAATTTTTTCCTAATTTTAATGACATCACTTCTAGATACAGTTCATCTGCTGTAGAGAGCTTGTTGTTTTCACTACTTTTCTCCTCTTGTCCAATTTCCTCATATGTTTTAAGCACACTGTCAGACTGTGTTTTCTTTAGTATTTTAATATAGATACATACATACTTTGAATGACTCTCTCCTCGTGCACAAGTTTTAATAAACCTAAATGGACTTTTCATCTGGATCATTGTTGGAAGTTATTATTTCTTTTTTCCACCACAATACTTTCAGAGTATTTGCACAGTGGCTACACTCTGCTAAGATAACCACCAACACATGCAATAATGCACTGTTGGCATTATAACTACTGCAATATTTTACTAAAGTTTTATTGAAGCAAGCAGACAGATGTCAGATGCCTGCCAACCACTGCCAGTCCCACTTTGGCTTATGGAGAGTAAGAGTACAGTACAAGGCTGATATTCTTGTATACAAACAAGAAATGCTCTGGAAACATGTTAATTTTACTCCTTGCAAAAAGCGTCTCAGCCGACTGCAGGAAAAATAAAATATTCATCGTGAGCATTAGACGGGACCACCACAGGTTTATTTGTATGCCTGCTCGGGTTAAAAGAATAAACAGGGCAGAATCGAGCAACAGAGGGTTTTATCTGTGTATTCTGGAAGTTGCAGTCATCTCTTCTGCTCTCTTCATCTACCGGGACATGAAAACTCACTCATACAGCTTTTGACAACATAAGGCATCAGAGTCGATCGGAGACACATGCTGCTTTTTTAATGTAGGCAATAGTGTAAATGTAGGTTTATGCTCCAGAAAGCAGTAAAGTGATCATTTATGTGTGCTTCATGAATACTAAGGAAAATGTTTTGCTTTAGCTCTTAAAAAATCAGTTGCATAACACATAGTAGGTGGTAAAGTGGAATACAGTAGGTGGCTTCTGACTTATTCATAATAGAAAAGAAAAAAAAATCAGCCATTCACCATTTGGTACAAATTTAATAGGGCCATGAGATGAATATATTATCATCGATTGTTCCTCAGTCCTATTCATATATTGATACTGCTTTAGGAGAATTTATGGAGTTTTGTTTTAGATGGGGGCAGAAGATATATGTTCACCTGTGTAGTGATGTCAAAGGCACCTTCATCGTCCAAGGAAGATCATGAGATGCTACTAAGGACTCCAGAAAACCTTGTGAGGTCACTTTGGGTTTAAACTAAGTTCAAGAGCAGACTGTCATTACCACAGGGTATTCATGTTCCTTTGTCCATCCCTTTTGCATTACCAGTGTTATATAACATTAAACATGCTTTCATTACTGTAGAGAAAAAAGCTGAGAGTTTATATTAATAAAACATTTTTCTTGGTAGTTTTATGTTCCTTACTTCACAAGTTGCATCATTTAAAATTTTATTCAACAAAATGTTTACTTCATTTTTTTTCTACTAAGGTAAAACCAGCTATTTTCTTATCAAAACAGCAGCGTTATTACTTTTTCCATCAATTCAACTTTTTTTGATGAAGCATGAGCATCAAAGATGCGTAAAATTAAATAAAAATATGTGACAATTCAGCAGACAGTTGCCATAAAATAGGAAAAGCGCTGGTTATATCTGAGAGACTTAACCTTTTGTAATGAGCTGCACATAAATAACTTCATTATTCTTTTGTCTGCTGGGCAGAAAAGGATGGGTAGGCAGGCAAAGAGCAACCTTTTCCCCTTGCAAAGTAGAGTGCAGAGTCCCATTCAGACTGACCACAGTGGTTATGCCAGCAGAAACATGCAGCCCATTCATTCTGGTAAGATAGCATCAGAGCTGCAGAGACAGGCTGCTAAGTCTATATTACTGCAGGAAGCAGTGCTTTGAAACAGAGGACAAGTGAGGGTGAGTTCTTTGAGAGTATTCACTTGAAACTAGGGTTGGATGGGGGATGCAATGAAATCTGCGAGCCAGTAGATTTCCCTGCTGTGCAATTTCATCACACTGCACACCTCGATACTGGACACAAAAGTTATAGGCACTGTGTGTGGGAAGACATTGAGTAGGAGTTGTTAATGTCATAATCTAATTATTCATAAGTCGGCATGAGTAGTGACATGTGCTTTTTCTTTTCGTTTTTGTTTTCACGGTGTTGTCTATCTATCACTTTAGTCATAATACAGAGAGCTCAGCCGGTTTAAAAGCAAATAACAACAGTAATGTAATTTCTGTCTATTTCAGATACGGATTGAGACATGACAATTTTACAAAAAGCCTGGGTTACAAGCATTGACGTGGACTTTGACAAAAGACTAATGTTTTGTCTCAAATCGCACGATTCTGTCCAACTTCCTGCTGCGAATCTGTGTTCACCCTGACAAGTACACTTTTAGGACCCACATGTAAGTTATAACAATGGTCGCCATCTTTGCTATAAAGAAGAAAAGTAATGACCACCAACAAATTTTCTTGCAAGAAAAAGGAAGTTAGGTAATGCTAATGTCATCAGTGGAAGACTGGTGGCTAGATAGTGTATTATTAGCATGTTGTTGTAAGTGTTGTGTTGTAAGTGTTGTGTGTACAATATAAGCATTTTGTTTTAAATGTGATCAGAGACTTGGCAATTGCTAAAGAAAAAAAACAGCTAAATTAACAGGTGTGCAAACTGTTAAGAAATACATCTCCCAATTTACAAGAAAGTAATTCAATGCTAACATTTATTTGGTTCCTCTTTACCAAATCTCCACAATCTAAATGAAGTTTGGCTTGTCAGGTTTTGCGTAATCTTTGCTAATGAATAAACATCAGAGAAGAGTCTGAAATCAGTTAAAGTGTTGATTCTTATGAAATATATTGCTGAAGCTTTGAAATTGTGGGGCTCTGTATTAGCAATATGGTGCCTCCAGTAGAAAAAGTCAAGATATCTTTGTTTCTACTGCATCAATTTTATTTACATATTTAAATTTACCTTATAGGTCCAACTTAATTAAAGAGCCATGAACGCTTTAACTTTCTGCTCAGTCATTTACTAGATCAAAATTTTCAGTGACTTTAATTAGTCTTATAAATTTGTGGAAGTAAACATGCCCAAGTAATCTTTTCCTCTAGGTTTTGATAGATTAACATAGTCAGTTTTGATCATTTAAATAATTTATTGCTATTACTTCAACCATTTGTTTCAACTATTTATTTCAGCTATCATTGCAGACATTGATTCTTGTTATTAGTGTTCCAGAAAAAGTGAAAAAAAAATAAGACATTTTTTCCATTGCTTTTTCTTTCTTGGTGAGGTTGTTAAGATGTTAAGCTCAAGATTTAAGTGATTCTTATTAAGTCTCAAAAAGTAGATTTCATCAAATGAACCAATGGCAGAAAGAATGGAAGACATACAAGGCATCAAGAAAAGAGTTTGACTAAATGTAGATCTCTTTAAAAATTTTATATGCACAAATATAATAATGTATTCAGAACTTGTTGAGAAGCACCACACCCAAACTACTACACAATTCAAAGGCCATATTTGTCAGGGGGTGTTTTAAAAGCCTTTACATCCGTTTTATTTATTTATTTTTTCTGTCACAGTTCTGTATATTTGTTATATAAATATTTGCTTTATCAAGTAATTTAAAACCACAATAATATCTACAAAAGGAGAGAAATTGTGGGACCAAAAAAAGTCCCAATTTGTTTTTTGCTTTGTTTTGTTTTGTTTTTATTTTTTTTCTTGTTTGCTTTTATTACTATTAATGTTACCTTTAAGTATTATTAAAACTTTGACTCTAACCTTTATAACTTTACAACTCTGTTAGTTCTTTGTGTGCTAATAAAGGCTTGGGTTCAAATCATTACTGAAAACTACATGACATTCAGCATTAATAGCTAATAGTTCTTGTTTTTTTTTGTTTTTCTTACTATTTTTTAATTTTAACTTTCTTTGGAATGCCTAAAGGGTAGCTTTAACATAATTTACCACATCAAAAGTTAATGTTATTATTTTGATAATTTGTTCCGTTAAATGTTTAAATAAAGATAATCCTGCAGGGCAAAATGTGGTTTACGTTAATATATAACTGCAATGCATTAATGTTTCTTATAAATTTTTGTATATGTAGATTCAATGCAAGGAATGTGCTGTCAACAAAAGGCTTTCAGGACATCCTAATGTAAGTAGTTGTATATATAAATGTAAAATACACGCCTCTGCTTACTGCTCTGCTTAATGTGCACGCACAAGTACTTAGGGATTAGAGCCTCAACTACTCCAAAGGCCTCCCACCTTTCTATTATCAGAAAAATAAGCCTGGGATGTTTTAAGAATGCAGATTTTTTTAACAATCGGGTGAGACTGTAATCCTTGTTCAGGCCATTATTTTTCCTGGCGTTCATTGTTCAAATTCTTAGCATCTTCTCATCCATAGCCATGTTTGGGTTTAAAATGTCTTTTTAATGACAGACAAAAATAAAAATGCACACAAGGATCATAGATCTTTAGGCCTAAAGTCTTTCTCACATCAAATCATTTTTGTGACCTAAATCTGGCTCAAGTCTCAAGTCCTCAACAGGAGGAAATGTGGGTGAGGCAGCTTTAGGCTATTTAAAAGCAAATTTAGTGTTCTTTCCCATGATTGGGCAATAACTGAATTCGTCTGATGCTGTAAAACCCTTTTATGCTGGGCCACAAGTTAAAGCAAGCAGACAAGCATTGGGCTTTCTGTTGGATCAAGGTCTGCCAGGCACCACTCACAGTGTTGGCATCTAAACTGAACTACTTTTAAAGATAAACGGCTAAAGTGCTGAGTCACTTCTATGGATTCACACTCTTAGGTCTGGCCACTACTTGTTTTAATGTCAACATTGTTCACTGCAGATGATTCCCAGCACTATAACATGACCCTGTGGCATGCCAGAGTTGTCCTGAGTTTAGCAGAGACGTCTGCAGGGGTAAACACAGGGAGCTAATCTTCATCCTGTTGTCTGAGCTCGAATTAATCATCGGCAGGGTCTCCTCACAAGTGTCAGTCATGTCACATCAGATAAGGTCGTGTTCTTCTGATGTGCTGAGTAGAAAGAGCAGGCCAGCCAGGTTGCATTGTGCTGACTGGCCGGAACCTCATGTCAGCCTGCATGCAGTTTGCTAAGAGGCTGATACTACCCTCATCTAAGAACTTGTTTCCTGATTCTATTGCCTGCATCACCTCAAATTACAGACAACCAACTGGTCAGGTTTGTTTTGCTCCAAGCACAAGAATGTGCTGTTTGTACTCATGCCAAGCAAAACAATCTCATGTGATCTGTCCTAAATATCCAGTCACATACACATGATCATTAAGACATCCACATGTCTCAGCAAGGGACTCAGTCCAGGATCAGTCCAAGCTATGAATGCACACAAAAAGCATTGTTTCATCAATAAGGCAACATGGCAGCTGCTGTTTTGTGGACTGTGGATAATCTGGCAGCAAGTGCCTTCATGGATTTGTGCTCGTGAGCATTCCTGCTTTGTGGATGTGTGTGAAGAGCAAGTTGCATAAGAGGATAACCACCGTAATGGTGTAATTCAGGATTCCTGCTCGGCAGGGTCTTTCTATGTGCATCTTAAGAGTGGGTGGATATAAGTGGTTACTTCACTAAAGGACCATTTCCACGTAAACACGCATAAGGATTTTTAATAAATGAAGAAGTACAAAACAGTAAGAACTGTTGGGGAATTAAGAAGTGAGGAATTTGAGCAAGAATAAATGGAGAAAGAATCAAATCTGGAAAATAAAATAAGTTTTCCTTCTTGGGATACTCACAAACCCAAGACTACTTTTTTTTTTTTATGTTGTACACATCTCTATTTTAAATGAATGTTTAACATTTTGGGACTGTTAAAAATATATCCACCTCTTAAATCTATTCATAACCTTACTGATACTGTTTATTATGTGTGTAGCCTATACAGTCACAAATGAAGGTGAAAGCAACATTGGCCCATCCGAGTTTTCTGAAAGACAGTCCTTAATTTTATTTATTTATTATTTATTTATTTTCTTGTACTGTGCAAGTAAAGTATGAAATACTGTAAGACAGAAAATCTACATTTCTATAAGTATTCAAGTGTTCAGATTTTTCTGTTTAGGGTAATTATCAGAGACGGTTTTGAGCCAGCAAAGTATGAGGCACAGAGCATCCCAGCATCCCAGCAGCTACTTGGTGAGAGGCAGAGAGGCAGGGTACACCCTGGACAGGTTACCAGTCCACCACAGGGCCAAAACAGAGACAAACAACCACTCACACTCACTAAGTAATTTATAGTCACCAATTAACCAACCATGCATGTCTGTGGACTATGGGAGGAAGCCAGAGTACCTGGAGAGAACTCACACATACATGTGGAGTGCATGCACTCTTCACACAGAAAGGCCCAGCTTGAACCCTTCTTCCCCAGCCAAGGCTCAAACAAGAAAGCCTCTTGTTGTGAGGCAATGGTGCAAACCACCATAACGCCATGTAGCCCTTCATTTTCCAGACTTTAAAAATAATAAAATCTTACAAAATAACAATTTCAGCTATACTCATGTGTACAGCATTGTGGTGTCAAGCATTAGTTCATAAGTTGATTCCCCTCATGTGAATATAAACTGGGACAAAAATGGCCAGCCAGTTAGATAGGCAGGTCCAATTTATTACAATAGCTCGACTGATCATGTGAGTACACTGATCGTAACAATTTGTTGCAGCAAATTGTCAAAATAATACATCCAATGTTGGCTGAGTCAAGTCAACTTGACTGTTTTGGGTTTTTTTTTAAAGAAATTTCACTCTCATTCAGAAGAGTTTCTACAGATCTGATCGAAGTTGTGGGAGCTTTCACTTAGGTAATGAAACCACTAACGTTTTGGTAAGCATGACTCCCCTGAGGTCAAAATCTGAACCTACTGTATGTTGAATATCATGAACTGGTTGAAAGAGAACCTTTTCAGACAAATAAAGATAAAGATCCAGTAGAAACTAAACCTATCACCGCAAAGAAATGCCAATATTCAATGCCTCGAAATAATTCAAATACACACAAAAAACAGCTTTTCCGTCTCGATATTAAACACACCCACTTCATATTTTTTTTACCAATTATACAACCGTTGTTGATCACCCCATGGGAAATACAGTTCTACTCAGATTATGTGTTAAAAACAAGTTGTGAGAACTCCCAAACCAGGGCTGTGACAAAAAATTTCATTCTTTTCGCGTCCCAAGAACAAATTTCTTTGTACTTGCAAAGTATGAGCAGTTCCTTAGAGAGCTGCTTTACACAGATTGTATCTCTGGTGCATTTCTGTAGTAAAGTTGGGAAGAGACTTTGAAATATTTTCAGTAGAAATATTTTCAATATTTTCTGAAAAAAAAAAAAAGATGTTTGCATTTTATCATCCATTAAAAATATTTGTGCCCCCAGACAGCAGTGGACATGCAGGTTGTGTTGGGAGTGTCAGAGTATCAGTTCAACCTTGACTTATTTTATCCTTCTTATAAATTTCTAGTTACTGCCTATTTTCAGTCGTCTCCTTATATTTGCTTTCCAAATTTTGTCCTACTAGCCCAGGCAACTTCTCTGCAAAGCAAACTGGTAATGCTCCCTGACACAAATTTCCAATCGATAAAAGCGTGGAAAATGCTGTAAAAGAGTGTCTCCAGATAAAAAATAAAGTCACGGTTTTCTGGAAAGGGCTTTGCCAGGTGAATAAATAACCAAGAAATATCTAACTTTCCAGTCCATCTATAAATAGTTTGCTCGCTAGCAGCAGCGTGAGATCTAGCAACTCACAAAACACACAGGCCCAGTTGTAACTTATATGTTAAAGCTTCAGATTTTATTTAAACAAGACGAACACACACATTGTGCTGTGACTAACAAGCATTGGTAGTAAAGAGCCTAAAGCTGTAAACATTAAATTAAACAGGTTTAGCAGCAATATTTAACATTTTCCATCATTACTGGAGCTGGTGCAGTTTTTTTTAAGAACTTTTTGTCTACTCTGCTTCAAAGCATACATGGCTTTCTTTCCTCTGAACACCAAGACATTGCTAAGAAGCCTGCCTGTAAATGGACGGGTGGAGCCACTTAAGTTATCTACGGCATGGTCGCACTCGTGCTTTTAAGATTAAAGTCTGGCATTTTGGTCATCACCATTTTGGTCTTTTCAAAGATTAAGTAACCTGCTGGAGTTGGATCTGGTCTGGATCTGGAACTTTTCAAACTTAAAATTTACTTACATATTTATACCACAGTGTAACATCATATACTGTATTGACAATAAATTTATTACAATATGTTTATTATATGTATGTGTGCTTTTGAGAACAGATAGTGGCATTTTGGGGCATAGTTAAGAGTTTTACCGACTCAGCTACACCCATACATCCATCAATCCATTTTCTGCCGCTTATCCGGAGTCAGGTCGCGGGGGCAGCTGCCTAAGCAGGGAAACCCAGACTTCCCTCTCCCCGG
>JBAMHW010000025.1:18363599-18381741 GCA_037177495.1 Rhadinocentrus ornatus
GTGAATGTGGCCGGGGAGAGGGAAGTCTGGGTTTCCCTGCTTAGGCAGTTGCCCCCGCGACCCGACTCCGGATAAGCAGCAGAAAATGGATGGATAGATAAGCTTTATTATTATTTCCCTAGAGGGGAAATTTGTTCCAGGTAACTAGTAAAGTTTAAAGTTGTGTAGCTCTCACAACTTTTCTTTCTTCCTCTGCAACAATCCCAGTGAGAATCAGAGTGTATTACCTTCAGCATCAGATCCCCCCAGCTGTTCTTCTGATACGAGGAGATGGTGATGTGCAGAGAGTGCGTGTCTGGTAGGCAATTGCCCTGATGGATGAATCCTCGAGGAAAGTAGAGAAAGTCTCCGACTTCCAGCACCACATCCAGGATCGGCTTCCCGATCTCTGACTGGTCAAAGTTTGCTGGAAGGGGATACACAAAAGAGATTCTTCTGAAAAATCTCTGCCATTAGGTGTGTATCAGCTCCAAAGATGAGAGAGCTGCATTAGAAATGGCATTTCAGTCGTGCATTGAGTTACATTTCACTCTGGAGTTTTGTTTAAAGACAATCTTATCAATTATTTGAAGATCATAAAATACATAGTACGATATATTCAAATATAACATTTTAATACAATTAATATTTCTCATTTATATCCAAATATATTTAAATATAATTAATAATAACTGCATTATATTTATGATTTATCTCTGGGATTAATGTAATATTTTTTAATTTTCAAAACTAACAAAAATGTTTTTACTCACGACTTGAAAACACAGGCAGGACCTCCTCTTCTGACCTAGAAAATTGGAAAGAAAAGAAGAAAAGTTTAAAAACCCCAAAAGTAAAACTATGGCATGCTTACACTCAATCTTGAGCTTCCTCGTTTAGATTAATTTTTTTACCTTGGGTTGTAGACTCGCCAGTGTTTCTTCCCTTCCAGCTGGACCACAAAGGCCTCAATATCATCATAATGAGGAGCAAAGCCTTGTGTTCCAGGTGGTGTCAGGTATCTGGTTAAAGAAAACACTTTTTAAAAACCCTGAAACAAAGGTGTTTGCATCAATTGATTTTTGGAGCTACTTCTTACACGTTGGCCCCTGCCATGCTGCCAAACAGCTCCTGGAGGATGGAAAGCACGTTCCACACCATAGCGGAAAAAGCCTGAGGATTCAGCATGCGGAGGGAGCAGCCACTCTGGGGAATGGAGATTTGATGACTACTAATCTGCAGCGAGGCAGATGGTGCACAGAACAGAAAATTACGTCAAGCCGAAAATATCGAAATGAATTTATTGCTTAATGTATGAATATACATCTGGCTTCTTAACGAAGGTAGAGAGAGAGAACAGTTTATTTGCTGCAAAGGGCCAAATTATCTGAAATGCATTTAAGATTTTAAAACTCACTGTAGTTTTGCATTAGAAATAAATCACATGCCACAGATATAAATCTACTGCCTGCATCAGTGTCCTCACCTCATAAAAGTCCCATGCAGTGAATGGCAGAGCTCTTCCTGGGGGATTGTGGGTTTCTCTCTTGCCATTAATATAGCTGGTAACATCCAGGTTCACTCCATACTGAACATCCTCCTTTAATTAAATAACAACTGTCTTATTTTGCTTAATTATCAACTTTAAGCTGACAATAAGAGGCGGTGTCACAGGTTGGAGACCCCCCCCTCCTTGTAATCCTACCTCGTTTCTAATTCTTACCTCTCTCAATATGCGATCAAACTCAGTTGTGGAGAAAAGTCCGTTATAGTAATTTGGATTTTTGCGTTGAACAAAGATGGGCTTCTTTTCCCATGTTTCCCTTTGAAAAAAAAGATTTAAAAAGCAGTAAATTCTTCTGAATGTTGAGGGCTGGGGCTGCAAAAAAAATAAAAATAGAAGAAAGCTAACATTTGACCGGTTGAGCAATCTTTGCTACCAACACTTTATTTCTGATACCCTCCACAACTTTCTTAAGTAAACACATTTCTCCTTGGAAGGGGCCACCTTCTTATTTTTTTATTTATTAAACCAGGATTATGTGTTCTGCTACACAGCAAAAGTGATTAATAAACTATTTAGAAACATGACAAAGAGTTCAAGGTTTAATCTTAGCTTCACCAGATCTCACTTTAACCAAGCGTCTGTGGATCCATAGAAGCAACACTTTACATCTTATGCTGGGTTTACACCAATCGATTTTCACAGTCGCAGACTAGAAACGGAAGTCTTACTGGAGTCGCCGCGCTCCTGTCATCTCGATCGTTAGGTTTAAGGTGGTAATCTGCGCTGTTTCATGTCAATCTTTCACTTGATTTTTTCACAGTCGCAGACTAAAAACGTGTTTGATATTGTGGCAGACCAATCAACAACCATTGATGAGCTCTGACAAAAGCAGAAACAGGAATCCTGACAGAACACCGACAGAAACGGAAAAAAAGAATAGACAAACAAGAACCGGTGAGGCGGACCGTCCAGAAAGAGGAGCGGATAGTTATTAAGAAGTATGCCTGCTGTGGATCATTTATGTGTTACAGTATAATGATCTAACAATTGAGAGAAGAATAGAAAACTCATTCATCCCTCCAGAGTCGTGTAACACCTGGCGGAGACGCAAAGGCACATTTAATAAATGTGTAATTCACTGTTGATCCTGAAGGGAAACTCTCCCCTTGTTTGCTTAGCTGTGGGCAGATCAGCCCTGTTCCATATCAACTGTCCAACATATTATAAAAATGCATTAAGAATCTAGTTGTCTTGTAAATAGTGATTCAGTCTTTGTCAAATCTCAGTCTGAGACTGGGCTAAAACTAAAAACTCTAAACATTTGTCTTCAGCTGTGAGCAGGTGTGAGTCTTTTGCAAATCTTTTCCAAGTCTTCTGATATAAGCCCTGCATTACAGAGCTCAAAAGGCCTGACTGGTGCATGATGCCAGTGCAGAATTCAAGACGTTTAGGGGGGATATTTAACCAGTAAAGTTAAAGTTATACAATACAGGTCAACAGCGCAACAATCTCGTTCAGCAATGACAACAAACAACTCTCACATCCAATATTTACAGCTAAAGTTGAGAAGATATTTTTTTCCCAAATGCATCCATGACAGAGTGCTACCTGAAAAAGGCACTGGCGGGAACAGGGCTAACAAGCCACTGAAACAGCTTGCGGGCTCTCTCCCTGCTGTTGTTTACTTTTGTCAACTCGGTCAGCACAACATCTAAAGACTCTCCAATGACACACTCATCTTCTTCCTGCTTAAAAAAAAAGACATCAATTAAGTATAAATAAGGCCTCAAGCATTAGGGGTTAAAAACAAAAATGTGTGGCAGTAAGTACACACATTTAGATCTAAAGCTGCCTTTTGGTTCTCTTCTTTTTGTGCAGCCTTATGCAGCTTCTTTCGCATCTTCTTCCTTTCAGCTTTCATTTGAGCTTTTAATGACTGGGCTTTAGCTGCTGCAGCCACATTGTCCTTTTTCCTTTTCTTCTTCACTACCACCTAATAAAACATATACGTTAGTGTGATATTGAACATTCATTACTCCAAAGACTTGGAGGAAAGTGGAGATATGCGTTTTCAATGCTAATCATGTAGCAACAGAGCTTTACAAGTCAGGCAATAAATCCTACGTAACGCATCTTTTAAAAATGCATACCTGAGGCGGAGGTTTCTTAACAGGATGAGGCAGATCTGACTGCAAAGTTTGATACAAGGAAAAGGCAGACATGTGCTTTCTTTCCATTTTCAAGATGGTACGACATCAACCCGCGACTGCTTTTGCAGCCTCTTCTTCTACGGTTAGTTTATTCTGTAAGGCACTCACTACCGCCACCCATAGTCCAATAATAATAATAATAAACTGTACCCCTAAGAGAAATACCGCGGCCTTGAGTCCACTTAATTATTTATTTATTTATAGTTTTAAGTATTTGACATTTTTTGTTTATATTTCAAGTAGTTCAACAATATTGATATTTTAAAGAATAACTGATGCAACAAAAATCAAATTAAGGAGGTAGCAGTAATAGCAATTAAACATGTATAAAAGCTAATAGATTAGACAGTTAAGATTTTTTTAAACACAATAAAAAAAACTTTTTCCAAAGGAAAGAAAATAAAATAGTCCACATTTTGCCATTTAGTATACTCAGATTATTTCAGTAGACTAATCCAGACTGACCACCAGGGGGCGCATTTCTCCCATCTTTCCTATGTCGCTTGGAAGCCGCCGTTCCTCACATCGTTTCCCACAATGCTTTGCTGCGTGCAGTCGGTGCTGTTTGTCCGACCGTCGCTCCAACAATGCAGCTTTTAATGGTGCTGTGAGCGCTGCGAGACAGAAACGCTGCAACACCGCAGGCTTGCATGGAGACTGTAGACGTTTAAATTCAACACTGCGGGATTTTTACCGTTTGTCAAGTCTCTCAGACGGATTTGTCTCAGTTTTCAGGACATCCTGGAACCCTTCTGCTGAGGTGCGTAGCCTCTGAAGCTAACATTGGTCTGCCAGTGTAGTTCAGAGCAAATGTATTTTGTGACCACTGATGGCTAGCAGGCTAGCTAATTGGCCATTTGAGATATGGCTTCTTGTGTATTTCCCCTGCAACACGCTTATCTTCAGCAGCTATGTCTTTCCTTATTTTATCTAAAACAAATATTTGATAAAGACATTTATTAGAGGGGGAAAGACTTGAAAGGATTTAAGAGAACATTTGCAAACCGATAGTATGTTTTGCTTTGATCTCGTTAGAGGCACACGTCAATCTGACCGGTTCAGTTCACGTTGCTGTGCCGCAATGTAGTCTGGATATGACTATCATCCACAATGTTTCTGTTTTTAAACGATTTTAAGATATTATTCAAATAACATAATTAGAAACTGCCGCCTTTGCCACACCAATAGAAAAAAATAAAATTAAATGTAGATCAGCTTTCTATGTTTATCTAAAAAGTCTATTACTTGAAAATAGAGCTAATATTGTTGCCATCAGGTGGTAAAACCAAATATTCCGAAATAGAGGAAGTGGTAAGAATCTATGCTCTTCATTAGTGTTAGTAATGTTTTAAATGTTTTACACCAACGAAAGTGGTATAAAAATGTATGAAATTAATTTAATCAACTGTGTTCATTGTTGAACTCAGTTAAAACGGATTAATCAGAATATTATTTTAAAAGTAAATGGATGCTATATTTGCTTTTTGTATCTCTAAAGATCTTTTATCAATATGCGAAATTTTGGAGCGTCTCTAGGCTTAAGCACACATAAATACGAAAATAGAAACAAGCACACATAAAGAAGTAAAAAATACCATCTATATTATATAACACCTATACTTACAAAAAAATAATCTAAGGATTAAACTTACCTTTCATCATTAAATTCTCATAGTTTTCTTATATTAAAACTCATGAAATGATTATACGGTACAGTCAGTGTAATAAATAAAGTATCATCAATGACCATGAGTTAAAAAAAGTTTGTTTTTCATATATATAAACCATACATTCACACGCTGCATTTAAATCAGAACCAGATATACTTCTAGAAATACTAATATTTATCCCAGAGGAAAATTACTGCGTTGCAGTCCTTAAAACGATTGAGTGAGAGAAAAGGAGATAGAAAAGAAAGAAATAAGAGTGTGTGTCAAATAAGAATGGGTGCTGGAAAAAAAACAAAAAACTTTAAACGTAATCTAAAAAAAATAGAATAAAAAAATGTAAGTAATACAACAAAGACATTAACAAATGGATAAATATTTACAGGATATACAATATTTACAAGCTGTTATGGCTCAGACTTGTGGTTCAGGGCAGAGTTATGGAGTTTGATGGCCCCAGGAAGGGATGATTTCCTGTGGCGTTGGCATGAGGAATGAGTCTGAACTCCTCTTGAGGTTGTCCAGCATGTTGTGGAGAGGGTGAAAAGAGCTGTCCATTATAGTTCTTAGCATCATCCTCTCTGACACCACCCTCAGTGTCCAGCTCCACTCCAACAATATGACCATCCTTGCAGATCATTTTATTGAATACGTTTGTATCAGCCAACTTCAGTCTGCTGCCCCAGCACACAACAGCATAAAAAAGGGCTCCGGCTCCCACAGATACAAAAAAATATCTGTAGCATCGTCAAGCAGATGTTGAAAAACCTGTTCTGCCTCAGAAAATTGAGACCGCTCTGACCCTTCCTGCAGATGGCATCAGTGTTTTTGGTGAAGTCCAGTTTATTGCAAGTGACCATTCCAAGGTATTAATAGTCCTCCACAGTGTCGTTAATTAAAGTATGCTTAATATATCAGTCTTAGATACATATTTATGTCATCACAATGTCGGCTTTCGCACATTGCACAGTGTTATGCTTTTGCAAGACTGAAAACTCGTTTGTTGGATTCTCTAAGCTTTTAAGCCCACTTTGCTGTTGCTTTGTTGGTTGTAGACAGCTGGATGGTTCACTTATTTGTCACTCTAACATGGTGTATGCAGTTGAATATGTTAAAATTGAACAGTGTGAGGAAAGGGTGCATTGTTTTGTTTATTTTTTTTTTGCCTCTCAAAATCTCAAACTTAATAAGAAAACATCATTGCAGAGCATGTGCAATATGCTCTGAATCCTTGATATGATGATTTCAAAAGAGATTGCAAGGAAGTGGTTGTGTGAGGCACATAATGGACAATACACAAAACCGATGGTGTTTGTATTTACTATGAGGTATTTTTTTTACTTTTATTATACGATTTCCCGTTTGTGTGAGACTAGGCAGCTGCTACGTAGGATCTGTAGACCGTTGTGTTTGTGAGTGAGTTGGCTCACACTTACGGCCATTGTCTGTGAATGCATCACTTCTGATGCTGCTGTTGGTACAGATTTATATTTCTACTTGAGTTGCATAAAGTTGTAAACAACAGACATGTAATTTCAGGGTTTGTAAAGTAAACAGGCTTGTTACTATCAAACTAAATAAAATGACACAGATTTGAAAACATTTAGTTGTAATAAAGCATTAAGTACTATCAATGAGATTCAATCGGACCACATTGTAAAGTAAAAAAGGACTGCAAAGGGCAGCATTCATTGCACTGTGGACAAGGGTATTGATCTTTTTCTCGGGGGAGTCACTGCCACACTTTCTCTGAATGATTTCTTTCTCTTGTGGTTACCTTTAGTGGGAATCACCATCTGCCACAACACCGATAGCCATGACATAATCATTTCATTATGGGGCAATTTGCATTTGATGTACTGTCCTTGTTAATCTTTTTGACTGATGTGGCCTTTTTCTCTTTGCGTTGTTCAGTTTCTAGAGGATGTTTTCAGCGTTTTACTCAGCTGGCATGATACAAAATATCCCACACAGAGCTGTATGATAGATTTTTTGCTTCTCGAAAGATATGTGCTTGGTAATCAAACCTCAAAATTGCATGCTGGTGGTTAAAAAACCAGCTAGTGTTGTTGCTTTTTCTATGTTCAGCATTTTAAACAGAAAAAATGCTTATAGTGCATCTATCTAGAGGGTTGCTCATTTCTAAGTAACCTCGTATAGTAATGTGCTGCCGTCTTGGGTTATTTAATTTTTGTATTTCACAGGTGGAATTTACACACCAGACATTTTGACATGTTTTGGTACAAGAAACAGCAGATCTAATAATATTAATCTTTGTTGATTTCTCTTGAGGTTTCTCAGTGCCAGACCTAAAGTTATGTACAAGCTGGCTATTTCCTCAGCTCACTGAAGCAATGCATTAATATTATTAGTTACACCTCTGCTTTTTCTTCCTGCTGTCACAGTGTGGTATGAGAAAAGTTGTTTTCCGACCAAATAAAAGATTTAGTTTGATTATTCAAGATTGAAGTGTTGTTTGTCGAGCTTTTATTTATGATTTTATTTACATTTAGATTTTTCTTTTTTTCCTTTTTTCTTAAAATACTTGTCTGCTGGAGAAAAAGATTAATTGAAATATTATGGAAGTTAATGCTTCTTCTTTGTTTAGATTTTGACCATGACTATTAATTAATTTTCTGATAGACAGACTTTTTCTTTTGCTCATAACTTGACTATATTTGGTTGGACTTTGTTAAAAAATTACTGACCACAGCTACGTTCACTCTTATACCTTTTTTTTTGTTTGTTTGTTTTTAAAAAAAAAAAAGAAAATAGCAATTACAAGCAGGACTGGATGATATCAGAAAAGTGTGCATTGTTGTTGAATATCTTGTGATATATGTACAAGTAGTTTAGTATATAGTGCTAATCACAGCACTAATCAATTTCTAATCAAACCATCTTTGGTTATTATTAACCATTATTATTTTGCATGTTGATGTTTCAGTTTATTGCGCAGACCTTTTTACAAAGACATTTTACTGGAAAAATCAGCAAAAAATGTGAAGGAAAAACAGCTAATGTGACCACAGTCAGTTTTGAACAGCTTAATGTGGTCTCAAACAATGTTTTCCTTTCTCATTACTTGCCCTGTAAAATGATCAGCAGAGCAAATATTAATAAGTCACGTAATTCCTCTCTTTGTTTGTTCTACTGAATCTAAAGGTGGAAACTTAATCCTCAGATTTAAATTAAAGGTAGGGATTAGACAAATATGTATATGACTGGCTTACAATTGTACAACAACTTTGGACTGCTTTACCAAATATTGGTTTAAAATATTGATAGTTGTTGGAAGGTGCCAGTTTCAGCCTTAACCATGAAACATTTAACCAATTTAATTTACATTGTTTATTTAAAACAAAACATTAAATAATTTGCTACACAAGTTAAATGGTACAATACAGCAACAATTGGCCATTGCATTCAAATGATACAAATAACAAAATTAAAAAAATAATTATAAAATATATTAAAGTGGAAGGCAGTGGGGTCAGCAGCTGCATACAGCTCATGACATTTATTCTTTCATTTAGAAGTAAATGGCTGGGGGATGCTAGTTCTCTGGATGAAGTGGAAATGAAGTCAGAAGTGAGAGTGCTGGTATGTATGCTTGCAAAAACACAACATGGTTACAACCTCCCAGGTGCATCGAATAACATCACGTAGAGTTTTTGATTGATGAGGTTCTGTATAATGACAACTTGACGTGATGCACGGTGGTCTTGAAGTAACTCGTGCTAGTTGCTCTTCTCTGGCTCCATCAGATCAGAACTGCATCTGTAATGATGCAAATGTCATCACGTCTACACTGACACTCATGTTGTGCGATGGGATTTTATACTTAGAATTTCAGATCTGGTATCTGCCATGGTTATTTCTCCCCAACGAGATGTAATATATTTTCTCTCTCTTTCTGGCAGCATATTTTCTAAAACTGTAGACACCATGCACTTTAGTTTTCCTTTCCAGCAGGGAAAAATGGTTAACTTCAAGATTTACAGTCCTGTTCATGTAAAAGAAGCATCACCTTTTAGAGTTTTTGGGACATCAACATTTATTTTCTTTCCCCCAGGCAAATAAAAACACAAATAAAAATGCAGTCTTTCTGAAATTTTTACTGTATGAGGTATTCCTTTTGAGGCCATCCTTTGTGAACGTACTCGCACTTGTAAAATGTGTCCGATCCGACTGCAGTTTTTCCGCCTCCTCTGACACTGGCAGTTCATGTTGAGCTTCGGGCCAGCTGCAGCCTTTCGTTACACTGGTTGGTCAGTTGTGTTTTGATGGCACTTACTCATTATAATTGTTGAAATTAGTTTGAATCAATGATGGAGTTTGCTTCTCTATTGCAACCCCTGGTTTATGAATCGAGCCAGATAAAAATTTCACAGGCCTGGGTGAGAAAGTTTGAACTTTGAAGCTTCTTGTAATAATAGCCATCTTTGTGATAAGGGTCTGGATGTATTATCTAATGGAGCTGCTGCCTGTGGACTTGGATTTCCTGTAAAAGTTAAGACAGCTTGTTCTGAATGTTTATTGAATAACAAGCAGTTGCTTTGTTTTGTTTTGCACCAAGCAAGAGATAAATGAGTGGCATGACTGAAATTTTTCCTCGAGAGCAGATGCAGCAGCTCGAAGCTGTGTGAGAGTCAAAATGTGTTGGGAAAAGAGATGGATGGCAGAGCCAGTTTTTACTTTTGGCCTAGTAAGCAGATAGTATCTCTACATGCTGTGCATGCTAGTTAAGCTGTAGGATGTTTCATCAAATTCATTTTCAGGGAGCAATTTGTCCTTAAATAGAAACTCCCTTTGCCTTCCCTCAGTGGACATTAGTTTGTGTACATCACAGCCAGGAGCGAGGTAAAAGAACAATATGTGACTTAATTTTTGGGGGGAGATTTGATTATCTTTCTTTTAAATAAATAAATTAAATTAAGTATCAAAACGTAAACAAATCACACCAAAGAACAAACTTTTTAAAATTTTCACTTTTTTTTTTACACATTTTATTATCGATAGATCGATGCTCCCTGCACACTTGTGTCTCCTCTCATTGCTGACATACCAAGTTCCACCCAAGAACATATAAAAGACTGACACGGGCTTCAACAGCATGACTTAAAGTAGCGTGAATACCCAAAGTCGATCAGTTTTGGGGTGGTAGACTGCAATAATTCTCCCACGTCATGGGGCTAATCACCCTGGCCCCCCTCCCACAATCCATCAGTGTCTAGAGGACGAGGCTTTCGGGGTTCTGGCAGCTGTTGTCAGGCTGAGTCAATCTGTTATGGTCTTTGCCAGCCTGCACAGGAGGGGGAGAGGAAGAGCTCTCTGGAGGACACAGCAAGCGGGGCTGCTGCCGCTGCCATGGCAAGATAACAAGAGGATTTAAAAGTTAGTAGGGCAGAATTTTAGTTCTTGTGTGTTACTTTTGCTGCTTCCCACTAGCTGTTCTCTCTAAAAAGCAGGGAAAAATGTGCAGTGGAAAAACAGTGGAACTAAACCTGACAGAAAATTAACATGAACTGTTTTAAGGATGTTTCATTGTGAATTTATCAACAAAATCTGTTTATAGCTGCAACATCAAAATCAAATCACTTCATTTTGAGTTGCTATTGTTTTTTTTAGAAATGACAATCTTTTTAAAAATTAGCTTCTTTACATCTTGAAATAAATGCCAGTAAAATTAAAAATATGTATTACAATGTCATCAAAAAGCTTTACATGTCAACACTGGTCATATTTAGGGAACAAGTAGGGTACCCCATGGGTTTAAATCACTTTTTAAGGTTTAGCCAAGTGTTGGCTATTTTTCCACATGATTACTAACTAGTCTCATTTGTGGATTTAGCCAAGTGGTTGTTGCTGCAGGGCTGGCACAGAGTGGTGTTGATGCTGCGAGTGGGGATTGGCACAGACCTCACATTTAGGCTCAGTCGTCAAAGCAAATATTTGGAGTCATACTACCATTTGCAGCATGGCTGTTCACAGCTTTCTGAGACTGGACAGAGGGGAAAACACCCTAACTTGCTTCCTGTGATATCTGTAGCTGTACTACTGTATAGAGACTTGAAAATAGTCAAAATTAACTGCGGGGCTAGCAAACCAGCTGGTATCCTAGGAGTAGGTAGGAGTTACAAAATATCACAGGTATAACTCGTGTCAAGCTTGGTCACAACACCTCCTGCCTGAAGCTGCACATTATGTTTGACAGAGCATTGTCCACAGTGAAAATAAATTTGAAACATTTATTTGGTGGCTCATTTTTAGATGAATGCAGAGTTCAGTAACAAGAGACAGCACCTATTATCGTATAAGGATTTAGTGTCAACTTCTGATCTCTCATGTGTTGTCAGTTTTCCACCATCACATGGTTATATTGGTCCCCCAGTGGTCTATTAAGGGCTTTGTACAGCCAAACTTCTAAACTTCATTTTGTGAATCAAAAGATAACATTGAGCATGCTGCCGAGATTCAGTGTAGACATGTAATAAAGATTTTAGATGGGTAGAAAAATTGCAGTTGCTTACAGAGCTGTAATTTTGGCATTAGTAATTAATCTAATTGGGATCTGTAACATGTAAATAGGAATATGACTGGGGTGTTCTGTCTGAAGCTCTTGTTAATGCAACACTACTGAACTTTGGCAGATTTTCTCACTGTTGCGTTTAAAAATGCCAGTGTGTTGATATTTAGTTGCTGACATATGATAAGGTGCGGTGAAGCGAAAGGCAGCTGTCACATGATGTGCTGGGCTGGAATAAAGGTTCATTTAATGTTAGTGTGCCATCAAAACAAATTAAAAGCACAGAGTTTTAAGATTGTAAAGATATCTATTGGTGCTTTAACACAAGAGGCAGAATATTGTCTTGTCTAGATTAAGGTTGATAGTTGACAAAGTTGTGCTTGTACACACAGTGTTTTAAAGGGAAGCTAGCTATTAAAGGGAAATCTCTGTATTCTTATATTGTCATAATAAACAATAACTTCATGTTATGTTAAATTTAAACCAAATTGTTTAAAATGTCAGAATAACAAAGTTAAAAAGCTGGCACTAAACTGATTTTTTTTTCTTTTTTTTTTCTTTTTGTAGTATTAAAAAATATAATTGAGTAAGCAGGAGAAGAGAAGTGGATACAAGCTGTGATCCCCAACCTCTGGCCCATTATCCTGCAGGTATTAGATGTTTCCCTGCAGCTACACACATGATTCAAATTAAATAGATCTCTAAAAAGCTCTGCACAGGTCTGCTATTGACCCATTGATCTGAGGTGTGTTGCAGCAGGAAACATTGAAAGTCTGCAGGACAGTGGGCCAAAGTATTGCAGAGATAAAGAGCAGAAGTCAAATCTAGCCACAGGAGACTTCAGTAGCAGCAACGTCTCTTGTCTAGGGTTGACCTATCTGAATGCCCTGGATTTGAATGCAGGTCAAAGCTGAGGGGAAAGTAGAATATACACATGCATCAATTGACTATATTCGACTGTAGAGATCACATATCTGGACAGATTGAAGAGGAATGGCAAATAGAGGGTTTCTGCTAATTAACAGTGGTCATTATTATTTGCTAGAGGATATAAAAAGCAGTTGGAGTCTTAAAGACGTAAGAGATGGTCACCTATCAGTTCCGATTTTTTTCCTTTGCTTGCTTGCTTATTTATTTATTAGTTTATTTACCTAGCTAGCTAGCTTCAAGTGTATCCCATAAACGGGTATCTCAATACTGACAGAAATGGTATTAGCTCTATTATTTAACTTTGTCAAAAATAAAGTGTTCTATAGACATGAAACCTCCAGCAGTTTTCTTAAATTACATGTAGAAATGTAAGAACTGATGAACACAGTGCCTCACAGAACATTATTAAACATTACCTCAGATGCTGCCATTGTGAGAGACAGAAAGGGGTTTCTTTGACTCATGAGAGGCCCTGCGGCAGTGAACTTGACACATATTCAATCAGTTTCTACAATGGAATACAAAAAGACTTTTTTCTCTCTCTCTCTTGCCCTCATTCTGTTTCTGTCTTGTTCTAATACTGAGCTATAGAAGTTCTTGTTGTTGAGGCGACTGGATTCTGGATAAAAAAAGCATTTTTTACACAACTGTGTCCGTGCAGGAGAAAATGCAAAGAGGATCAGAAACGATGTAGTGCTCATGCCAGGCTTCTAGTGGGCAGGGAAACTTTGCAACGACACACACGGGTGTGTACAGCCTCCTCATAAGACCGCAAAACACAACAACGGAAGCATTATATGTCAATCGCTAGTTATCTAGCGCATGTAACCTATGTGTCTTCACCGGCGGAATAAATACTCCACCAGAAACAGGTTTTGCTTCAACAGACCCCCAAAAAATAAAAAGATGTAGCGGCACAAACATGACCCGAAGGTCCGCCATTGTTGTTGTGCTTTTCGCAGGTTAAGCGAGATGACGTGAAATACATCATCATAGCCAAAAGATTCAACTTCCAGTTTGCACTGACAGGACTCACCTTGCGTTCTCTCTGGAGTCTGTTTTATCCACCTAAAACTCTGTTACCGTGTGAACAAGAGGCCAGAACACAATAAAACTTGTTGCATTTTACTGTCTCAGCATTGTGGTGTAAACAGGGCAGTTGACTGATGTCAACTGGCCCCTTCAAAATTGTGTTGTCTCGTCTTGTAAATTGTCCTAACCTCGTCCTGAGGACTTTGTTTCATTCTGAATCTGCAGAGCCGTGGCAAGACATATTTGACATTGCACCTGGCTGGGACAATGGAGACAACTCTTATTACTGTGGCTGCAATCAGAGGGAAAATATGTAGCAATAATTGCATAAAAACCGCTGCACAGAGAGGAAAAGTAAGACATCTGTAGCTAACTGAACACTTCTGCTTACGTTTTTGACAAAGTTTGAGAGGGATGAGGAGGGTATAACAATGAAGAAATGGATGTAGGACATAGCCTGTCACAAGAGGCAATAAGTCAATTAATTGCATGGTAAGAAAAAATAAGTGCGATAAGTTTGCCGGCCACGATAATTTTCATTTTTTTTTTTTTTTTTTTTTTTTTTTCTATCTTACTTTACCATAGACTGTGTATGACAACAGGTTTCACTATGGAGTATCTCGACTGAACGCTCTCTAGTCTAGTGTGATACTTGACGGCAGTATGTTGCAGCACAAGACTGTGGTGAAGCACCTGTGCAAGCCGGTATGCCGCATTTGTTTTACAGGGCTGCCAACTGTCACGCATCGGCCGTGAGACTCGCGCATTTGAGTGGCTTTTCGCACTCTGGCGCTAAACCTCCGATTCTCACGCTGAATCATGTAAATAAGTCGAAAGGAGAAAAATAGCTGTGAGCACTTTCTCATTTATTGTATCACTGCTCCCCACATGTAGGCAGAACACACACATGTAGCCTACAACGTCAGTACAAAGCTCCACTTCCTGGTCTACCATAATACCCCCCATAATGCGCAGGCACATTACACAAATAGTCAGTCTATATACTACCATATATGACCTCGACATTGATCTTCGAAAAGATGTACTTGCATTATTATGGCATTATCATTATACTAGTTGAAAATGGTCTTAAAATGACATTACCGCTTTGTGCAATCTTATCGCAATGAGGTCTGAGAAAATTTATCGCGTAGCAAAATTTGTTTTCTTGACTTGCCTAGTAGAATAGACTGGTGTTAATTTCTATGTTAGGTGCTGCTTTACTTGATTCTGGCCGAAGGAAGACTGTATGAGAGCTTGTTCAGGGCCTCAGACTCCTGACACATTTAATCTCTGACTAAGGTAGTTATGCAGACGAAGTGGTTGAATGAGTAGCATGCGGTAGCCTGTAATTAGATTTTTGGTTATGAATGGGTCAGATGCCAGTTGCATGCATTCAACCACAAAAATTCCCTTTGAAGAGTGAAGACTGAACATGTCAGTATATTTAGTGTTTCACATAAGATAGGGATGTGTCGTGTGGAGAAGGTTGTTGCTTTTACCCCATTCCCCCTAAAGTGGTTCCAGTTTTGGTTCAGACTTATTGCCCAACTTGGGACCTATTCTTTTTGTTCAGACCAACAATGAACCATCTCCTGCTAGAAAAAACTGGTACTACAGTGACACTGACTGTTATCCCAGACAACTGCTTACAACAAGGCCTGTTGATGAGGTTATGGTGACTAAAAAAGCCCAGAGCCAGCAGATCTACTTTGCCTAATCCAAGAGCGAATAATAGAAAAAATCAGCTTCAACATGGTGCGAAGTCACAGCTTTATGAAGAATTTAGCTATTTTTATGTTATAAGGTGCTATTTAAATAATAATTTAATTACTGTTGTCGCCGATAAACCATCTCCCATCACTGTGGCCCTCTACAACAGGGGTGCCACGGTCCAGTCCTACTACTACTAATACTACCTGAAACTTTTAGATGCATCCCTTATCTAACACATCAAATGAATGGCTTGTTACCAGGCCTCTTCAGAGCTGATGCGGATAAGGGAAGCCATTTGATTCAGGTGTGTTGGAGAAGGGTTGCATCTAAAAGTTGCAGGATGGTAGAGCTCGAGGTCCAGACTTGGGCACCCCTGTTGTACAAAGAACACCTGACCTGACCTGTTGTTTTTGTTTGTTTGTTTGTTTGTTTTTGTTTTTAATTGTTTTTGTTTTTCTCAAGCCTTAATCTGAATTAGGTGTGTTGAAGTGGGAAACATCTAAAACCTGCAGAACAGCAGCACTCAAGGACCGGAACTAGACATCCCTGCGCTAGAGAGAGATGAAAACTATGTATTGGAAGAGTCACTTAAAGTGATGTACGTTCTTTGAATGGTTGCTCTCTGAGTTTGCTCAGCTGAGTTTGTTTAAAAAAAATAAATAAAAAAAAAAGTATTTCTGAATGCGAAGTTAGTTCGAAATGTAGGGTTTTTTTTAGTGTTTTTTTTTTTTTAGTACTCACAGTTTGATATTGAAGTTAATAAAATGCGTCGGTTAGTATTAGTGAGTCAATGCTGCTCAGCAATCAAATTGTCCCTTCTGTTATAGAAGTACATTCCTGGAGCCGTCATTGCCCCGTTTTGTCCTGAAGCTGAGAAACTTCAGTAGTTTTTTTTGTTTTTCCCCAGCCTGGGGCATCACATGACGGCTTGTTTCACTTTACGCCACCACATCACATGCCAGCAACTGATGACACACTGGCCTCTATTAACACGCATCATGGTTGATTCAGCGTAGAAGCACAAGAGGATATCATCCGAGGAAGACAGGAAAAGAAAGAGAGAAAGTAATAATGCAAGAGATTTCGAGGAGCCAACATCGACTGACTTTTACTATCTGGAGAGAACTCGGAGAAGAGACAGTATGAAGATGGAACCTTGAGTTAAAATCTGCCACAGTTCAGTGGTATTCCTTTAAATTTGAATGTCAGAGTGAAAACCCCACAAAGTTTTTATTTTTTATTTTTTTTTACAAATGATTTGGATTCAGCCTGTTCAATGTGGGTCTGGGCAAACTGAAACTGCACTATATGCCCACAAACATTGTTGGAATGGATTAAATCACATCAGCAACACCTAAAGAAAGCTGGGTTAGACCTTTCAATATGTGTCCAGAAAGCAAGCTGAAACAAATGAACAAACATGTACTCACTAATATCTCCTGAGCGCAAAGTGTGTGATGACACATTTCATTATCGAACAGACCTCATATGCCCCAGCAAAAAAAAGCATTCATCATTCATTTATACAATTCATTTATAGATTGACTTTTTTAAGGTTATACATTTTAATTTCCCAGTTATTTATTGCTATGTTGCATGTTTTCAGAAGTTCTTCTGTTTTAAAGTGGTGGTGTTAGCGGTAATTAACCAAAAGTTAATTTATCCATTATTTATTGATATATATATATATAAATATATATCTTTTTTTTTTTTTTGTAAATCGGACGATTAATCGGAGATTTTTTTTTCCTGGCAAATATTGGAATTGGTATCAGCCTCAAAAAACCCATATTGGTCAGGCCCTATTTATTATGAATATATTCCTTTTAATTCCGTGATGTCATTGTCATCACTCCGAACATCTAAATGAATCAAACCTCAAAAATTGTAAATCGGTGAATTTGAGTCAGATTTAATGACTAATAGATCTTAAAAAAGAGCTGTCTTATAATTATTACCTAATTAATTAATTTAGTGCATTAACTAGAAAAAAATGTACTTTCAGAGGAGTAGCGTGCTCAGTCTTCATGTTATTAGAACTAAAGTAGAATAAGTTCACAGTCAAACAGGAGTTTCAATACAAAACATGACTCAAGGGGCATTTATTGGAGAATAAACTTCAGCACCATTTTTGTTTTTAAACAACACTTTGTTTAAACACATTTCCAACTAATGATAATCATTTTCTGCAAATGAAAACTAAGAGGAGTGAAGTCTTAACCTTTGACATTTATTATGCTGTTTTCTTTGTTGTTGTTTTTAAGTAAGCCCAAATTCAGGTTGGATCAAAATGACAACAATCATTGTAAGTTTTCTAACATAAATCCATATTAATTTATAATCCAATATAGATTCTAAATTCTTAATTTGGATGTTTCACTTTTGACAACACGAAGAGAGCAAAATATATACATACATACATATATATATATATATATATATATATATATATATATATATACAGTGAAGAAAATAAGTATTTAAACACCTTGCTGTTTTTGCAAGTTCTCCCACTTAGAAATCTTCGAGGGGTCTGAAATTTTCATCGTAGGTGCATGTCCACTGTGAGAGA
>JBAMHW010000025.1:18381841-18407750 GCA_037177495.1 Rhadinocentrus ornatus
TCCAAATGGTCATTGGCAAACTTCAGACGGGCCTTGACATGTGCTGGTTTAAGCAGGGGAACCTTCCGTGCCATGCACGATTTGAAACCATGACGTCTTAGTGTTTTACCAACAGTAACCTTGGAAACGGTGGTCCCAGCTCTTATATATATATACATATATATATACATATATATATATATATATATATATATACATATATATATATAGACCGTAGAGTCCTATGTTTAGCAAAGCCCCTGTTGAAAGCCAATAATTGTTTTTCTATTGTCTTACCATGTGTGATTTTCTTCATTTGCTTGTGTCCTCTTTAATTACCTAGGGGATTGTCTGCCGTGTCGATTAAACGAAAACTATTGAAAACCAATTCCCTAGTGTATGCTACATTTCACAGGCAGTCCAAGCTTTAGCACCACAGCAGCTGTCATTTAAAGATAATTTCCATTGAGACTTTTCAAAAAGGCGTTTAATGGTTTAGACGCTCAGTACATGAATGCAGAAATGCGGCAAAAAATGCTGTTAATATTGCAGCTCATAAGTAAATACAATTATAAAAACTAAAAGCATGATCTGCCTGTTGAGAAAGAGGAAATGCCAGAGAAAATTGTCAAAAGCTGCTTTTCATACTGCATCAAGAAGAATTAGTTTCGCATCTTATTTTGACTGGAGGCTTCATCTCATGCATCTGTTTTTTTAGCAATCCAGATTCAGGATATAACTCGGACACATTGGCATCTCCTTCCTGTCTTCAATAAACTGGATGATTTCTTCCTTTCTTAATTAAAAAGATAATTTTACCATATGCACTCTGATTTTCCTAATGGCGCTTCAATTACAACAAGGAAAACCAGCTGCATGTTTTCACACACCTTTACTACTTATTTTCAGAGAGGAGTTTTATATTTTTTTGGCAAATTGAAGGGGTAATCTTTAGGTTTCTGGCAAATGGTGGCGTGCTGGCATATCTGCAGAGGTTTTTGGAAGCTGAAGCTAATTTGAAAAATGTATGAGCTGTTGTGTGCAGAAAAATTGGAGACGTGTGTGTGCGTGTGTCTGTATTTCTGCTCAGACTTTAATTGGCTGTCACTTTTCAATTCTCCCCAACGCAGCGAGAGACTCGACCCTGAGGGGCAGCTTGTGTTGCATCACTTTTAACGGCAGAGAATTCATTGACAGATTAGCACTTGCTGCAAAGCCAATGTGATCCATTGAGTTTATCACTCTCCTAGTCTGTGCAAACACTGAGGATCATAACTGAGGATGTTCACATGATGCTGGACATTACTACTGCAGCATTTTTATATAAGATTTATAATCCTTACCTAAGTTTTATATTTGTATTCACTTCATTTGAGTCTTAAAGGATGAACTTTTGCTATCATGCAAGCACACAGGCACCTGTTTTTGACTTACTCTCCTGTGTAATCTTTGTCATATTGCAGAGACTTTGGCGCTTGGAAGGCACCCAGGCCCATCTGTCATTATGAACTCATTCCTTCTTCCCTCTCTTTCCTTGGTTATTGCTCTCTATTCTGCATCTTTATCTGTCTCCGCATGTGCAAAATGGCATTTTGTAGAGTAATAATTATTCATTTGCAAACAGGATATTATGTGTCCCTCATTCTTTGTCATTTTTGCTTTTTGAATGCAACATGCTGAGCTATAAATGGAGGACCAAGAATGACATAATCAGAAATAATTAATAAATACTTGCATATTCTTTTACACTAATAAATTTATTAATGTGTTTCTGTGCTGCAAAGAAGAAAAGCTACTTTAAGTTACTCATAAAACATTTTAAATCTGTTTTATGTAACATTTTGAAACCACTCTGTAAATTTTATCGTACTTTAATAGACTTGCTCTGATTGGGATTATCCTGATATTTGCCACAGCCAGGAAATAATTGATCTGTTATTGATCATTATGAGGAAAAGCTGATATTCCTTTTTGTCTGATGCTGCATTTACATCATTATGCATCCTTCAGAGAGTTTTTAATACCAAAGATATTCAGCTGAAAATGTGCTGCAGTTATTCCCCTATAACTAACATGGAAAAATGGCTGTTGCCGTTTTCTTCATTGATCTTAGTTTCAGCCACCTTACCTATATGAGTTCATCACGCTCCATGTGCTCAGCATGGTGATGATGTTTTATGCGCCCGATCAAGTTTGTTCTTCTTCTTCAGTTTATTTTGGTCTAACAGAAATCACAGGATAAAAACTGTCTTTCTCTGACTGCGATGCGCTTCCATCCCACTGATTGTGCTCAAGCTGTTAGCTAAGTCGTGTGTGTGTTTGCTGCTGTGATTGTTGTTCAAGTTCCTTTGGCCTTGACTTTGTGCACCATGTTTATAAATTTGATTGACACAGTTTTTTAAAAAAAAAGGGGGGCACAGATCCACATCCTGACATTTAATATTTACTCTGAAAAAGCAAACAAACCAAACTTTATTACCTGTTTCCACTCAACTTAAATAAAAGTCATTTTTGACTTCCCATCACAGCTTTGAATGACACTAAGCAGCTATACGGTCACCTTTGTAGCTTCCTAGTGGAAAAAGTCCTTGAGATGCTCAGTGAGCCATCTGTAGATGAGCGGTGATCCATGGCTACAGCAGCTGCTCCCTCCACATAGCCTTATGACTGTACTTTCCCCTGCAGCTGCCTGCATCTTTTTTTTCCCCCCAACATCTCCACGGGGAACGGCATTCCTCCATCCCCTCTGAGTTTCTGCGATTATGGGAAGGATTGTCTGTAAGAACGATGGGCCAAAGCCCCCTAAGGGGAGTAAGTGTAGCAGGATAACTAAAAATTCCTGAAGATACAACGATTAAGTGATAAGTGGCTTAAACTCGAGAAATACTCTGGAGTTCTTCCTCTGTCTTTGGGCTGTTTTCTTATTGTGGCAAATCAGGCCCAGCTGTTTATCATCACAGACGTATGAGTTATGGGTTTTCCAGCTATGGTAGCAGCATCGTGTTGGTTTATTACTTGGTCCACCACTTTAGTTCAGACAGCTGGATGAGCTGCCATGAAGTGCTGCAGTCATTAACAGTTTTGGACTATAAAGTCAAGTCTGTCACGATTATAGTTTTTCTTGGTGCAATTATCTTCAGAAGAATAATCACAATTTTCTGATTCTCACAATAATTACACGGTAACTCCTTACGTAATATTTATTTCTATTTTTTTAGCCAGCATATACAAATAATATAGCATTCCTATAAAGGCCCATACCAACTAAATTATCTCTCTGAACAATAGTACCATGTTATTAGGCATGTAACAAGTACTTAATTTCACAATAAATGGCAGTATTAAACACCATGATTTATTAATAGTAACGAGTCCTCAGTATTGTCGCTTTCCATAAAGAATCATGTTTGAACCATGTTGGCAGATCAGCACAACTTCCACGCTGAACTTAAACAAAGTTACACATATTGCCACTTTCATTCTGTGCCATTTGCAGAAGAGGCTGCCTCAGTGGGACAGAAAGCAGAAAATGCATTCTATTCGTTTCACCACCTGCAGTATAATCACCATCTTTTTACGCTAAAGTAAATGTAAATGTTCAGTAATTCGGTTAAATGTTGTTTTTGTTTTTCTAACGTAACGCTGAAATGAAATGTTATTGTGTCATTTGCAGTTTGGCAATTGTGTTCAGCTGATGAGGCTTAAAGCGCAACGCGACGCAATCCGCTGCATGTACTGAATGTTACATTATACAGATGAGAATGAACTAAATTGGTCATTTTTAACGGATAGTTTTGCCGTTCAGACATAACCGACTCTGCATGAGGTCGATCCCTTTGTGTTGTCAGTAGGCATTGATCTGTAGAAGGTACTGTATTTACTTACAAACACATGGTCTTGTTTATTTATTTTCCCCATTCCAGTATTAGTATGTTTCAAACAGCAGCTATTCGGCTTAATTACAGCTGGAAGTCAAAGCTAGCTATCCATCGTAGATTGGAAAGCAGGGAAACAAAGCAACACAAGCTTTTTAGCTGGTTGAGGTTGCGCTGATCTGTCTATGTTTCAGACAAAATCCTTCATGGGAAGTAAATATTTGTGACATCCCTACAGCAGACGGGCACACCATGAAGAGGTTAACATTTTTGTCTTTTGACAACTGCTCTACTGATTGCCAGCAAGATTTTTATAGATATTCTAGGTTGCTATCAGTTTTATTCTGACAAAATGGCCGACTAACAATCGAAGGGTTTCTGGTTGGCTCCTCAGGCCCCAATATTTCTGTTGTCAACTTTTATTCCTGTTTGAATATTCAGTGTTTTCACTGGAGAGCAGAACAAAATTAGGGTAAACGGATTGGTAAAGAGGAATACAAATAACAGTTTGTTATTATTTTCATCTTCACTTAGCGGATACGCGGTGTAAAGGAGCATTTTAAGTGTTTGGGATAACTACTGTCATTGTAATCTATATTTTGTTTCTTTTTTTCTTGTTTTATGCGAGATATTATAAGAAATCTAAATCAAATCTTAGCATTTTAGTCTTTGCAATTTCCATCACAAGGATCCCTGCTACCCTGAACCAGATAAAAAAATGCAAGCAGCTTCGTCTGCAAGTTCCTAAATCCCTCATATCGTCTTTTATTCTGTAAAGATCTCAGAAGCCTCATGGACAGGCTAAACTGTTGCCAGAGAAGACATTCTGCTGTGAAATTCATCTTTCAATCATCAACCAGTTGCCAGAGCTGCACTCCCCCATCTCCCCCGTCTCCCCGACATGCGATATGTGTCCTTGACTTGCATTTATTGCTTTTAAGTTTAAAAATCTGTTACAGCTGGATGTTGGTTCTGTCTGAGCTCCATGTTTCATCATAGAGGAATTTCAGAAGTGTCTCCAAAAGTGTTGCCAGCATGCAGAGAGACTGTTCAAACATTTATACAAACGTTTGCCCCCCCCTGGCTGTGAATCCAGAGGCAGCACCCCCACTTCTTCAGTTAGGCTCTCAGCACCTGCTGCTGTCATTCTTTTGACTTCAGCTGCATTTATTTTATGCAGACTTCTCAATATTAAATTCTTCATTGTGCGTCATTTGGTGTGCAAACATTACTGTATTCTTTTTCAATTTCTTTGTATTTCTTGGCTCAGACTTGTTGTGAATTGATCTTAATTTATTTGAAGTCACAGTTGATTGCATCAGTTTTTAATTCTCTAAATCAAACACTCAGCTCAAGTAATGTAGTCTGGGTTATTTATAGGTCTGACCAGCAATTTGCTGAGTAAGTTGATGCTTGCTCAGTGCTCTCCATGTGGAGCAAGGTTTTTATCTAGGTCATCAGGTGCAGCTTTTCCTTTCCAATGAGAAGACTGCAAAGCACTTGATTTGAGTGTTCAAGGCTTTTGCCTCCTGAAAAGAAGTGCGTTGTAGATCAAATCTGTATTGATTTTGCACATGAGATGTGTAATATTTATACTGTAACATACAGAGATTATTTATTATCTGTGAGGAAGCATTCTGTCATGGAAAAATCCATTTGCCACAGTTGCAAAGTGGTGTCACGTAATATTGTAACCGCAGACTGTTTCGTATGAGGTGAAGGCAAGGACAGGCACATCATTATGTCTGAGTGCAAATTTTTATATAGCTCGCTCTTTACTGCTGGCTTAATCTTGCAAAGGAAATGGCCACATCAGCTGCCCTTTACGTGTTTAGCACCAAACTACCTCGCAGCTCTGCAGAAGGTAATGATGGCATTATCAATGATCCGCACAAAGTAAGTGAAAAGCGATCAATGCTTTCTTGTGTGTTCCCTATGCAGACAGCATCCAGATTAAGTTCCCTGCAGCAGAGAGAAGACATTTTGCAGATTAAAAGGCTACCACTGAGGAGATTGAGATTTATGTTCATCTGTGTGTAACTCTGTTTCCCAGAGGCAGCCACAGGAAGAGCTTTAAGCCAGCATGTTTTTTTGGTGCCAGATTAGGCCTAGCCACCAGGTCTGCCAACATCTGTCAGCCATTAGGCCTGTGACACTGGCAGTCATGCAGCGATTAATCAGACTGTTGTGATAGTTGCCTCACAGATACTCTACACCTCGGCAGCTTCCCCGCACAGCAGGTTCAGTTTAGTAATCAAAGAGTCGACGTCTCTCTTGTGCTAACTACCACAGAAAGCCGGCCTGTTGTTATTTTGCACCACAGTATCTTGTAATAGACCATATTGGACCATATTAATATTAGACCTCATTTGACTGAGGCTGCACCATTGCATCCAGTAACAAACTGTATTCATATTTAACTATTTAGCACATTCATGCTTCTCAACTGACACTAAAGCTTTCATGTGGAAAAGGCAAATCAACAACTAATTGGTGGTTCGGTTATGTTGTGATACCTTTTTAAATGCAGACATATCCAGGTGGTCTAATGCTTACAGCTGCTGCATAATTGTGGTTTATGTAACCCGTTGGAGGTGATTTTATCTGTACATGAAGGCTGAAAACCAGTATAGTTACCCAAACTACTTGAATAAAGATTATCAGCTGTTAAATTGTTTTATTAAAAGATAAACATTGTGGATTTCAGGCTGTGAGATGTAAATACTGAGTTTTATTGAAATTATAAACTGAACTTTCCAGGCTTTAAATATTCTGGGATATACCTTGACTTTCTTTGCCAAATAGCTTATCAATCAATGAAATAAAACAGCAGCTGTTTGACTGCTGTTTTGGCATTCCTTTAATTTGTAGATTAATTTAATGTTTTTTTTTACATATTACATAATTTTGAAAAGGTATTTAGCCACTACCCAGATTTCGATGAAAGACAGAGATTACGACAAAAGCATGCATACTTGTATATCACAAGTTAAGATGTACAAATACCTGGAGATAAGAAGCCGCAAGATGTCGGTCACTTAGAGCAATAATGCCTCTCTTGCTATTTGTCTCTACATGTCCTTAAAAACACAAATATACTAGAGGTACTACAAGGTGGGGTTTTTTAGGCGTTTCTGGGGTGCAGTGATCTCTAACCATCAGAAATGGCAGTTACATGGTAGCAGCAGGCAGACATGATTACCTGACACAGGCAGAATAAAAGATGTTTTTTATGGTATCTTGTCTGTGCTGTGATCTAAACAGGCAGTAATGAAAATATTGCGACCACAGAGGTTTGAATCTGCCAGTAGCTCAGGAAGGAATATTCTTATCAAGAGGAGCTGATATGTTGGCCAAAGGTAAACACCTCCTACATTCCTCTGATATCTGTGACAATGTTTGTGTGTACATTTATATTTTGTGTTCGTTATCAAGGCTTGCTCTCAGTGTTTTTGGTTTGGTTATGTATTTGATGATGACTGGCGCTAAGCCTGTCAGTTGACAACAGCAGGGCTTGGATGTAGGTTAAGCTCAGTGAAGGAAAAAATATGTGCTTATGTCATTTTCAGAGACGTTTGATGGGAAAGTGTTGCTAATTATTTCCTACTGCCATCTTTTTTTAAAGAATCGCATTCAGAAAAAGCTGCAAACATGCAATGAAAGCAACATGTATAAGCAGTTGTTCTTACTTGGATCCTAAAGCCCACCTGTCATGGCCTCAGGGATGTCTTTGAAAATTTCAATTAAACCACTGCAGTACTTTGTATCAGAAGATGCAGCTATTGTTGTGTGTGTAAGACTAAACCTTTCCCTCCCCTGAACTAGTGCAGATTATTCTGCATCACCTTCTGGGATGGAGTGATATCAAGGATGCTCAGTAATTTCAGTCGGCGATGAGGTCGTGATGCAGAAGGAAGCCTTTAATGAGATTTTCTAGAGGGTGCTGTTGGTGTTAGCTCACCGCCATTAGAAAAGAAACGATACCTTGCATCAAGTTTGTTGGGTTGACTTCCATATAATTTTTAAAAACTATATTAATATTAATATATTTTTACAGTCTAAGACTTGGAGTATTCCATGAGCTCCTCTTCAAATAGTTAAAAATCTTTTAGTTTCTGAGAGCTAAACTGCTGTTGTTTGCTCTTCTTCTTTCTCAGGTTCCTGTGAAGAAGGAAGAGGAGTTTTTGCTGATGGGGGGTCAGACAATGAAGACTATTGGGAGGAGCAACAGCAGCAAAAAGTCCTACTGATCTATGATCAGCCATGCCACCCCTGCATCACCTATCAAGGGACAACCCCTACTCATATGCAGGACTGCTTTGTTACTTACATTTGGAAGAATAGCTAAACTCCACAACAGCAATGGCATCAACTTTTGTGGACTATAATACATCAGAGAACATTTTAGAGTACAGGTGAGGCTCAGCCCACAAGACTCTCAGGTGGTAAGAAGCAACAGATGACATTTACAGGAGGTCACACCTCAGCTTTGATGATTTAATATCCATCCCACTACCTTGTTGACAAGGTCGACCATGGCTGCTGCTACTGCTCACCATAGCAACGGTTCCTTGGAAGAGCAAGGAACAGACTGAGCAGGTCAACAATGCAACGTAACAGCGGCGGGGTGGGTGTCGGAGGTCAGCCTTGGGTGCTGCGCCGCGTACGTCTCACATGGCTCAGTTTCATGCTCTTCTTCATTCTGGTCTTCTTCCCACTCATTGCTCACTACTACCTCACTACCATTGATGAAGCTGGGGGTCCCGATAAGCGCATCTTTGGGCCTCGGCCTGGCGATGAACTATGCGAGGCCAAACACGTGCAGGACCTATGCCGCATCCGCGAGTCTGTCAGCGAGGAGCTGCTGCAGCTGGAAGCCAAGAGGCAGGAGCTCAACGGGGAGATCGCCCGACTTAACCTACGGATCGAGGCCTGCAAGCGCAGCATTGACAGCGCCAAGCAGGATCTGCTCCAACTGAAGAATGTCATCAGCCAAACTGAGCATTCCTATAAAGAACTGATGGCTCAGAACCAGCCCAAGCTGTCGCTGCCTGTCAGATTGCTGCCAGACAAAGAGGATCCAGGGCTGCCACCACCCAAGTCAGCACATTCCTGCCGCCTTCGCTCATGCTTCGACTACGCGCGCTGTCCTCTTACATCTGGATTTCCTGTGTATGTCTATGACACAAACTCCTATCCATGGGGGGACTATCTTGACCCACTGGTTAAGCAGGCTTTTGCTGCATCTGTTCAGAGCAACATCTATGTAACAGATAACCCCAGCATTGCCTGTTTGTATCTTGTGCTGGTGGGGGAGAGACTGGACTCTTCTCCTCCACCATCTCCATCAGAGTTGGAGAAGCAACTGAAAGCTCTACCTTACTGGAGATCTGATGGACACAACCATGTAGTGCTGCATCTTTCTAGAAAATCTTTGACACAGAACTTCCTGTATAATGTGAGCACAGGAAGAGCAGCAGTGGCTCAGTCCACTTTCCTGGAGCAGCAGTACCGGGAGGGCTTTGACTTAGTAGTGTCCCCACTGGTTCATGCTCTCTCAGAGCCAAACTTTTTGGAAGTGCCACCACAAGTTCCTGTAAAGAGAAAGTACCTTTTCACCTTTCAGGGTGAGAGGGTGGAGTCCCTGAGGAGCAGTTTACTGGAGGTGCCACCTCAGTCATTTGAGGAGGAAATGGAGGGAGATTCACCAGCTGATTACGATGATCGGATAATTGGCACCTTAAAAGCAGTGCAGGACAGCCACCTGGATCAGGTACTGGTGGAATTTACCTGCAAGAGCCCAAGGTCAAGTTTGCCAACAGAGTGGGCTCTTTGTGGGGAGAGGGAAGACAGGCTGGAGGTGCTCAAGGCTTCTACCTTTGCCCTTGTGATCGCCCCAGGGGATGGACAGCTGGTGGCCTCAGCGGGCTGTGGCATGAGGCTGTTTGAGGCCTTAGAAGTAGGGGCCATCCCTGTTGTGCTGGGGGACCACTCCAGACTACCTTACCACCAGTTTATCCGCTGGAGTGAAGCTGCCATCATAGTTCCCAAACCCCGTGTTACAGAGCTTCACTTCCTGTTGCGCAGCCTATCAGACAATGACATGCTAACTATGAGGCGGCAGGGACGCTTTCTGTGGGAAACTTACTTTTCAACTTCAGAGAATGTTCTCAACACCATCCTGGCCAGTATCAGAACCAGCATCCAAGTCCCTGCTGCACCCATAAAGGATGAGCCTGCCCATGAGATTCCTCACAAAGCTGGGAAGCTGGCGGGTACTGATGCAAACCTGGCTGACAATGGTGATCTGGATCTGGGTCCTGTAGAGACAGAGCCCCCTTACGCCTCCCCTCGCTTTCTCCGTAACTTCACATACACAGCTGCAGACACCTACAGAGCATGGAACCGGGCCCCCGGGCCTTTTCATTTGTTTCCTCATACTCCTCTGGACCCCGTGCTGCCCTCTGAAGCTAAATTCCTTGGCTCTGGTACTGGTTTCAGGCCAATTGGTGGAGGCACAGGGGGCTCTGGGAAGGAATTTCAGGCTGCTCTGGGAGGGAACGTTCCCCGAGAGCAGTTCACCGTGGTCATGTTGACTTATGAGAGGGAGGAGGTGCTGATGAACTCTCTGGAGAGGTTAAACGGGCTGCCGTACCTAAACAAGGTAGTGGTGGTGTGGAATTCACCCAAGCCTCCTTCAGATGACCTGCTGTGGCCAGACATCGGCCTGCCTATTGTTGTGAGTGAAGAAAAACCCTCTGAAACTCCTTCCTTTAATTATTGTTGTTTTCTTTTAGGAGGAAATCACCTAATTCTCTCCTTTTTTTGTCTTGCAATGCACAAAAATAGCCTGTCATGTCATGTGATGGAGAGTTTCCTCATACATTACACTGAGTTATGCAGGTCATTGTTTCCTTGCTGATTACCAGCAGCTTTTCAGAAAAGACTTAAGAAGGGTGATGTCAATAAATAATACAATTTGTGCTTTTGAATGAAGGCTGAAAAATCAAATTCATGTATTTATATTTACACCATCACGTACTAGTGAGCTGACAGACAGGAACAAAATAAACCAGTCCCAGGTGCAGTCCCCATCAAACACTTTAGTTAGCGTTAATTGGTTTTATATCTTAACCAGACAACACATTAACATTTATTTCCCCCCAAAGCCGATTCTTCAGAAAATAATTTTAAGACAAGGAGGGCACAAATCTTGCTTTAAATGGTTGCATTTTAATTATTTCTTTAATCACGTCTGTCAGTTTCAGCTCAGTGTGTGACTTGAGTTAAATTGTTGTCCTTATTGCTTATTATCCCTGCAGGTTGTACGCACAGAGAAGAACAGTCTCAATAACCGCTTCCTTCCCTGGGACGCCGTGGAAACCGAGGCCATCCTCTCCATTGACGATGACGCTCACCTTCGCCACGATGAGATCATGTTTGGGTTTAGGTCAGTGAAGCTCGATGTATATTGCCAAACGTTTTAATGCACTTTTGAAATTCCCTTATTATTCAGACTTCTTTGAAATTAATTTTGATAGTTTTATTAACATTCAATCTGCACACAGTTCACTTGCTTATTATAAGTGCACATGCAATAATACACTGGAAAGTTGAGATTGTTCCAACCCAGTAGAGTCCATTGATTTCATAATACTTTGATTTCTAAAATACAGTCAGTAAAGCCAAAGAGCTAAATAAAAATCACAAAATGGGGTGAACTTAAGAATAATCTATATTTTTCCAACAATAAGTCGTTTTTCTGTTCACAAAAATCCCAATAATCCATTTTTTTTTTTAAAAACTGTTTGGCAAAACTTATTTATTTTTTTTACATTTATTCCCACAGATTGCTGTTGCATCATCATATGGCTGCTAGCTGCATTTACTCTTTCATGTGTTCTTTCCTGTGAAGCTGGTTTGCATGTTAGAATTTAAAATATAGTCATTTCATATTAAACTCTATATGATTATCTTCCGATTGACACCTCACATAAAACTATAGAAGCTTCTTTGTCTTTGTCACATTCCTGGAGAGTGCCTGTTCATATCTGTGTAAATTCTTCGTTTTTCTATATTCAAAATTTTTATTTTAAATTGATTTGCTACTGAGTAATACATCAGACTGTAGAACAACTGTGTGTTTTATGTCATGTCACAACTGCAGTGATCTACTTGCATTTGCTTACAAAAGAATTTGGACCAGCATTTTATTGTTTTCAGACATTTGTAAATCAGTCTCAGTAACACTGAGAGTCATTCTAACCAAAATCAAGTGTTTTCTCAAAGTGGTTCTGGAGTAGCTGGAGTAGTAAAATTGACTATAGGCAACGTCATGGATGGGCATCAAACTTCTCTAAAGAATAAGTCCTCTGTCATTCTTAAAATAAAGTAGTTTAATACCATTAACAGACTTCCTAAACTTGTCAATCCAGTAAAACTGAGTATTAACTGGGATTAAAAACTTGTTTTAAACAGGAAATGACAAACCATATGTTTGTAAAGAGTAAATTGATAGACTAATACAAGATAAGTTGCAGCCTATTACTAATATATACTAAAAAAATGCAAAAACCTGCAGCAAGGAACGTGAACAACAAGAGATTACGATACAGATAGCAAAATGGAAATGAGCGTCAGCATCCTGCTGATGCAACACTTAGATAGCTAAACATGAAGGTTGTGTTCAAACCAATTAAAAGATCAAGTATGCTGTTAAGTTATTTTTTGCACCACCTCTCCCCTCTTCCAGACATTTTTACGAGTTGATGCTCTAACAGCTTGTTTAGGCAGGCAAAAACTGCCGTGTGTGTTTGTGTGTGTTTCTACAGGGTCATTTGTGATGAATTATCGCAAACTCCTCCAGAATTACCCAGGAATGTTCTCTTACCTCTTCTGCTGCTGAAGAGAAGTTGCACCGCAGATGACTATGTTAGATATTTAAGTGGTTTCACATGAACTCAGTGGAGACATTAAATTGCTTTTTGAGATTTCTTGGATCTTCTGGGTTTTGAGGGAGGAGTTCCAACTGATAAACTAAAACACCGAAGTGGTCTGCAGTTTCTGTTAATGTGAGCCAAAAGTGCTGATTAAATTTTTAACCAACATCCTAAAAAGGGCCACAAACCAGTTGAATTCGGGGTAGATTCCCTAGTTTCTTGTCATGTGATATTATTATTTTGATGAGAGGTATAACAGATGGATTTAAAAGGATGACATATGAACAAACAGACACTTTACAAAACAAATAAAAACAGAAAAAAATACATGCAGTAAAGTCTTTATTATGATATTTATTTTATTCAGTTTTGATAGAAAATAGAAGACTTTGTTCATTTTGTCTGTATGATTGTGCTTGTCAGAGTGTGGCGTGAAGCCAGGGATCGCATCGTGGGTTTCCCTGGGAGGTATCACGCGTGGGACGTCAACCATCAGTCCTGGCTGTACAACTCCAACTACTCCTGCGAGCTCTCCATGGTCCTGACAGGAGCTGCGTTTTTCCACAAGGTCAGGTCCAGCACCTTTAAAATGCCATACCCCCATGAGCTTATCGCCCAGCACTGATGTACTTCCCTGTGTGTTTGTGTCCTTGCAGTACTACGCTTACCTGTACTCCTACGTGATGCCCCAAGCCATCAGGGACATGGTGGACGAGTACATAAACTGCGAGGACATAGCCATGAACTTCCTGGTCTCTCACATCACCCGCAAACCACCCATCAAGGTCAGAGATGGAGCACACAGCCGGGCTATGCTCAGCTCAGCACCTGCAAAGTTTTTGTACCTCCCTCAGGCTTTGTTTATTTTTATTTTTGCCTACTTAGCCATGCCATTACTCAAACTGGCATATCCAATATTCCAAACACAAATTATAAATCAAAAACATGAGATTGAATCGGTGCGTTACGCCTGAGTTTTTTTTCCTGGATTTTTATTGGAAGGGCATTTATTTCTGGGGAGCATATTTATGACTGGTCAAATAATTATAGCAGTAAAGCCCTGGAAGCTGTTGGAAATGCCATGCCAGTCCTCAGTTTAAGTTCTGTGCGATTTAGAGTGATGTTAATATTCAGGGGGGTTTCAGGAGGGAATTGGGGACGTCTTTGATGGAGTGTGTTGCATGACAGCACTTCACTGTGAGGAATAAGTCTTGTGAATAATGAATTTGGGGCAAGTTTTGACTTTTAATTGGTTTGGGAATGTATTTTTCTCTTTTAAGCCAAATAAGACATTTACAAAGGTGGGAAAAAATGAGCATTTTATGCTTCACTGGTGAGAAATTAACATCATTCAAACTCTAAATGATCTTGGATGAACACATTTAATAAACAGCATGCTCCTAAATGCAGAGAGTGGCAGACTTAATCAGGCTTTGTGCATAATATTCTTTATTAATATTATAATATTTTATTATATAATTTTATTATAATAATATTTTTATTTTATTATTATTCTTGAGTAAAGAAAAAGTTAAAAAAATAAATAAAAAATCCCAAATATCTATTTCGTTCCTGTTCAACCAGGGCTGTGATATATGCAGTGATAAAGGTTTTAGCCTCATTCCAATTCTTTTTAACTGTGATCCTCTTAGCAAATAAAATTTGATTGCCAAACGAGACATAATTTAAAAACGGCAAATTCACTACTAAAATTTTTCAGTAAGATTGTTACTTTTTTTTTTTTTTTTTTACAATTGGAAAATTATTAGAAGGGAATTGAGCTTATAGCAAAGATTTTAGCGCCCTGCATCTTCAGTATTGAGCAGCATCTCATGAAAGTATCTAGTTGTGAAAGCCATCTTTTTTAATGTGGTATTTGGTTCTGAAATTCACTGTCATTTAAATGAATCAATTCTTCCCCCTGGCAGGGGCAATGTTTACTGTCAGTGCCTGCAAGATGAGGCCAAAGCAAGGCTCCATTGCAACTCCTCAACTCTTAAATCTCCCTAAAGTTTTTTGCCACCTAATAGGGACATGGATTTGTGCTTTTTCACGATCTTTTAAGCAGTGCTCCTGGAAAACTTAACTCTTTAGACCTCAGCGGCACCTGTTAAAACATAACTTTCATTTTAAGCTGTTTGACTTTGATCTGTTACTAACTTAATGAAAAACATGAAATTTAATTCATTTCTGACATTTTTGCTTTTAGAAAAAAGGCACAGCCCTTGACCACGTTGCTGTGATCTATTTCAAAGTATATCCCCTGAATGTACACTCTCTGTTTATCTTAGGTAACCTCCCGTTGGACTTTCCGCTGCCCTGGCTGCCCTCAGGCTCTTTCACATGATGACTCGCATTTTCACGAGCGCCACAAGTGCATCAACTTCTTTGTAAAGGTATACGGTTACATGCCACTGCTGTATACACAGTTTCGTGTGGACTCTGTGCTGTTTAAGACTCGTTTGCCCCATGATAAGACCAAATGCTTCAAGTTCATCTAGCGCAGGGCTGAGCAACTCAGCAGAGACCCAAAAGCAGAGTGGATTGAAGGACGAGAATTCCAGCGCCACTTAAAGCTGCAATAAAGATGGATAGATTAACTGTAGGGGATGTGCACAGGAGGAAACTTTTGGTTTCGGATTTGCAGAATTAGATGGACCAGTTAATCTTAACAGCTGTTGGTCTCAGCGAAGCTTAAAGAGTGGAAGCGGAAAGAAACTACTGTCAAGAAATGAAGCCTTTTCTGCTTCTTTTTACTCTTTAATCATGTTCAATCATCAACCACTAACTACAGATGTCATTTGCACCTCTTACCTGCTTGCTGAGAAAAGGAGGCGGTTGTACACAGTGTACAAAAACTCACCCAGGTTAAAACTCTACCTAATCATGGCGTCAAGTAACTGACAGGCTGATGCCAACAAACGGTCTCAGCTGAGAGTGACTTACAGTTTCAAACTGTACTTCCTGTACATGTATGTGAAAGAAGCACTGATGGTCAGATGTATTTTATTGAACTCTTTCTTTTTTTAAATAATGTTTAATTCTGTAAATCTGTATGTGAAGTGAACATTTTCCAAAACCTCTCCCTGTGAGAATTTAGAAGGAGACTGTACTTCAGGTGATGAGTAGAGCCCGCTCAGCCCAATCGTGTTTTAGCAGCATTAAGTGCTCAAGAGGGAATTCACTTCAGTAGTCACCATAATGCCTCAAATCTGTCATGAAAACCAGCTATCACCTTTGTCATTTTGTTACGCTTACCTGATCTGCACACAGCACGCGTGGAAAAGAATTTTTTTTTTTATTCTGTGGCGTGTTTACTGTTTGTAAAATTGCTCTAAAGTTAAATAGGTCATGTTTAAATGTTGTAATGATGACCAAAAACCTACAATGTCCCCTTTTCACAATGGCAGCTGCCAAAAACAAACAAAAAAAAAGGTATTTGATATTCAATTAATGCAGAATGTTTTCATTTTATTGTACCGTTTGGATTATGGTGAAAACCTAAAATGAACAGTCAAAAAATTAATTATTGCTTGCTTGTTTTCTGGTGGAGATGGAGGAAAATGGTTTCCTATGTCAGGAAGTATCAAACACCCCCAGTAGCACCACTAAAGCTCACTTATTTACATATTATGCCTCATTTTATTGCAATATTGTCACAGTATTTCAGGACTCTCAAGCAGTTGCCAGGCAACGTGCAGGCTCTCCTGGAAGTTAATGGTCCCAATCAAGAAGTACTTGTACAACCATAAGTTGTCACTTTTATTCTTTGCTTTCAACAAATGAGAACTAATGTGTTAATATTTAGATCTTATTGCTGCTGTTGTAGTTTTTAACAAAGCTTACAGATTTCACATCGCTGTTTGTCTTCTCATGTAATGCTCCACCAGAATGCAAAGAAGCATTGTCACACAAACACGGAAACATGGAAGAGTACTTTACAATGTACTGCTAGCTGTGACTTTGCAGGATAAGCATTAGACACTTCTCATCGTGTTCAGGTTTCCCTACGGACAGAAATGTTTCAGGGACACTGTGTTGGTTGTACTTTGTTTTCTATCCTTGCTTGATGAATGTTTTCTTTGCCAAATAGGTACGATGTCTGCAGCTTTACAGCATAGTTTGCAGGGTGTTTGCTGAAGGGATGCAGTCTGATACACCCTTATCCACCCTGAATGGTACTTCACGCTACTGGAGCTTAACCCATCATGTATTTAAAAATTCTTTGACGATCTCAGCTCCTGTAATCTTAACGAAAAAACTAACTTTAAAAAACAGAGTTGGTAGTGTTTTTTCCACAGTTATTTTTCTGTGTGGATTCTTTTATGAAACACACTTTCACAAGTAAATGAGTCTTGTATATTTATTGAATATATTATTAAAAAAAGATTTTTTTAAAAACTGATGAGACATGCAATAAATTGTCAAGACATTGTAGTTGATTATTTCTAATCACACAGATCCCGATCGGATGGAGCAATCACAGTAACTTCATTGCCAATGAAAACTATCTGTTGCCTCTGACGGGAGTATCTTTGAAGCCAAATCTCGACTCCAGATGGCAACTTCTCTGTAATCCCCCTGGTGTATTCTAAAAATACTGAACCAAGCTTGTTTACCTGAGAGAGATAAACCAGGAGCCAGATTTTTTAATTAGCATGGTGTAAAATGACCAAAACAAAATGTTTGATATTTCTTTTAAGTCTTGAAAAACCAGTCTTGACTCACAACATCATCACCTCTGTGCGCTTTTTACTGTAGCTCCAGGGGCCTCATAATTGCCTGTTGGACTCTAAACAAGTCCTCAGGGCTCAGTTAGGGTCAGCTGGTTTTCCTTCTCATACCTGTGGTCCTCCCACCCCACCCCTTCAGGATCTGTGGCACAGCTGGTTTTCTGTAGCTTGAAGCAGAACAAATTTAAAGGCTGCAGTCACTCTGCAAGGTGTTTAGAGTTGTGAAAATATGTGCTCCTATGTCTGTTCGCAACTGTGGGCGACGCTCCAGCCGTCTGCAAATGCTGCTTGTGCTGTACCAGACTAATGAGCAATGACAGCGGCAAACATACCATTGAAGGCCAGATGAATGGAAATAAAAACAGTCAACGTTGTTTAAAAAAAAAAAATCTGTTTCTTGTCCTCATTCTTGTAGCCATCTTCTTCTTTTTTTTTAAAAGTGTTCCTGAAGTTGCAAGTACACTAATGCACCCCTTTAACTAGTAGTTTTAGTGGTTGGTATGTCTTGAAAACTGCTCTCTAACCATTAATGTTAGATTCATACCTATTTGCACAAATCTGCAGCCAGACTCAGATTAGCTTCAAGAAGAAAGGAGCTGCTGCATTTCAGTGACCTACCTTTACATCCAAATATCACAAACAGGCTGAAACTTGTAAATAAAAAGGACAATTTGCCAGTTTAGAAGAGCTATAAGTGTTTAGTGACATTGTCCAAGACTGTTTCCTTTCTGCTATAAAAGAAAAGTACCAACTATTTGGACATCTGGTTTGAATTTTTCCTGCAAAATCATCTCATTAGAACCTTTGTTGGAATTTGTCACAGCTGGAGAAGCTGAAGGAACGAGGTGTGACTGTAGCAACCCTCCAACCCAGATGAAGGCTTCAAAATCTGACATCACTTGGATGAAGAGAACAAAAAATGCACCCCTCACCGCTCAGCTTCATCCATCTATTAGAGGGGAGGGAGTTGCATTTAAGACACTCAAACAAGGGTGTGGCTTTGGTTGCCCTCTGGGGGGATTTTCTGGCTCATAGCTTCTCTGACAGATCAGAATTTAGACTTGGCTTTGTCCCAAAATAAGACTTGCAGGTGTAAGCAGATTCCTCACAGCAGTAGACAATATACATAGATTTTTATTTCTTTATACATTTTCCATTCCCTTTAAATCTGAAAAAATATGATCTCTCTATTTACTCTAACTTTGTTTCCCCACCCCAACTCCCTTTACAACAAACACAGCTGAGGCTGTCAACGAAACTGCCTCAGAGACTGTAGAGAGTTTATTGGGCTGCACAGGCTTTTGCATATTTCTCCTCAGCGGGAAGCACCGTGTTTCTACATGAATGAACATGGCTGAGTTGTCAGAAGGCTGAATGGTGAAACGGATTCCATCGATGTTACAGAGTAAAGGAAGCTATTCTCTGACACTGAGGGCATGCAGAGCTGTGTCCATTCTATAGGAGACTCAGCAAGCACAAGAAAGAAGTGCATTCATCTTGGTTAAAGTGGTATCAAATGCGTAGGTACTCAGTTTTGCAAGACCACAATAGAAACGAAAACATCTGTCTTTGTGTGATACCCATAGTACTGATAGGTCATGACTGATAATCCAGGAACATGAAATGGGAGACCAATGAATAGATCTTGCATAATGTTATGTGCATGTAAACGCAGTACAAAGCATAGCTTTTTAGCACAGTTGCAGCATGTTGTAGGCCATTTGTAACAGTCCTCTCATTGAATTCTCTCTTGTCAGTGGCTACAACTGATAGAGAAATGTCTGGTATGCTGGTGGCAGCTAAAGCTCAGAAGAAATAAGGAGTCTGTCAGTTCTGGACCAAGCACTTTGGTCCAGGTTTCAAAGACGAAAATTGTTTGGAAGTGTCTTGACGTTGACTTGTAAACAGTTGGTGGACATGCAGATTTTGCTGTGAGCAGAGTCACTAGAAAAAGAAACTATTTCTTTCTGAGCCTGGTTAGTTCAGTCATAAAAGTGTCTGTGATTTTCAGTGTCACTAAAAAGGCTGTAGCTGGAGTTTTACACCCCCATCCATGAAGTCAGCCTGCCTGCCTTCAGAGAAAAGAGGCAGATTAAAGGGTATCCATGCAGCCTGGCAGTGAAGACTGGAAAGCAATGCCCATCCTCACACCTGAATGCAACACACACAAGAACACACATTGCACAAGGTGCTGCCTTGCTTTCCCAAAGCTCTCAAAGTTAAGGGAATGCTTTAACTGTAGGCCCAGTCCTCAGAAATCTTCTCCTATGTGTCAGTGAGGGTGTGCCAGTGGCAGACCTGCTGTCCCTCTGCCTCTCTCATCTCTGTCCAGTGGGCCTGCTGTTCCTCGCTGGTGCTGTTTAGGCCCAGGGAGACCAAGCCCAGCTTCTCCCTGGGCCTCATGCTACTCCGCCGGCAGAACACCGACAACACCAACGACACCTCAGACAGCTGGAAGAGCGCCACCTGGAACACAAATGTCTCCTTGTATGTGGGGTTGGGCTGGCCACGGCAGACGGCCGTCTTGCACTTAGACATCTCCTTTCCTTTGGAGTCCAGCATGGTCAGCTTCACATAGGTGTCTGGGAGGAGGAGGAGAGTAGTGAGGCAGTGCCATCAAATGGTTGGAAAGGAGTACTACAGCAAATATTATCAGAGAAGGATTTTGTTAGCTTCATAGCATGAGGCTTACGATTCATATTTGAAAGTTTTATAGGCAGTGATGCACGATGTTAGAAGAGAAGGCTGATGCCACAATTTGGCCGAAATATGACTTCTGAATTTTAAAACCAATATTTTTTTATTAACGTTTTTCTTAAGCTTTTTTTTTTTTTGACAGTAATCTGCACTTCAGTGACTAACATACTAAAAATATTAAAAAAAGAATATCATAGTCTTAAAAATATATATTTTTTCTAGCTTTTAAATGTATTTTTGGTTACTTATATAAAAATGATAGCAAATGTACAAAATCATCTCTCTCACTTCTTTTTTTTCTATATGCAAATCTTTTTCTTTTTTTTTTTAACCTAAAATAATCCTCTTAGCGTATTTTTAAATAAAATGAATGGCTTTTATGTAAATTATCACCTGGGGACATGTCACGGTGATTCCCCTTTAAAGAAAAGCATGGAATTCTATAAGCACAATAAATTTAATTTATTTCAAATATCAGAAAACTCAAAGATTGATTTCTCAAAAATGAAGAGCATGAAGTATAACGTGATGAAAAATCTTTACAGATGGAAACTTAAAGGGTAGTCATTTGAAATGACAGTGAGAACAAATATGAAGAATTAACAAATACATCAGATTTTCCATTGAGCACAAAATTAAAATATTCAAGCAGGTCAAAAACTAAAAAATAAAAATGTCTTTAAAGCTCACACTATGTAAGAAAATCAGGTTCCATAATTGACAATCAATTTCAAGTTTGAATTTTAAATGTAAAACAAGGTTTTCATTTTAAAATTACAATATTTATGTAATTAGGTGAAAGTCACTATATAGATGAGTTAATGCTTTCATAGAACAAAATTTAGTTGTTTTAGTCTTTTGGATGAAACACGTAAAACATAGGCAAACAAGTTGGCTTAGAGTCAGAACAAAGGCCACTTTTAAATAACTTTTTTCTTACCTCTCATGATATACAGCTGCCCCCCTACGAAGTGTTTCACACAACAAAACAGACCATCTGTAGTGGACACACACCACGGCACACACAAAGTTGGAAAGAGGAAAGTAAAACGGTTTAAAGAGAGCGATAGACCTAGGAAGATGAGATTTCAAGGGAACTGTGACATACAACAGTTGCTTTAGCATCATGGCTATATAAAAGTTGGTACTGTTTCCAGGAGACCTTTCAATCTGCTGGGAGTTTTAGCCAAATGCTTTGCCAAAACAAAGGCCTGATTTATCAGCACGGACAGAGGATAGGGTCTTAAAAGTGAGAATATTTGTAGTAAATTGGCACAAATACCAAGAAACCAAAGCTTTAACATCAGAGGTTTTTGTACTTACTGACAGGTTTATCAGAAGCAGTGGTTTTAAAGTGGCTTCCCTTGATAACCTCAGCTGACAGGTGTCCTGTGGCAGAGTTATAGATGAGGCCCAGGAGGATCTCTGGCAAGGATGAGTCTTCAGTGGATCGGTAGGACAGAGCTCCCGCACTGCGAGACACACTCACCAAAGAGCCGCAACCCTTGCAAGAAAAAAAATTAAATAAAAAATATGCAGGTAGAATTGTTTAAAGTTTGAGTAAGAGAAAAATGTCTACTGCAACTGTACTCAGCAAAATGAAAGACATAAATTCACAAAGTGTTCTCACTGTGAGTTCAGAGCCAGGCTCCAGGGTGACAGGTAGAGCGATCTTCCCCTGCAGGTTAAGTTTAGTCAGGTAGAACACTTTCTCTCCCAGGACCTTCTCCTTTTTCATCCGTCTGATGCTGTATAGGCGGAAGCGAACAGCGTAGTCTCCCAGGGCTTCTTGTTCCACTCTGGAAAATTTGAATGTTTCTGTAAAGACGGGACATGGGCCCTTCTGCACGCCCGTTTTGGCCCGTTGCTTCTTGTTGGGCAGGAGTACAAGATGAACCTGCCACGAGATGTTTCCTGTCTGTTTGAGTGCAGGGATGTCAGTTGCGGCAGTGACCGTGACGGCCAACCACTGTTCACTTGAGTCATACTCAAAAGCAACATCTAGCGTTCCATATTTGGCAAGGGGCTCGGGCTCATAGACTGCAGGAAACTGAAGACCACAACCATCCTGAATGCATAAAGAAGCAAATACAGTTTGTATTAGCTTCTGCAGGGGCACAACATTTGTTTGCACTTTCTAAAGTGATGCTTCTATCAGACTACATGGTAATAAAGCTATAAAAATGAAGAAAGGGGAACAACTCTGTGCTCACCTCTGGACCCAGAACAGCAGTGCTGTCACTGGGAATGTCCTCCTCACAGCCTTTGTTGAGGTAGCTCTCAGTGTCCTGGTCCACACTGGCCTCACTGGAGCAGCAGGCACTGTCGCAGTGCTGTGGGGATGACGCCCTCCTGGTTCCTCGCTCTGAGTGGGAATGAGAGGATGTGCGAGCCCCTGAGCCCACATCTTGGTACGGAGGAGGCTGAAGCTCGTTGAAGGAGGAGTCTTTCTTTATCCTCTGGATGCTGGTGGCTGCTGTCAATGTCAACAACAAAGAGGGATACAGAATGAGAAATATAAGATGAAGCTACTGGAGACTTACAGTACAGAGTCAGAATAAACATCTGGTGACACAGCTGGGTCATGATATTACTTTCAATTTCTGACAAATGTCCAACATTTGAAAGAGAAAAATATAGTATTTTATGTAATGCTTTTTTAAATTTTCTTTTTTTTTGTAACAATCATCAGCTCAGTTAATCAATTTAATTAAATTATAGAAAAACAATGATGCATTTTTCTTTCCACTAGTTAGCTGACTATACAGTAAATATGAAGCTAACCCCAGCAGCTAGTTAGCTTAGCTTTGTATGACTTTGTATAACGACATCTTGCATTATCACATTTATTTATTTATTTATTTTTTTCCATGTATTTTTTATTGAGAACCTGTGGTACAAGGCATGTGAATAAACACTAAGAACAGGGTGCTTGGAACAATATCAATATTTTATAAAAAAAAATAACCAGTGTAATAATATCCTTCTACATGCAAGTAGTGTTGTAAAAGCAATTGTGTTTTTATAAATTTCTCTTATTGTGTTTTCTATCTATGTACCAAATATGGCCATTTCAGCGTTGGGTTGGGGATCAATATTAAGAGCTTCTGACAATGTTTTAAAAATCATAGCCTGGTAGGTTGTCAGGGCTGGATATAACCAGAAGATATGTGGGTTAAGTTGGCAGGAGTGTTTCGTCACAGCTAGCATTTGTGTGAGGATACATTTTAGCCAGTTTTACCTTTGAGTAATGGATGCAATGTAGCATTTTGAGTTTTATTATGATTCATTTAGCACTAGAGGTGCTGCCATTTATTCATAGCATAGCATTGTCCCAAATGTCCTCTTTTGGTTTTAATTCCTTCCCCGACATATCCAACCAGTCTGCTCTGATCTTTGCAAGTTAAAAAAAATTGTTTTTTAAAGTGGTTATACAGTTATTTATTCTTGAAATAAGTCCTTTAAATGAGGCTCATCTAAAGTAGAGGGTGATGGTATGTATCGAAAGGAAGAATCATGATGCTGAAGGAAGTTACAAATTTGTTTATGACTACTGGATTGTTAGTGTATTTCAAGATAGAGAAAGGAACACTGAAGGTGACCGCAGCTCGAAGAGAGGTTGAGATGGAAGATGCAGCTTCCAAAGAGGCACCAGTCTGTGTAACATTTGAGACCCAATAATTATTACCACATTTAGAAAAGATAAGCCACCTTGATTTTTAGACTTCTGTAATATTTTATCATATTCTTGGCTTCTTCCCATCCCATACAAATTTAATGAAAGCTTATCAAGAAATTTAAAGAAAGATTTAGGAAGATAAAGTAGAATACACTGAATTAAATAAAAACATTTGTGGAGCACATGAGTTTTAATACAGTTCACTTTCACTCCTAAGTATAGGTAAAGTGGTTTCCATTTCTTCAGGTGAATTTTAGATTTTTTAATAGCAAAGAGAAGATTTTTTTAAGATCCTACATGTCACTTGTAATATTAAAGCCCAAGTATGTAAAGCCATTTTTAGACATTTAAAACAATAGAGCATCATCTTGTTTTTAAAGAGTCAGGTCTTTAACAGGAAAACATTCACTTTTACTAAAGATCAACTTGCACCCAGAAAAAGCCCCAAATTTTCTCACAGCATGGATAACGTAGACATCTTAGAACAAGGTCAGATACATACATTAATAAATCATCTGTGTACAGATACTCTATGGTAAGGTGTTGCGTGTAATAGATAGGCCATGATCACATTTATACTCAGATAGAGGGAGCATCGATCTTCTATTCCAAGTCAAATAAGGTTATTTTACAAAATGCTTATTTTTGTTCTTGTAATGGAGATTTATTTTCAATTTGAAAAAAAGAAATTTACCAGAAAATCCCCACATGATCCACTTAAGCAACAACAAAGTTTGAAACTTGAAACTTTTGCCAATGCCTTTGACAGATGGACACACAACAGCTCTATCCACACAAAGATAAGATTGATGCTTCTATAAATAATAAATCCTATATAATATCACTAAATTTTTAAATGCCTTCATGTTTTGTGTTTATGTCTTTAATGATTCATTTTTCGCTATGTCTAATTCATTTTGTGAATATATACTGCTCAAAAAAATAAAGGGAACGCTAAAATAACACATCCTGGATCTGAATAATAACATATTCTTATTAAACACTTTGTTCTTTACATAGTTGAATGTGCTGACAACAGAATCACACAAAAATGATCAACTATCAAATTTTTTAACCCATGGAGGTCTGAATTTGGAGTCACACTCTAAATTAAAGTGGAAAAACACACTACAGGCTGATCCAACTTTGATGTGATGTCCCTTAAACAAGTCAAAATGAGGCTCAGTAGTGTGTGTGGCCTCCACGTGCCTGTATGACCTCCCTACAACGCCTGGGCATGCTCCTGATGAGGTGCGGATGGTCTCCTGAGGGATGGAGCAAGACATGATGTCCCAGATGTGCTCAATTGAATTCAGGTCTGGGGAACGGGCGGGCTAGTCCATTGCATCAATGCCTTCATCTTGCAGGAACTGCTGACACACTCCAGCCTCATGAGGTCTAACATTGTGTTGCATTAGGAGGAACCCAGGGCCAACCGCACCAGCATATGGTCTCACAAGGGGTCTGAGGATATCATCTCGGTACCTAATGGCAGTCAGGCTACCTCTGGCGAGCACATGGAGGGCTGTGCGGCCCCCCAAAGAAATGCCACCCCACACCATTACTGACCCACTGCCAAACTGGTCATGCTGGAGGATGTTCCAGGCAGCAGAACGTTCTTCACGGCGTCTCCAGACTCTGTCACGTTAGTCACATGTGCTCAGTGCCAATCTTGGTGTTCCCTGGCAAATGCCCAACATCCTGCACGGTGTTGGGCTGTAAGCACAACCCCCACCTGTGGACATCCGGCCCTCATACCACCCTCATGGAGTCTGTTTCGGACCGTTTGAGCAGAAACATGCACATTTGTGGTCTGCTGGAGGTCATTTTGCAGGGCATTTGGCAGTTCTCCTCCTGTTCCTCCTTGCACAAAGGTGGAGTTAGCGGTCCTGCTGCTGGGTTGTTGCCCTCCTACGGCCTCCTCCACGTTTCCTGGTAGCGCCTCCATGCTCTGGACACTACACTGACAGACACAGCAAACCTTCTTGCCACAGCTCGCATTGATGT
>JBAMHW010000025.1:18428424-18454827 GCA_037177495.1 Rhadinocentrus ornatus
ACCCACGCATACACGGGGAGAACATGCAAACTCCACACAGAAAGGCCACCAACCCCCACATTCAAACCTCCCCCAGCTGAGGCTTGAACCAGCGACCTTCTTGCTGTGAGGCTGCGGTGCTAACCACCACACCACCATGCAGCCCAGGTATTATTATTTCACTTTGAATAATTGCTTAAATGTCTCATGACCTCTGAAATAACAAATGCTTCCTTCAAGAAAACTTGTTATATGAACGAATGTGTAGTAAGTAGTACTGAGGTTGTATATAACACTATAAACACTTTTGAGTACTTTAAATTCTTCAAACTGTTGGACGTTTGTATAATTAAAACGTGCAAAGTAACTAGCTCTCACAGTGCCTCAAGGGACTTCTGCTTACTGATTATGTACCGGCATATTTTTTTCTTACATTTTATCATAGATTCTGAAGTTGAGCCATTTATCTTGTCAGTGGTGCATCTTTGCATTGAGCCTTGGTTCTGTCAGGCAGCAGAGCGTGTTCATCCCTGCAAGCTGGGAGCAACCGACTGTTGCCATGGATACTCGGTGCTGACACCACAAGAACTGTGTAGGCTTGTTAAAGATATAATTAATAACAAAGGATCAGAGGCAAAGGTAGCATGGGGCTCAGTATGAAAAACCTCATCACACAGTTACTATAATTGGCACCCTTTGTATATGTGTGTGTGTGCGTGTAGCAAAAAGTTTTGGAAAATATAACTGCACTTTGGCATGCATTTATCTTCTTGACAAGTAATTTGTTCTAAATATGTTTTCTTGGTTGGAGATTAAGAATTTTTTTCCAAAAGTAATTTATTCGGACCTGTACAACTAGATTGGTGTTGATACTAAATGTCCCATACATAATTTTATTTCATAATTGGGTAATTGAGCAGCTTTATCCATTGTATACATTACGTACATTAAGTTGAGTCAAAAATCCATTACTTAATTAATTAATTGCCTTTTTTTTTTTTACTTTCCAACACTAAGAAATTCTGATTAAAGAACCATAGGAGATTTTCTATCTTAAAGAATATTTAATATTAATATATCAAATACAATCCACATGTGCAGAGTGAACTGACACAAGCACAAGAATGTAAGCCTTTTTAAAAAAATTAAAAAAAAGGAAAAGGGAGTGGAACATTTAATTCAATAAATGTTAAGAAACAAGCATGATAGTGTCATACAGAGGACTGCCTGCTCTACCATTAAGGTACAGTGAGTCTAATGAATCTTATTTAAAATTTGTGAAAGTAAACCTGCCTGAGTTTTCTTTACCACTTTGGTTTGTGTATGCAGTACCAAAAGTAAGTGTTTGTTAGATTTCTAAGGTTTGACCATTTAACTATTGTTGCTATGTCATTGGCTGTTGTCTCGATCATTAAAAAAAAAAAAGAAATTCCTTATTGCTATTATCCAAAGAATTTATAAAAAACAAAACAAATGCAATGACAATTTAGCTTAGCTCATTTCTTTGTGTGGCTATTAAAAGGTTAAGAATGCACATAAGGAGATATTTGCTGCTGCCTATCTTGGACCAGAACTCCCTTGTATAAAAGAATTTTAATCTCTAAGGGATTTTTTTCCTGGTTAATAAAAAAAAAGACATAGCTCCGTTCACATGCCCTGCTGAGAGCACCTGATAAAAAAACAGAAAAATAAAGTGAGCAGAAACCATTTTCTCATCTTCTTTAATGCCCGCTTCTCTTGCTTGTGTTTCGAAATGGCACATATAAAACAAAGAGTAGAAAGGTACGTGAGCACTGTTACAAATAAAAGTTGTGCTTATTCCAGAGCCACTTTACTCCAGAATTGTGCTGAACAGAAAAATCTGGCAACAAGTAGCAAATGCTGCTTATAAAGATTACAAACAACCTACAACTTATAAGTTAGAGTAGATTCTGTGATCTGATGGGAAAAAATAGGCAAATCCTTTAATTAGTACTGATTAGGTGGAATTTATGTCCAATTATAAGAACTGGAAGCAATCAATGCAGAAAATTTCTATTTTCATCTATTGGATACATTGAATAATAACAATCATCACTGAATATTTTGTTGATTATCTTCTCAATACACATTTGGCAAATAACACAAAAAAACTATCACAGTGACACATTAAAATGACTTCTTTTATCCAATCAAATAGTATGTAATTGTATAAAATTAGAAAGAGGAAATGGTGTAAAAGTACAATCGGAAGAAGCAGTAACTGTGAAACATTTGAACTTTTTATTTAAAAAATGGCTTGCCAATTAACTCTTCATGAGCTAATCCTTTCAGCTAAATAATTCTGCCTTACTTGCTCACAATATTAGTTACTTTTAATTAAATGCATGTATGCAAAGGACAGTGCCTCCTGCTATAATGTGAGGAAGTGGATGAGTACAGTGAAATGCCCAAACTTTGTGCATGGATACAAGTATACTCTTATATTTGCTCTGTATAATTTGTGCTGATGAAGTTAAGGGGATATCTGTTCATGCAGCACTCATTTCATCAGCTTGTCAACCATGAAGACTGTCAACACTCGCAGTAACAAGTCAGTGAATCTGCTGCACGATTCTACAGTCGCCATTTGTTGTGTGAGCACACAGTGATGTGACAGGCTCTGTTGACTGAACACTGTGGTATGATAATGACATGTATTGAGGTCAGCTGGTCCCCCTGCTCAGTTGCGCATCTTATAGAAACATCAACCAAACATCCATTTTAAAATCAGCATGAGTAGAGCTGCCGACTGAGATACTGTAAATCTACTGTATTCATTGGAGGAGAGGTTAACATAGCTGGAGTCTGTAATCAGGCACAGAGCTTAGCTCAGACAAGATTAAACCATAGACTGTTTTTTGTCTGTGATAACAAACTGCCTGTAGACACAGATACTCATCACCCCTGTGATATGCATTATGTGCTTCTGTAATTGCTGTCTGACTGATATTATTACAGATGTAACTGTGTGTTCTGCAGGGAAACTCATCTTTACACCTCCAGGATGAGATGGCCCTTATTCAGTTAAGCCCATTTTCATTTTATTGCACAGCGCGGTTCTCTGAAAGCCACCCCATAGGTCCAGAGGCATCGACACGCTCCATCCTTTTCTTAGGCTTTCACAAGTGCACCTGTGAGGCAACATTGACAGGTTCAGCTAAGATTCTCGGCACAGTAAGTGCGTACGCGCCATACTTGAACACTAATATGCAAACCCAAAGACGGAAACAGGTTAAGTGACTGTCTGGAAAGGCTTCGAACAATCTGAAATCAATCATTGCTGTTGCTGTTCAAAGATAACAAGCAGGGGAGGAGGATGATCATGCTGAATGTGTGTTTCTCCAAGAGCTTTCTGGTGGTCTCAGACCACCAATTAATTTACTGACAAAATTCATCAATTTGTGGGATGAAAACTATAAATGTTTCTGAGTTAAAACGAATTAATCTTTTATCTTTCAGATTTTTTGATTTGCTAATATATATTTTTTCTATGCTATTCTTATTGCAGTTCAGTCTCCGCTTAAATATTACTCAGGCAGAAATGTCCCATATTTCCTGTCCAGTCTGAGTTAACATGGGACTGTGCGGACAGATGGAGAACAGAGACAAAACACAGTGCCATAGTAACAGCTGACAGCTAAGCGGCACATAGCCATACTACTTCATGCCCAGAGCTGATCAGCTGTGGCATTTAGTGTGCTATGCTGGCTTACTAAGGGATGCAGAACGTGGCCCCTGCAGAGGCTCAGACCAGCCAGGAAGCAACACGACTAGCTAGTGAGGGAAAGCAGAGTGCAACCACTGAGCAAGCAAGCATCACCAATTATCCCCACCTCTGTGCTTGTAGCAGGAATCCATTTCAGCACCATTACCTCTGTGTAACCATAGGCTGACAGTCTTTCCCATCAGGGCAATACTTCTAAATTGGCTCCCACCCCTCTTCTCCTCCTCCTGAGATTGAAAAGAGATTATTAAAGACATTCATCATAGAAGAGGTCTGTGCTTGTCTGGAAAGTCTGAAAATGGTGAAAAATAGTAGCACAATGGTGAGAGCCCGCAGAAAAGAAAAAAAAGAGAAATGAAGCAGAGAGAGAATGATATAAAGATGTGACTGTGCTGAAGGGTTGATGCTTCTTCGAGGTGCCAGACAGAGAAGTCCCAGGGGTGAGCTGGATGGGCTGTAACAGTGGGCAGGGTGTGGGGCCCAATCTGAGTAAGCGCATGCGCACAATTGGCCACCTAGTCATAGCTTAAGCCCTACATATTGGTGCGGCGCTAATGATACCCCTAGAGACCAAAACAGTCTGGCTCCAATTTGACAAGATGCACTATACACTATATTGTCCTTGTCTAATCCAAGTCCATTTCTTGGAGAAAGGCTGTGCAAGTAGGACAAGCAGAAGACCTGTTCTTCTGTCTCACACTCAGATATTACATTATATCATGTATCTTGGAATAGAAAAGACTAAAGAAGATCAGAAGTTAAAATGTTGGATGCTGAGTTGTTTTCCCCGGTGTAGTTTGTAGCAGTTATTAAATTTTCTGCCCAGTTTTGTGCATTTTGAACATATGCGTTGGCTCATGTTCTCAATTTAGGAGAGTCCCCAGACCCCTCTCAGCGTGTGGTATTTTATTTCTGTCAAACTACTTCGGCTCACTTGCCAATCTCAATCTTTTACGCTCTTCTCAGATACAACCAAAAAGAGGTGTTATTGATGCATTTACATAACTACCTGCATATTGATGATGACAGTGACAGCAACCCCATATGAATGCAGACTTAGGCAAAGGAGTCTTCATGATAAAAATTGCATGCATTTTAGAAATAATTTGATTTAATGCTGAAGCATGATGCAGTAAAGCCACAAAAGCTGAACTACAACAATTCCCAACAGGTTCTGTTGGTGTACATTTTATAATCCCTCTGTTTCAGTGCACAAAAAAGCAGTAGACTATAAGTGTGTGGATAATGGAAATGATTGTTTAATGATTAATGATGATTATTTAAAACAAAATTAGTTAAATCTTGGATTTCTTTTCCTTGAGTATTTTATTACAGTAAAAAGAAATTATATTGGGGAGATAAAGAGACAAGAGAGGGATTGAGAAAATCAGTACCAAACATTGTGCTGTAGCTAAAATACGATTAATTTACAGATACTGACACATTTCATATAAGTAATAATTAGAAAAGAGGTATGTATGTTTTGAAGAGACTGGTGTTCAGGTTTAATTAGCTTAGCAGCTGGACAGTATATAACTTAGTTCAGAGCGTAAAAACAGTCATTCAGACCATATAAGAATGCTTAACTTTGCTAGAAGAGCCTGTAGTGGAAAGTTGAGGATATTTACACTTAATGTGACATTACACAACTCAGCACAAACAGCTGCTTAAAACAAAAGCTCTTATAATTTTCACGCCTAGTCAGACAGACTATAACATATCATACATATCATGTGAATAAACTTTATTTTACCAGAACGGAGCATGCCTTAACAATGCAGGTTTACTGAAAGGTATGGATGAACGAATAGAGAGATTAGAAAGATGATTGGTTCATTTAGGGTTTCTCATTTTTCGAGGCTGGGAGGACAAGACTCAGTGTGAGGGTTTAGTCTAAGGATGTCAGTGACACAAGCCAATTTAGGACCCTGCAGATGGTACCTGGAATATATGAATTATATGAAGAGGTTGAAAAAAAAGTTGAGATGGGGTAAAGGATGTGAAATGAAGAGGATGGTGGAAGGGTGGAAGAGGGATAGATGAGGATGTTTGGATGCAAAGAACCCAAAGTTTAGTTTCTCCCTTTAACGACCCTCTTATGTGTTTTTGCCAGGACATTGAAACACAAGATTCCCCACACAATTTCTGTTTTCCAGGTTTCTCATTAGATGTTTCAGTCTGTGGTCACGAGGGTAAACAGATTATTATTAATTCTTAAAGGCAAATCAAAAATAGCCAAATGTCCAGAATTTCTTTAGTCTGCAGTTCTACACTGAACAATAAGGTAGAGCTGCACCAAATCAACCAAAACAGGAAGTAATTAGACCAGCCTCTTGTGTTCATTGCTATTCAGTCCATCTTTTAATAAATTTTTTTAAATGCATGTTCACATCAAAATATTAGTGAAAATTGGATTTAATTCTACCTTTTCAGTTATTCAGCACATTGGATCTATAGCAGATACAAATATAGAGGCAGCCCAGGACAAAAGTAAATTAAAAAAAATCATACACTTTTTGGTTTTGACATCAAGTTTTTTTCATACCACAGGGTATGAAAAATATACCAACTCACACCAAGCATTGTTACCAATCCCCAAACTTCTACCCTAATCCAAATTTCTTGTTAAAAAAATACAAAACCACAAGATGCTTAAAATGTCTAGAAATTATTTAAACATTTGCCCAAAGTGGTGTGCTATTTATACACAATACCATGGGATGTTGTTTGGCTATGCTGCTTGCCTTCTATTGACATGAAGTTATAGAGATTGTGGAGTTTAATCCTGTATTCCCAAACAGAATATAAAAAAAATAAAATAAAATAAAAATAACATTGGATGACAAAACTGAAAAGTCACAAAGAATTAATTGCAAAAGATAACTCAGGAAAACCATGGATTTGTGCAGAGAAGCAGTTTTCCTCTCTTGTCTTTAACTACTTTTTGGATCCAGCTCCATACTTAGTGCACAGGCATGAACACTGTAGATTTACAGTGTCTCTCAGTCTTAGCTCCAATGTTTGTAACAAAACAAAAGGAAATACATTTTTTAAAAATACAATTTGATTTTCCCAAAGACCATTCTTTAGTTAATGAAAGATATTAATGAGATTACCGTAATCCATGACTCAACAAGCCTGTCCATTAGGCTGTGTGTATCTGTGTGTCTGCTGCCATGTGCACTGTTGGATCAATGCTTGTCTGCGATCACTGACCTGGAAAAAGCTGTAAAAGCTTTGTCTGCTCAGCTATCAATAGACAATCCAATTAAGAACAGAACCCACTGTAAGTGTTGCTCAGCTTGCAAAGACACTTGGTAGGATAGTATGGATCTTCTCTCTCATTAAACTCAAACCTGAAGCTTTTGCTGATAAGTTCTCATTTTTACTCTCTTTAGTTCTAGTCCCTGAATATTGATGTTCTTCCATGATATAGCAGGTTGGTTATCTTGGCACCGAAGAAGGCCATCTGTTCAGCCTAGAGTGAAATGTATTGAACAACTTTTAGGTCAGGCTTGCACTATTGTGAGTCTAGTTTGGGGTAAAACTCTTTAAATTCAGAGCACTCTGCTTAACTATGCGTCATCTGTCAGTTGAAATGGTTAGAGAGAGGACACATTCATGCAAACCAAGCCGATGGATGCAACAAGCAGCACAGCCTGCTTTCTCTCCAAAAAAGACACAGCACAGCAACCATCCCTAAAGTCTTGGGCATCCCCTGGCCCAATGAGCAATAGTGATCAGGTCTGGCTGGAGGAACTTGTAGGCCAGCCATCCAGCCCCAGTGTCCCTAGCAGCAGCGAAGAAGGCAGTGAGAGTAGTGACAGCCTGCACAGCTGGAATTCTGGGGTTACCTGTCTCCTGCACAGCTCCATCAAGAAGCAAAGCCAGGAAGCTTTTCAGACTCGGCTCAGAGAGGAGAGAGAGTGGGGGAAGCATGAAGAATGCGCTTCCAGTGAGCCTCATGGCAGAGATCATCTACAGGCAGAACAGGTAGGGGACAGTTACCATAAAGAACTGCATCAGGGGAGGGACCCTGCACAAATTCACACCAGTCCTATGAGTATAAAACTACAGTGTAAGTTGGAGGAAAGTATCAAAGCTAAGCTGAAATTTTCACAATTTTTGGATGAGGTAACTTCCAATGTTCTGGACCGAAACAGCCTGCAGGCATTTGGAAAATCAGTGTTTCCTTTTGGCTTCACCACCACAAACTCAGATCAGCCTGAAGACCAGATTCAAGTGAGCCCAAGGCTGCCACACTTGATGGCCAAATGGCAGAGACCTTTAGAGTCAAAGCCTCCAGAAGAAGAAATTTCCTCTGATCTGCCTCAGAAAATAAATTTGGAGACAGACATTGATTCTGTCAGGAGGAACGATGAGCCTCAGGACCTGGAGATAAAAGCAGAGATGCCATTGCAGCTGGAGATAGATGATAGACATGTGATTCCACCTCCTCCAGAGTTCTGTCAAGGATTTAAGATGAAGAGTCCTTTTCCTGAGTTTCACTATGAGTTCCCCCGATACCCCCACAGATCTGCCTCTCTGCCCAGGGGCATCAACATGGTGAGTGATATAAGTCATCCAAGTCTCTAATCAAAACAGGTCTGTGAACATATGCTACTACTTTAGCGTAAAACATTTCTCATAGAATCTTGAGTGATGTTTGAATTAACTGAGCCTTTGAATGAATTGAATGAGATGTTCTTGACATTTCTAGAGCTTTCTGCTCTTTTTTTCAGACTGTAGAGAGGCACTGAAAAAGTTATCAGCTTTAATGTACAGTTGCTTGAGGATTGTGTGTATGAAAACAACACCAGTAAGTGTGGTAAAAATGAACAAAACATTAAGAAAAAAAAGAAGAAATCTCCAGCTAATCGAGTTCATGTCAACCCAAGAATAGGGTATCAAATTGAACTGGTGGCTGATACTTACTGGTCATTTTGAACCCTGGGGAGCTCTAGGCTCCTTTATGCATGCTGCATGGGAATATTTGTGGAGCTCTGACTTTTTTGGGGGGAAAGTTATTAATAACTTTGCAGAGCTGACACAGGTACAGTTATCAGTGGACCCTGCTATGTGCATGTACATGTCACCTCCAATCTCACCCTTAAGAGCTTTTGGAGTTACTCCACTGGCTTCAGATGCTTTTGGACATTGCTTACTTGGAACTGAAAGGGCATAAGTAATGATTTATACCCAAACACAATTTCACTGGGGACAATATCTTAAAAAGAGTTGAAAAAATGTTTGAATAGGGAAACTCTTAAAAGATAGGAATGTGGAGGGTAGTGGGGAAGGCAGAGAGATGGTGATGAGGACATGGTGATGTGGGTAATGTGTGCGAAAAAAAAGTATGGTGGATAAGAAGTGCAAAAAACATTTAGATTTAAAAAACACTAACAAATTTGAAAAGAAAATGGCATTTAGGAGATGCATTTACATTTTGAATCTAATTTTCATAAAACACATTTGCAAATTTGAAACCAAATTCACATTTTAGGAAACAAATTTATAAACTATTAAACCCTTGTAGAAGTGCTGATACAAATCTACAAGTGGCAAAACACAAATACAAATCCCATAAAAAATGAACAAAAGTTAGCTCTTAATGGAAAGGAAATGTGCAGAATACAGGAAGTGATGTTCTTTCAGCAACAACTGCATAGATGTGTTTCATCAGAAAGTTCTAGAGACCATCTCCGCAAAGCATAAAAAGGTGCAAACTGGCTGAAGTTGACCTTGCAAAAGAGCAAAACATTGTTCAGCTATCAAAAACTTTATGAAACATTTGCACAAATATTTTGCAGATTTGTTTCCTAAACTGTGGATTATTTTTCTATAATGTATTTTTTTTCTTTTTACTAAAATGTGCATTTGTTTTCAAATTTCCAAATATGTTTTACGAAATATAAAGTTGTTTTCAAAATGCAAATGAATTTCCTAAATGTAATTTTGTTTTCAAATTTGTTAGTGATTTTTTCCCTTCTCAGCCACCGTTGAAAAGGGAGTGGAAGGATGGTGGATGGGATAATGCAGATTTAGAAATAAAAGTGCATTGTTCAAGGCTTTTCACTGGGAAAAATTTCATTATTTTCCCAGTCTTTTTTGTAACCAGTTGGTTCCACTAGATTTGTGCAATTGGTGAAAACTAGCCAACTGACAGTGATAGAAAGATGAAAAGAGCCTACCCTGTTCCAAACACTTTCCATTCATGACTTCCCAGGTGGGTTTTTTTAACAAGCCATCTGCTGCGTCAGATACAGAATAAATGTGAAGTGACTCCAAGTCTCCTGGATGTTTAAAAAAAATCTTGCAAAAACATTAGCAAGCTGTGACTTTTCACTCGGTCTGTGTGTGGCGTTTACAGCTTCTTACAGCCATATGATCAAAAATGTCTTTTGCTCTGATAAAGAAAAGTCTAATTAATTTGAATTATTCCATCATAGTTGGGAAGTGATTTATGCTGCCAATTTACAAAAGCACACTATCGCTCAACTGATCCCATGGTTCAGGTAGATGATTTGTGAGTCTGCAAAGGAGAACTGCTTCATTCTAATCATTGAGCAGGCTTTTATGGGTGTGCCCATTAGGATTCTACCCATCACCAGCTCCTCCACGCAAACAATCTGAAAAGAACAAGGCAGTCACTTACTGACTCAGCCCACTCACTTGCATTTGTTTTGTGACATCCATCATCAGCTCAGCTTGAGACATAACCTTGGTAAAATGACTGTGAATGCAGGGAAGCTGTTTAAACAACTGTTTGCTTTAGGAAAAGCAACCAGTGGTTCGACTGTCCTGTATGTAGTTTACACAAGGACAACCCTGAAGGCTCAATCAACAGCCACTGCATTAAAAGTGAGTGTATTTGCAGTCACAGCATGACCATCACTCCAGCGTTCAATGATAAACCATTAGGCTTTGATTGCATTGTGTAAAAAAATACAAATTACTTCACTCTTTTGTAAGCACATAAGTGTGTTGCTCAAATCTTTCACTGCCCAGACAATGCAAAGCACCTCTAAATGACATGATTTGCAGTGCCTCAGCGGTTGTTCCTTAACCTAAACATACCTGACATCTCCAAAATTGGCACGGCTCATATTTAATAATAAAGGAGAAGATCACATTGCCTTAATTTATTGTCTGATTAAAATTCAGCCTTTGCCGTCACCTTAGCAACTGCTTGAAAAAAGGTGGGTGGTGTGGGGGCAGCGAGGCAGGCTTGTGAGCCTGTTGGTGTTCATCTCACAGTGTGTGAGTATTCCTGTGTCGCTACAAAGTTTCGTCTTCTGTTAATAGTCGATGTACATGTGGAAACGCAGGAACAAAATATTCTCTACAGCGCTCGACCTTCTGTTGTGCACTCTCAAGGCATAAGCAAGGTTCGTTTGGCATCACCCTGCTTCAAGCTGGCGTTCGCATTTGTTTTCCAGCTGGAGAAGAAATCATTTCCAATTGCATGCTTATGTGTATTTACTTCTCCCCTAAAAACAAAAAAGGTATATCTACAACACTAAACATAAAAAAGTTGGGGTACTTTTTAAAAATTACAATAAAGAGAGAATGCAATTATTTGCAAACTGTATAAAACAATAATATTTTCATTATAAGACATAGTCAACATATCAAATGTGGAAATTGAAAGATTTTTTTTTAGATAAAGCTATCTCATCTTAAATTTAATATCAGCAACACCTGTCAAAAAAATTGGGCCAACACTATGTTTACTAGTTGTAAATCTCGGAACTGTGGAGACCAGTTGCAGTACCTTTGGGAAGGAATCTCAATCTTATTTCACATAAATACATGAAATAACTCCAAGGTCTCAACACTTTTTTACCTGTTCCTGGCACATAACATGTAGCAGGCTTCAGGCTGCTGTAGCAGGCTCCAGCAGCGGGTGGAAACTTGTGGTAGCTGCAGGAAGAGCCACGGTGTGTTGCCACTGCCACTATTTGAGCATTACTCTACTGCTTTAGTTAGCATGGCACAAGATCCACATAAAAATAAAAAATCCATAGTTTTGATCCATATATCCCACAGTTTTACACTTTGTTTAAATCAATTTTACATCAAATTTGGCCAAAGGGAACCATAGCATTTCTGGACCATAGCCACATATGGCTTCTTCATTGCACGATAGAGCTGTAACCTGCATTTGTGGATGGCATGGTGAACTCTGCCCATGCAGTGATTTTCACAGTCAAATTATGCCTGTTTCTAATGGAGAGCTACTTATCAGCCCAAATATCTTAGCATCATATACTGATTGCTATCCTTGTCCTCAGAACACAGAGATGTGGTCATATCTTTGCTTTTTATATTAAACACTGAAGAAGATAAAATATTCAGTCTCGGCCCGCTGGTGCTCTTTTTATACCCAACCACATTACTGATCTGTAACCAATTAACCAAATTATTTGAAACATATTATTTCCAGCGGTTTACTTTTAGCACCACTTACTCTTACAGCTTTTTGTTTGCCACTCAGACTCGTTATGACTCAATATGTTTTTTAAAACATGTTGCTGCCTTTAAATTCAGGATTAACTAATATTTTCAAAAAGTTGTAAAACCTCTGACATATTTTGTATTTTCTATTGTGAATAAGATTGTTTTCTTAGATTTTTTTATTTATGTTTTACATCTTTTTTTGGAATTGATCTGGTACTTTCTAGCTTTTACCAGACAGTGACACTGCAAATGACATAGCAGCATGGAGGCCACACTCTATCAGGCATTTGCTTCAAATCTGAATGACAATTCTTGAGGATTATACTGATGCAAATAGCATTTTATCAGAAAAAGTGCCTGGAGACTTGTAGAAAACATTTTTTTTCGAACAGCTTGATACATGAGATTCAAAAGATTAAGTCACCTGCCCCCCATCCCACCTCCCTTTTCACTATCTCTTTCGACATCCTATCCTCTTATTTTTTCCATTCTTGCTCCCAGTTTGCGATTCAGCACCTCGACAGGGATACTGAGTTGCTGCCAGGAGTCCTCGTGGGGGGGCTTGCCATGTATCTGCAGTCTGGCTGCAATGGAGGTTCCCACTCACCCTCCCTTCTCCTCTTTCCCTCCACTCTCTCACTTCTCCTCTCACACTTTTGGTATGATTGTTCTCTTCTCACCTCATGTGAGCGCAGATGTAGACATCCGGGTGCAGTCTGATGGGTTTTCTCATGAGCAGGAGTGGAAGGGAAATAAAAAGGAAGCAGATGAGGGAGCAGGAAAGAGAAAAGAGTGTGAGGGGGTGCACAAACAAAAACAGAGGGAAACAGAGAGTGTGCCTGCTGAATATGTATGTTTCCATTCTCATTTGGATGAGTGATGCTGCAGCTATGTCCTACTTGGCAGCTCCTGGGTCAATTTGATGGGTCCCCTCCACTAACATGCTGTCATTTCCTTTAGCTGCCTGACGAAGAGATGAACAGCATAGAGGCTATCAGGTAAGCTTCTCCCTCCATCTCTCTCCCTCCCTCTCTTCTGCTCATATATTTCAGAGCTCTATCAACACACCCACGCGTTCTCCTTGTCTTCTTCCTTTAAGCTCCTTCCCTCCCACTCTTCCTTTCTGTCTTTCTACTCTTGCACAGTCTTTCTGCCTCACTCTCTCTCTGTCTTCCCTCCTGGCTCTGCTGCTGCTGTAGTGGCGTGGTGTTGGTGGCGGCGGCGGCAGCTGTGGAGGTGGTGAGATGTGCATGTGTTGGGGTTTCTCTGAGCTTTAAGGGAGAGCTGGGTAAGCCAATCCAGATAATACATAGAGGGGGTTTTCTCCATCGCCGGCGAGACTCAGGCAGCAGGATTTTATCTCTGTCTCTAGGATGAAGCTCTGCGTGAGCAGAAGGTACTGCTTTACTGTTTGCATCTTTGATTTGGATTACAAAACTGGTTTGGTTTTGTGAATACCTGTGTCTGTGCTTATTTGTATGTGATGTGGCGGCACTTGCTGTCAGTTTGTGTTTTCTGATGCAGTACTGATTGGAACAATCCCTCTTTTTGGATACTTTGTCAAAGATGAAAGGGTGTTTTTGCAGAACTAGGCTGATGGTTTTATGCAGGGAATCTCTAAGCTGGAAATTCACCACAGTAAATGTAGCATTAAAGTAAAAGCTTTAGCCTCAAATGATTAATCACAAGGGTTTCTATTTAGCCATTAATGTATTTTTAATAATAATTAAAAAAAAGTCTGTCTATGACTGTTGAATAGATTTTTGCATTATTTAGGCACCTGTCGGAATGCACTGATTAATAACCCTGCAAGATAACACTGCCTTGCCACAGCCAATAACTAGGCAAAAGTATGTCTTTTTTTTAAATAAGGCTCTTCAAATAATCCTAATAGTCTGTACTGTTAAGTCTAACTGACTGATGCCTTCACATGTCTACGTAAACAGATTTTAATGAGCTCATTATGAAATCAGAGGTACTCAACCACTTTTATGATTAAAGTTGCATTAGGCAGGAATGAAAAAATGAGGATATGCAGGAGCAGTTCATCATCCTCTCCCTCGTTCTTGTCTTTACCTTAAAGTCCTACAGTCAACAAGTTTTAATTAATACTCCTACTAATGAATCATTATTAATACATCACAGATGGAAATAGATCTCAAGTTCTTCCTTTTGTGTTAGATTACGGATGGTGTTATTACGATTTTAGGCAGATTATAATTTGAAAGCCGTTTAACCAGCTGATGAGGTGTAATTAATCTTCATGGAGTGTTTCCCTAATGTGTGGCATCAATTGTCGTCACCTTTGTGTCACAGCTTTAATTGAATTATAGCAGCTCTGCACGGATAAGAGGGGCTACTCCTGCACCTCTTTGCCTCACTCTTCACAGAGGAAACAAGGTCACCTGTAGCCTTAGAAGAAGCTGAGAAGAGGTTAAACAGGAACTGGACCCACATAAGATTCTGACCCTACCTTTTCATCTAACCTCCACCCCCCCACAAACCTAATCTCTGAGATGCCTTCCTGCCTAAATGATGAAATGTCCTGAAATCTCTCGCACTCTCTTGCTCACTCCCTCTTTCGTAATTCCTGTCTCTCCCTTGACCAGGATCCTACATTTGGAGCCCTGTGGTGGAGATAGAGATGTAAATTTTACATGGCGACCCATTGGAGCATTTTTAAGCTCCATGTGCAGAGGAGGATTCTAAGTTGGTTACGCAGATTTAAAGTTTCAAAGAGATTTTAAAATGTTGCCAGTAAAGTCCAGGGAATTTGAAATATTTGATTAATACAAAAATACACTGACATCACCTTAAAAAACAAACAAAAAAAAAACCAGACAGCTGCCATTGCACAATGATTGACAACTAAAAACTGAAATGAATTATTAGGCATCTGTCTAGAGCATTGAAAGTGAAATTACCTTCTTCGGCAAGAATTAAAGTTTTAAAATTTTGATTAATAGGATTAGCTTTTGTCTTCCTCAAAAATGACATCAAACATTCTGCAAGTGGATGAAGTTGAAAAAATAATATGTAATTGCAATCTTTTACTTTACAATTTTGGCTTACTTTGCAGGTAAAAAGGCATTTAAAATGCTTTCAATCAGAAATCTTAAACTACTTTTATATGGTGGCTTTAAGGTTGAGTTATTAAATTTAGCGTCCCCCTGTAAAGAGAAGACTGTTATTTGTGGTTTGATAAATTAACAATAAGTCTAAAATGTGCCTTTTTTAGATTTAGGTTAAGCTTAAATGCCAGTTGGCTGAGATGCTATAAATAGGTATGCTCTCATTAGGTGTTTTGATGGTGGTGGTGATCACTATCGAACATGTCTCTCCAGGCAGGTGTTCACTCAGGTGGACATCTGGCAACCAGAAGGCCACAGTACAGTAAAAAAAAAAAACATTAACACATTGTCCTCATGATCTATGGCAAATCTGGTTTGAAAATTGAATAGTTCTCCTCATACACTTGAAACATTTGGTGATAAATAACAAAAGCTCTTGCTGTTACTTGAATTTGTCTGATGATCTTGCGAATGGATGTTTTATCTCTCATCATGTATATATTTTTTTTATTTTAAATGGCCCTTTCAAAATTGCATGTTACAAAATTGGAAGTCAAACACGGATTCAGTTGAACATCAAACAGTCTTTGCAGAAGGGGACTGACCGGGAAAGGTCAGCAAAATCTTCAGTCCTACTGATTCTGACATTTCGTACAGCTCCTTTATGTTATGTCTGGTGCAACGTTTGTGAAGCTGACATGATGGCTACAACAGGTATCACTGTCCTGTCTTACAGGTGAATGTTAGCTTTTCAGAAATCCTGTAAACTTGCTATGAAGTACCCTTTTTTTCCTTTTGCAATCACCCCAAACCCCAAAGTGGAAAAACAACAGGTGTTTATCAACACTTTGCACTTTGAACGGATAAAACAAACAAGATATGCATCAATTATTGAGCTTAAGAGGTGCTGGGAGGTGGATTTTGTTGCACTGAGACAGAGTTGGAATTGCTGTTTCCAAATCCAATCTTTATCCATTGCTAAGCTAAAAGTCTGCAGTGGTACAAATGTGGTTTCATTCCTCTTATCTAATTCAAGATGGCAAATAAATGGATTTGCCAACATCTTTTACCATTTCTTTCTGTTTAACTTGACTTCATTTGAAGTCTTGCCTATATCTATTCAGATGACAGTTAAAACTAATATTTTTCTTTCTTTTTATATTCCTTTAATCAGAAAAAAATAATATATACTTATTTATGCATATAATCCATGATGAGAGATATGTTTAAAAACTTTATAGTTATGTTTTGGCTTTAAAATATAATGAAACACTCACAAGTGAAGTAAATAGCTCTGTTTATCTTTTGACCTGAACAGAAGGAAATCTGAAATGGGTTTATTGGTAGGTTGAGTCTAATTTTACTAGATCGAAGAATATTTGGACCAAGTCTTGTGAAATGCTCCAGGTCAACATTGAGGGACAAACCACAAACCTGCCACAGCGTGCTTAGGACAACATTAGTCTGATCCACCACAGGCCACACTAAATGAATTGAAGGTTTTTAAGGTAGGTTTTGTAACCACAGGGCAAAGGGGTTCAGTTTGAGGTGTTTTCGGCCAAAAAGTAATTTTTTGGGGACCTCACTGTAGATTCAAAATAGTGTTAAAGAAGGACTTGTGTTGTTTTTAAATGTAGTTGTGACATGTAGTTGTGTAGTGTTTCTCCAAATGATTAATATTCTCCACTGCCCTGTTTGGTTTGACCAGTCAGCTTTTCTGTCAGTGGATTCCCCCTACTGAAGCAACAGCAAGTCCTCTGGGGATCATAATCATCTCAACTGCATTATTTTCCCTCCCCTTTACCCTCTTCAGCACCAGTAATCAGATCTTACAAGTCAGATCTGCCTTAATGGTGATGAAGCTTCCTAAAATAGTTTTCTGGCATATGACAGCTGCTTCAAGTCTTATACATACACATATATATATATATAATTGTACTTGAACATTTGCAGACAGTGGTGCCTGAAATAACCTGGGTTTTTTTGTGTGTTTTTTTTTTTAACCGTAATTTGAACAGAAAAATAATCAGACTTTTACTCAAGTCTTAAAAGTGGATAAAGAAAAAACTAATTAGAGATAAATATATTTGATTATGTATTTACAAAGAACATTGATTTTACATATCTGTGAATGAACCGCCGGGATTCATTCATTCACCATCCGGGATCCGGGAAACAGCTGAGGTAATTACTGTAATCCGAATCTAGATTAAATTTTCTTTTATTTCTTCATTTATTTTTCAGCCGCTGGTCAGCTCAGTTGGTAGAGCATCAGTCTCCCAAGTGGGAGACCAGGGTTTGAATCCCCCAGGGGACGAACATTAACATCTTCCAGTTGGGTCCTTAGGCAAGACCCTTAATGCTACTGCCTAACCATTGTAAGTCGCTTTGGATAAAAGCGTCAGCTAAATGACTGTAATGTAATGTAATGGATTAACAGCTCATTTGAAATTGAAATTAGGGAGGGAATTGTTTTTATTCATTTAGTTGACAATCATGTTTGAGTGGATGCCCAACTTTATTCAGAGAACAGGAATCTATCAAAGTGTAAGCGCTGTTTGTAATGCGAATGATGACATAAACAAAGGAGATTTCTGGGATTTTAGATAAAGAGTCACTGATGCACTCAAGGCTGGGAAAAGGTTACATAACCACCTCCAAAGGCTCCACTGATTTACAATCAGAGAAATTGTTATGCTCCCCAGGAGTGGTCGACCTACAAAGATCACTTCAAGATAAAGACATGCAATATTCTGCAAGGTCACAGAGGAACCCAGCTTCAGCTCTTTCACAAAAGCAAGTGTAATTGTTGCTATACGTCTGCAGTTTTCAGAGTCACATGGACAAGCCAGAAGGCTATTTTGTGGACAGATTATATAAAGATAGATTGCTTTGGTTTAAACAATATGAAAACAGCCTTATAGGGAGCTTTATCCTATCCATGACATATGGTGGTAGTAGCATGGTTTTAGCCCAGTTTTTCCCTCTAGATAATTTTTTTTATAGTTTATTGTTTTTGTTATCATTGACGGAACAATGAATTGTCAGCTATGCAAGACAACTTTAAAGGACAATGTCAGGATATCTGTGTGCAAGCTAAATACCGTAGCAACTAGCAAGCAGTTCTAGCAAAGAATGCTAAAATAAGATTTCTGTGAAGCTAGCAGATTATTTTAGAAAATTTAACATCCCTGAATTGAAGGTGTTCTGCAAAGTGAAAACGATTCAAATATTTCCAAGCTAATGCATAGAGCTGCTCAACAATAACTGGCGATTTTTACTGCACTTTCTTCTACACATAGAAGCAATAATACATTTTAAAGCTGAAAGTTTTTGTTTTTCTGGTCCTTAGATGTTTAATAGCAGGCAATTTTCTTCCACAAAAAATAGCCATGTATGTTTGTATATATATATTTTTTTTAATTAGGTTGTTTTCTTTGTGTAAAAATATAATGATATTCTATATTTCTTTGCATAAACTCTGCAATAAAAAACAATTGCAACCTTTCAACCATTGGTGTATTAATCTCAATATTAAATTGTAGTACAATTAGAGGGAACTTGACCATTTCTATATCTACCAATGATGAAAACAGTCCACCTTCTTAGATCTTCCTTTAAGGATGCTCCACAGGTTGTCAATAACGAGGGAGGCCACACAATGACTTTTTCTCCCTTTGCAGCCAAATATTCAATGAAAATGAAAAAGATTTAATTGCAGAGGTTAGTTTTTCTTTTATTCCATGGTGGGAAATTTGTTAAAAAACAGTTTGTATTATGTGGAAGTCATTCTGACACCCTTAAAGAGTCCAAGCATCCCACTCCATCACCACTTTGCTGAGTCGTCATGGTGGCCATCCACTAATCATCCATCTGGACTATCCAGGGCAACAAAGCATTCATCAGTGAATAAAACAGTTTGAAAATTAGTCTTTATGTATTTCTAAGTCCACTACAAAAATTTCTCTTTGTGAGCATTGATGAAAGGTGGCCTAAATACAGCTTTATACACAACAGCAAACCTCTGAAATATTCTTCATGAGGAGGTTCTTGGAATTCCAGAAACACCAGCAGCTGCAAATACTTGCTTGCTGCTCATCCGTGGCTTTTTAATACCTCTCTATTAATATAAAGCATTTGCCTTTGAAATATAGACTTTCATTGACATATTTCTATCTTAATGAACCTGTTTGCTCTTTGAATCACCCACATTTTTAACATGACAATGATCACACTTAAATGTTTGTGAAATATCCAAATTTTTAATTGCTTTGGCAAGGCATTGCACTATTTCACACTTTTTATTTCCATAGAGATCCCCATACTGTATGGAAACTGACTTGCTCAATAATGTTGAACAACCTCCTTTGTTAGTTTTTTCTTTAATTGAGCTCATCATGGAATCTAATTATTAAACATGTCTGAGATGGTTTTCAGTGATTTTGATTTTTAGTTAACAGACATGAGAAACAACACAAGCTAAATGTTCTAAGAAAAACTAAAACCCAAATGTTTATTAACTAAAATCCTACATTTGTAATGATTTCTAACACAGGGTAGGCAGTATTCACCTAGAAAGATCTCTAATGTTAGCAAACAGTAGCTAAGTCAAGCTATAGGCCAAAAAAGGCAAAAGTGACAAAGTTGCACATAATGTGCTAATCTGTTTCAACACAAATAGTGTAAAATACAATTACATAAAAGTGCCTTCTAAATTAAATGAATAACCCATGATTTGAAGAACCCTTTCTTTGTTAGACACCACTCTCATGCCCACATTGCTAAATTTGAAGCTAGCTAGCATGCAAAGTACTCACATGAACCCCAGTGAAAGCACATTGTGTCCTTTAAGCTAAACATTATCTGTATTTTAATGAGGTTTCTTTACCTTTGGAAATCACATTGACATTTTCAAAGAGCAAAGAAAATTATATCCATACAGTAATACTCATCTGATTTCCTTCTGTTGCTCATTTCCTATGATGATCCCAAGTCAGACGTCATAGATTATGTTATGTCTTTGTGTGTAGCCACTACAGAAACAGCACTGTTGTGAAAAGCTGGTATATTGCTTAAATTTTCTCAATATAGTCTTTATTTTTAAATGAAAACCCTATTTACTCATCCCATTGTTGAGGCTTTTTAGGCAGTCTCTTGAGAGTCATAGATGGATCACTAAGTACATCTGAGCTGCCTGCTGTATAGGCCTATGTATAAGTGAATGGAGCAAATGCTTTATATTCACACAAACATGAATGCATGCATACAGGAAAGCAGTACACTGCATTCTAGCAGATTTGCGGGGGATCTTTCTTTGTTGTGATCTAAACACTACCTGTCCATTCAAGCTCTAGTCATAAACAACATGCAGGGATGGTGGGCAGTGGGCAACATGTGTTCGTATTTGTGTGCGTGTATGCATGTATGTTTATTTGAGTCTGTTTTATTTTTAATGAGCTGAACCCTTTTGAGAGCTGCAAATGCTTTTCCATTCCATCTCTTTTTGGGTTATGACAGCAAAGATTGCAAACACTGTACTTATTTTGTGTCACAAACAAGTTAAATCCCAGTAAATTAAACAGCCTATTTTATTCAATGCAGCCATATTGTTCAGGCAACAAGGAAGAATTATAAGGAGGTAGTAGAAAAGAACATGGAAATTAGCATTTCTATTTTTCTAACTTTTTATGGAAAAGACAGTTATTGCAAAAGCAATTCAGGACCACTGTCTTGGAACAAAGTAATGACCAGGAAATTTAGGAAGTTTCTAAGTTAAAGTGTGGGGATTCTGGGTCAGAGAATAAGGAAGTCTCAGAGGTTTGCTAGGACAGCTCTTAGTAGGATTTACTGGCACTCAAATTTCTTGCTTGGAGGCTGATGCTGTTTTGTTGTTGAACAGCATGTGTTTGTGCTGCATGTGTGTTTATAATAGCTTGAGTCTTTTCTTTCCTCCACTCCTAGCTTGTATTTTCAGTTTGTGCAAATAATAAAAAACACTGTGAGAAAAGTAATGTTTGGGCTTCAGACCTGTATTTAAACACAGTCTTAGTTTCTATGTCTAAATATCTCTTCTGGAACTTCTTCTGAAGTTGTGTCAACTTTTTGGTTTTGAACAGCAAAGAAATGTGCAGATTGTCGCCTTGTATTTGGGCTTTTGGATTTCATCACCTCTTCCACTCATCCCAAAATCCTCTCGGGATGTTGTCACGATTACACCCTCCTCTGTGCCAAGTGCCATCAGCAGCACATGAAATCCGTTCAGCGGGTCATTATCCCCTGCTGCTGCTAATGATGTTGGTAGCTGGTGTGTAACTACTTAGGTGTCTGCTCCCAAGTTAATCAACTCTGGAGAGAAATGGCAAAGACATAAACCCACACACACTTGCCCTAATCTAAAAGTTGGATTTGTTTGCCTTTTCTTTCTGTGAGTTGGTTGAGTCATATGACTGACTTTGCTACCTTGTTAATTTAAAGGCATGCAGGGTAGAAGCATCTTCTTCCCATGCTACTGGATGAGTCAGCCACTTGGGTTCCCCTGCTCCGAAGCTGAGGTCTGGGCCTGTGATAAGGGCTTTTCCTGAGCATCAATCTATCTGCAAGGTAGATGCAATCAGGAGGGCAAATTGTGAGACACAGACTGACAGAAGAGGAAGGAGAAAGCAATGAGGATTCTCAGCAGAGCTCACACCCACTCCCTTTGATTTTCCTTTCTAGTTTGGCAACGTTTGCTTCCTCTTTACTGCCTCTGACTAAATTGCAAAATTCTCCGGCTTACATTTCGCTCAGAAGCTTCCTGCTTTCCCTTCTGCCTCATTCCGCAACTTTAATGTCCTCCTCCTCCTTTACCACCTCCCTCTTCCTCCTCTTTTCAATTCTCTGAGTTCCTCTCAAATGTCAGCATGGCACGAGTGGGTGGCAGGCAGCGCCATCTGAACAAACCCCTTCTAAGGTCTTGCTGCAGTGTAAGGATCTGCTCAAAGAAGAAGAAACAAGCGAGTGAATGAGCTCCGTATTGTGTAGTGTCGTGTGTTGGCGGGTTCTACAGTCATTAACAGCTGTCCTTTTTGTTATTAACTTTCATGCATATAACCCTGCTTTAGTTTGTTGCTTGGTGAAGGAGATTGAATGGGCAGACCTGATGCTGCAGCGTAAACACACTCACAAAAGGGCAAACATTTTTAAAAGAAAAAGGTGCATGAACATGTAAGCTGACATGCTCGTCCACAGATTCATACACTGAGGGAAATATGCATTCATCATATATTTTTGCATCTCAAACATACTTGAAAGCAGCTCACACCTGCCAAATCTCACACACACATATTGAGAGCTGGTGTGCTATGACTCATAGGGGAGCAGCTGGAGTGAAGGCTTCAGTGGCAGTGGTGAGCTATCACCATCTGGAAAGTACATGTCTCTGTGCCTCTTCAGCCAGAAGAATAAATCACCTCCCAACAACCAAGTGTCACTAGATCAACATGTTTCTGTTTTTCTTTCTTTATGTTTTCATCAGTATGTGTGTATGCAGAGAATCTAGGGTCAGAACACTCCAAAAATATGGTTTGATGAGTTATAACCTCCTGCAGTCACATCTATACAGTCTGTCATTGTTTTCCTCTCAAATGGTCAGTCCAGTGCTCGGATGAGAGAAGCTTTGATCAAGCTTTGATGGCTGTCTTTTCTAATAACCTGATCTATTTGTCTATGCCATGAAGGCTGCATGCTTCCCTATACAGAGGGTGGGATTGCCAAAGGAATTATTTACAAAGGAAGTTTATATGTTTCGTTCTTGTCAGACTCTGTCTATTCAGATTGGGTGGATGTGTCAACTTGTGTTTGGGCATACAGAAAATGAACACACTGGGTCTGCAAGGGAGCAACAACAAATCTAGACAAATCTGAAGAGAGATTTTCCTTGATTGGTCTTTTCTCCTCAGATGGACACATCATTTATCACTTATGCCTGTTTGCAAACAGAAATTTAGAAGCATTAAGTTCTCCCTGCAAGCACATTTGTGGGATTATTTCCTTCTACCACAGCTGTATGGATATACAGTACAGCACACAAAGTCCTGATGAGCCTGACTTTAGTATATGTAGTTTTTGGGTGGCAAACTACAGTAGTATGCAAAATCTTAAGCCACACCTCTTTTTTAATGTTTTGCTTCCAAAGTGCCAGACTTAAGTTCTTTAGACTTTCTGAAGGTCTTTCAAAGTTTCTCTTTGGACATGGGCTGTGTTTAAACTCATTTTCAGAGTATTGTGTGTGTATGCATGTGAATGTGGGTTTCTTTCTTTCTTCTCAAAAATTAAGCCACTTATCTCTATGAATGGCTGAAACATATAAAGGTACCTAGCTCAATGGATGAACTAGTGCTGTCTTAACATTACTGGCAGCTTAACAAAATAACTTACTAGTTGCTAGTTACTAGCAGCCTGTGCAAATATGCATAATTTGGTTTTATTTCTTTTGCTGAACTTACAAAAAGTGCCAAAGTTGATGCTATTTATCCTGCAAAATTTGAGGAACCTAGACAAGTATAACCTGCATCTTGCTTAGGGAGTACTCTGCCTCTCGCCCCATAGCACCTGATATGCTGCAGTCTAACTACAGCTGTAAACAGGATTAAGTAGATATTTTTTTTAAAAAGGGATTAATGGATAAATGAGCAAGTGAAGGACAAAAATATTTATATACTGTATGTACACACAGGGATGGCTGTCAAGAAGCAATGCTTAAGGAAGGAAAACAGAAAGAGGAGGCTGAGAAATGCTAATAGACTCAAGAACTGGACTAAAATCACTGGCAATAGGTCTTATGGAGTAATGCATTCTCCCCCAGTGCCCAGATCTCAACATTAATGAGGCAGTATGGGATAATCTTGACAGAGAACAGAATAAAAAGTAGCAGAAATCTAATGAAGAGCTTTGGAAAGTCATTCAAGTATGGAGAACTATTCCTGAAGACTACTTAGAGAAATTACAAGAATGCTTGTTTAAGTAGGTTCAGGCCGTGTTGAAGAATAAAGCCGTTCATACCTACCAAATATTGACCTTCAAGCTTATTGAAACTCAACTTTTGCCGTGTATATATATATATATATAAAAATTTTTTAGCACATATTTTAATATATTACTGTACCTATTTCCCATTTTCCTGGCAATATATGAAGAAATTGGGGTTGTCTTGAGACTTGCACATATCCATAACGATTTTCTAGTCAGTGTTAAAAAATAATGCTTCTGCTTTGGATACATTGTCTGTCCTTCCATGGATTCTCCTTTATGTGATAGCTGAACTTTGCTGGATACCAATACAAGTCTTTGCTCTTTATATCCGAAGACCTGAGTTTAGAGCTTGACATTTTCTACTGTCATCATAGTTCTTCTATTTTCCCCCTTTAAAATTTCATTATAACCAACAACACAGGCCAAGAAGGGGGATGGAAAAAGGAAAATTAGCTAAATAAAAATCCCCATCATAGCAGTAAATAATAACCTTGTGAAGGACTTAAATTAATTATAATCTGTAACTCATTAATTTTGTTTACGCTTTTCTTTTCCTGCAAAGGACAAAACTGAGAATTTTTGCCATCAAACTGATTGTAACTGCAAAATATCAGCAGCTTCACTCCAGTGTTTTTCAATATCAACTTTGTCCTTCAGATGGGATCCCTGCTTGACTGAAGTTACTAATAGTTGGCACCTTGTCTGTTTGCTTTGTTTGGCAGGGTCAACATAGGTATATCACTCAGTAATTCTGCAGTCCACACTTAGCTGGTGTCCTTTGGAAAACTAGCATACATGCCAGCTCCCTGTGGTCAAGTCCTATAAACACATGAGAGGGAAGGAACACAGACAAACCATGAAAAAGATATACATTGGCAAAACTGCCTTAAAAGTCCCCCGAAATGGCAGCAAACACCCCAAAAAGAGGTAAGAGTGACTCTCTCAAGCCATATTTCCATCCGTCCTCATTTCTTTATCTGTTTGTCTGTTCATCCGCCCACGAGGTGTCTCCTCTCGTCGCCCAGTGGTGCAAAGGCAGCCTCATCCCGCCTCTCAAAGCCCAGAAGTCACGCAGCTTCGTCATCTCATCTCACCAGAGTGAAAACACTCATTACGTGTGACTCAGCTCCTGTTCACAGTGGAGGTCACTAATGGGGGATTTTTCATCCCTGGAGCTACTTAACGTAAAGTCATCCTGTAGCAAACAACAAACACCTGTATTCCCCTGCGAGCGCCTACCAATCAAAATGAAGCAGAGGGTGAGGTGGTGGGCACTGCTGGATAATGCAGCACTCAAATGTCAGTTGAGACATTCATTGAGTCACTCTGTAGGCAGCTATTTTTTCACTCACTGGCATATAGCTGCAGATGTAGCAGCACTTAATGAAACATAAACAATCTATAATTTCACTTTCATTTCAGCACTAAATCTGTTTTGGCACAACATTTACAAGTGACTGACAGGAAACCGAATATGTTCAAACACTTTTAGGTTCAGAGCTGTGCTGGAGACAAAAACAATCTGAAGGACAATTCTGTTCAGGATAACAAGTTAGCTAAGTAGCATGTATAAAAGGAAGTTTTATATAGCAGTGCAGCTTTGAAAGTTTTAGCTTGTATGTATTGTTCAGACATGTAATTGCATATAGCTGGCCTAGATGTCACTCACAAAACTTTTTATTATTATTATTAATACTATTATTTAATTCCATGAATCTGCAGCACATATTTGTTGGATAATAAATTGATCCATCCAGGAACAGTTCAGTATTGTCTAAAGATTCAAATAAAATGGGTGACCACCTTTAAATTTAAACCATAGTTTAGACAAAAAATGCAAAACAAGCTGGAATGAAGTTCTGTAAAAAGTCTGGATGGACGTCATCCATTTTTCATCCCATTGGTTCAGCCACATAATGAAATAGAAACAAGGTGATACGTCCTTTTACCTGGACCAATAAAATTAAATTGTAACCTGCCCCTGATGTTTTTGGGGGGGGGGAGGGGGAGGGGGGGGGGGGGGGGGGGGGGGGGGGGGGGGGGGGGGGGGGGGGGGGGGGGGGGTGGGGGGTGGGGGTGGGGAGGGGGGTAGGACGGGTGCAGGGAAGAGGGGGAGAAGAAACGGTCGCAGGTGAGAAA